>JACEEU010000020.1:20648147-20653147 GCA_016630915.1 Callionymus lyra
GTAATAAAAAGTTAACTTTAAATTAAGTAAGTCATTATTAAAGTAACAAAAGTCCTTAAAGTTTAACTTTAACTTAAGTAAGTCATTATTAAATTAATAAAAGTCATCTAAAGTTTAACTTTAACTTAAGTAAGTCATTATTAAAGTAATAAAAGTCCCTAAAGTTTAACTTTAACTTAAGTAAGTCATTATTAAAGTAATAAAAGTCATCTAAAGTTTAACTTTAACTTAAGTAAGTCATTATTAAAGTAATAAAAAGTTAACTTTAAATTAAGTAAGTCATTATTAAAGTAATAAAAGTCATCTAAAGTTTAAACACATTTTTACTTCAAGTAAAAGTACGGTTACTTCAGAAAAATATTCAAGTATTCGTCCAAATAATTACTCCAGTAAGAGTAAAAAAGTACTTGGTGAAGAACTACTCAAGTACTGTTTAACTGTTGAGTAACATTTATAGTCAAAGTACACTTATATGAATATCCGCTCAGTATTAACACATCAATTATACTTCATCACCTTGTACTGTGTAATATCAGGTTGTATTGAATGTATTTGTTACAAGGATTGGTTTTCTTTTCATGCAGATAATGATAGGATTGTATGTATCGATACTTACATCTGTGTAGAAATACTTTGAACTACATATTTCATATGATTGATACGTTGATCAGGATGTGGATGATAAAGGAAGGGTAGGTAGTGCACAGGTGAGGATGTTGTACCTGTTGAAAGGCCAGTTTGCTCTTCAGCGCCACCTTCTGTTGCTCTGGGCTGGACGTGAAGATGGTCGAGCGGTACTGAGGTCCAGAGTCGACGTGCTGCTGCATCCCTGTGGACACAGTGTTGTTATTGTTATTATTATTGTTTTTATTATAAACATTACTGTTACTGTTATTATTATTGTTTTTATTATGAACATTACTGTTACTGTTATTATTATTGTTTTTATTATGAACGTTACTGTTACTGTTATTATTATTGTTTTTATTATAAACATTACTGTTACTGTTATTATTATTGTTTTTATTATGAACATTACTGTTACTGTTATTATTATTGTTTTTATTATGAACATTACTGTTACTGTTATTATTATTGTTTTTATTATGAACGTTACTGTTACTGTTATTATTATTGTTTTTATTATGAACGTTACTGTTACTGTTATTATTATTGTTTTTATTATGAACATTACTGTTACTGTTATTATTATTGTTTTTATTATGAACGTTACTGTTACTGTTATTATTATTGTTTTTATTATGAACATTACTGTTACTGTTATTATTATTGTTTTTATTATGAACATTACTGTTACTGTTATTATTATTGTTTTTATTATGAACATTACTGTTACTGTTATTATTATTGTTTTTATTATGAACATTACTGTTACTGTTATTATTATTGTTTTTATTATAAACATTACTGTTACTGTTATTATTATTGTTTTTATTATGAACATTACTGTTACTGTTATTATTATTGTTTTTATTATGAACATTACTGTTACTGTTATTATTATTGTTTTTATTATGAACATTACTGTTACTGTTATTATTATTGTTTTTATTATGAACATTACTGTTACTGTTATTATTATTGTTTTTATTATGAACATTACTGTTACTGTTATTATTGTTGTTTTTATTATGAACATTACTGTTACTGTTATTATTATTGTTTTTATTATGAACATTACTGTTACTGTTATTATTGTTGTTTTTATTATGAACATTACTGTTACTGTTATTATTATTGTTTTTATTATGAACATTACTGTTACTGTTATTATTATTGTTTTTATTATTGTTTTTATTATGAACATTACTGTTACTGTTATTATTATTGTTTTTATTATGAACGTTACTGTTACTGTTATTATTATTGTTTTTATTATGAACATTACTGTTACTGTTATTATTGTTGTTTTTATTATGAACATTACTGTTACTGTTTTAATTATTGTTTTTATTATAAACATTACTGTTACTGTTATTATTATTGTTTTTATTATGAACGTTACTGTTACTGTTATTATTATTGTTTTTATTATGAACGTTACTGTTACTGTTATTATTATTGTTTTTATTATGAACATTACTGTTACTGTTATTATTATTGTTTTTATTATGAACGTTACTGTTACTGTTATTATTATTGTTTTTATTATGAACGTTACTGTTACTGTTATTATTATTGTTTTTATTATGAACGTTACTGTTACTGTTATTATTATTGTTTTTATTATGAACATTACTGTTACTGTTATTATTATTGTTTTATTATAAACATTACTGTTACTGTTATTATTATTGTTTTTATTATGAACGTTACTGTTACTGTTATTATTATTGTTTTTATTATGAACGTTACTGTTACTGTTATTATTATTGTTTTTATTATGAACGTTACTGTTACTGTTATTATTATTGTTTTTATTATGAACATTACTGTTACTGTTATTATTATTGTTTTTATTATGAACGTTACTGTTACTGTTATTATTATTGTTTTTATTATGAACGTTACTGTTACTGTTATTATTATTGTTTTTATTATGAACGTTACTGTTACTGTTATTATTATTGTTTTTATTATAAACATTACTGTTACTGTTATTATTATTGTTTTTATTATGAACGTTACTGTTACTGTTATTATTATTGTTTTTATTATGAACGTTACTGTTACTGTTATTATTATTGTTTTTATTATGAACATTACTGTTACTGTTATTATTATTGTTTTTATTATGAACATTACTGTTACTGTTATTATTATTGTTTTTATTATAAACATTACTGTTACTGTTATTATTATTGTTTTTATTATGAACATTACTGTTACTGTTATTATTATTGTTTTTATTATGAACATTACTGTTACTGTTATTATTATTGTTTTTATTATGAACATTACTGTTACTGTTATTATTATTGTTTTTATTATGAACATTACTGTTACTGTTATTATTATTGTTTTTATTATGAACATTACTGTTACTGTTATTATTATTGTTTTTATTATGAACGTTACTGTTACTGTTATTATTATGAACGTTACTGTTACTGTTATTATTATTGTTTTTATTATGAACATTACTGTTACTGTTATTATTATTGTTTTTATTATGAACGTTACTGTTACTGTTATTATTATTGTTTTTATTATAAACATTACTGTTACTGTTATTATTATTGTTTTTATTATGAACGTTACTGTTACTGTTATTATTATTGTTTTTATTATGAACGTTACTGTTACTGTTTTAATTATTGTTTTTATTATAAACATTACTGTTACTGTTATTATTGTTGTTTTTATTATGAACGTTACTGTTACTGTTATTATTATTGTTTTTATTATGAACGTTACTGTTACTGTTATTATTATTGTTTTTATTATGAACGTTACTGTTACTGTTATTATTATTGTTTTTATTATGAACGTTACTGTTACTGTTATTATTATTGTTTTTATTATGAACATTACTGTTACTGTTATTATTGTTGTTTTTATTATGAACATTACTGTTACTGTTATTATTATTGTTTTTATTATGAACGTTACTGTTACTGTTATTATTATTGTTTTTATTATGAACATTACTGTTACTGTTATTATTATTGTTTTTATTATGAACGTTACTGTTACTGTTATTATTATTGTTTTTATTATAAACATTACTGTTACTGTTATTATTATTGTTTTTATTATGAACGTTACTGTTACTGTTATTATTATTGTTTTTATTATGAACGTTACTGTTACTGTTTTAATTATTGTTTTTATTATAAACATTACTGTTACTGTTATTATTGTTGTTTTTATTATGAACGTTACTGTTACTGTTATTATTATTGTTTTTATTATGAACGTTATTCTTACTGTTATTATTGTTGTTGTAATAATTGTTGTTGTTATAATTGTATTGTTATTGTTGTAATTGTTTTTGTTATTATTATTATTTGTATCATTAATGTTATAATTAATGTTATTATTGTTATAATTATAATAGTTATTGTTATTATTGTTTTTATTATTATTATTATTGCTACTGTTAATATTGTTATTATAATTGTTATAATTGTTATTTTTATTATTGTTATTATTATTATTATTATTATTGTTATTAGTATTATTATTATTATTGTTATTAGTATTGTCACTGTTATTATTTTTGTTATTATTGTTATTAATTTTGTTGTTATTATTGTTATTATGGTTATTATTGTCACTGTTATTATTGTTGTTATCATTATTATTATTATGGTTATTGTTTTTATTTTTGTTATAACATTATTGTTAATGTTAGTATTATTGTTATTGATATTATTGTTATTATTATTATTTTGTTATAACATTATTGTTATTATTGTTAATGTTAGTATTATTGTAATTGATATTATTGTTATTATTATTATTGTTATTATTGTTAATGTTAGTATTATTGTTATTGATATTATTGTTATTATTATTATTGTTATTATTGTTAATGTTAGTATTATTGTTATTGATATTATTGTTATTTGATTAGTTACAGTGAAACAAACGAATAATTATCAGAATCAATCGTTAGTTAAAAGTTGAAACAGTTTGAAAGTTTAAATCGATCACGTGTAGAAAACGACAAACATTAGAAACGTTAAAGTTAAATATAAAACATGTTCGTTGCATCTTCTCTCCGTTGAAAGAACGAAGGATGACAGACGGAGGAGAGAAGAGGCGCGTGTCCTCGCGTGACCTTTGACCTCCCTCCACTGAGGGGCGTCACACCAGAGACTCTTTGACCCGCGAGTCCAACCTTCAGCTGGTGAGTCAGTTTTTAAGTCTTTACTTGAAGAACAAACAAGTTGTTTTGTTGGTTAAACATGAAAACTAATGAGTTCATTAGTTAGTTATAGAATAAAGTGATTAACAAAGTAATCAAACACAGGAGAGTTGAAGTTAAAACTTTAAAATGAATAAACATTACGGTAGTTTAATCCACTAATGGT
>JACEEU010000020.1:20658147-20688147 GCA_016630915.1 Callionymus lyra
CTACACTCTCACTACACTCTCACTACACCCTCACTACACCCTCACTACACCCTCACTACACCCTCACTACACCCTCACTACACTCTCACTACACCCTCACTACACTCTCACTACACCCTCACTACACTCTCACTACACCCTCACTACACCCTCACTACACCCTCTCACTACACTCTCACTACACTCTCACTACACCCTCACTACACCCTCACTACACTCTCACTACACTCTCACTACACCCTCACTACACCCTCACTACACTCTCACTACACCCTCACTACACTCTCACTACACCCTCACTACACCCTCACTACACTCTCACTACACCCTCACTACACCCTCACTACACCCTCACTACACCCTCACTACACTCTCACTACACTCTCACTACACTCTCACTACACCCTCACAACACTCTCACTACACCCTCACTACACCCTCACTACACTCTCACTACACTCTACTACACCCTCACTACACCCTCTCTACACCCTCACTACACTCTCACTACACCCTCACTACACTCTCACTACACTCTCACTACACCCTCACTACACCCTCACTACACCCTCTCTACACCCTCACTACACCCTCTCTACACCCTCACTACACTCTCACTACACCCTCTACACCCTCACTACACTCTCACTACACCCTCACTACACCCTCACTACACCCTCACTACACCCTCACTACACCCTCACTACACCCTCACTACACCCTCTCACTACACCCTCACTACACCCTCTCTACACCCTCACTACACTCTCACTACACTCTCACTACACTCTCACTACACCCTCACTACACCCTCACTACACCCTCTCTACACCCTCACTACACCCTCACTACACCCTCACCTCACTACACCCTCACTACACCCTCACTACACCCTCACAACACCCTCACTACACCCTCACTACACTCTCACTACACCCTCACTACACCCTCACTACACTCTCACTACACTCTCACTACACTCTCACTACACCCTCACTACACCCTCACTACACTCTCACTACACTCTCACTACACCCTCACTACACCCTCACTACACTCTCACTACACCCTCACTACACCCTCACTACACTCTCACTACACTCTCACAACACCCTTACTACACCCTCACTACACCCTCACTACACTCTCACTACGCTCTCACTACGCCCTCACTACGCCCTCACTACACCTTCACTACACCCTCACTACACTCTCACTAGACCCTCACAACACTCTCACTACACCCTCACTATGCCCTCACTACACCCTCACTACACCCTCACTACACTCTCAAAAACATCACGTGATCATTAACGTTAATACTTTAATACTTCAATACTTCAATACTTCAAAGGTTCAAGAGTAACCTTCATGCTCTCAGTGATCATTACATTAATACTTCAATACTTCAAAGGATCCAAGAGTAACCTTCATGCTCTCAGTGATCATTACATTAATACTTCAATACTTCAAAGGTTCAAGAGTAACCTTCATGCTCTCAGTGATCATTACTTTAATACTTCAATACTTCAAAGGTTCAAGAGTAACCTTCATGCTCTCAGTGATCATTACATTAATACTTCAAAGGTTCAAGAGTAACCTTCATGCTCTCAGTGATCATTACATTAATACTTCAATACTTCAAAGGTTCAAGAGTAACCTTCATGCTCTCAGTGATCATTACATTAATACTTCAATACTTCAAAGGTTCAAGAGTAACCTTCATGCTCTCAGTGATCATTACTTTAATACTTCAATACTTCAAAGGTTCAAGAGTAACCTTCATGCTCTCAGTGATCATTACATTAATACTTCAATACTTCAAAGGTTCAAGAGTAACCTTCATGCTCTCAGTGATCATTACATTAATACTTCAATACTTCAAAGGTTCAAGAGTAACCTTCATGCTCTCAGTGATCATTACATTAATACTTCAATACTTCAAAGGTTCAAGAGTAACCTTCATGCTCTCAGTGATCATTACATTAATACTTCAATACTTCAAAGGTTCAAGAGTAACCTTCATGCTCTCAGTGATCATTACATTAATACTTCAATACTTCAAAGGTTCAAGAGTAACCTTCATGCTCTCAGTGATCATTACATTAATACTTCAATACTTCAAAGGTTCAAGAGTAACCTTCATGCTCTCAGTGATCATTACTTTAATACTTCAATACTTCAAAGGTTCAAGAGTAACCTTCATGCTCTCAGTGATCATTACTTTAATACTTCAATACTTCAAAGGTTCAAGAGTAACCTTCATGCTCTCAGTGATCATTACATTAATACTTCAATACTTCAAAGGTTCAAGAGTAACCTTCATGCTCTCAGTGATCATTACATTAATACTTCAATACTTCAAAGGTTCAAGAGTAACCTTCATGCTCTCAGTGATCATTACATTAATACTTCAATACTTCAAAGGTTCAAGAGTAACCTTCATGCTCTCAGTGATCATTACATTAATACTTCAATACTTCAAAGGTTCAAGAGTAACCTTCATGCTCTCAGTGATCATTACATTAATACTTCAATACTTCAAAGGTTCAAGAGTAACCTTCATGCTCTCAGTGATCATTACATTAATACTTCAATACTTCAAAGGTTCAAGAGTAACCTTCATGCTCTCAGTGATCATTACTTTAATACTTCAATACTTCAAAGGTTCAAGAGTAACCTTCATGCTCTCAGTGATCATTACTTTAATACTTCAATACTTCAAAGGTTCAAGAGTAACCTTCATGCTCTCAGTGATCATTACATTAATACTTCAATACTTCAAAGGTTCAAGAGTAACCTTCATGCTCTCAGTGATCATTACATTAATACTTCAATACTTCAAAGGTTCAAGAGTAACCTTCATGCTCTCAGTGATCATTACTTTAATACCAATACTTCAAGTTCAAGAGTAACCTTCATGCTCTCAGTGATCATTACTTTAATCCTCAAAGGTTCAACAGACCTCAGCTCTCATTCATAATACTTCAAAGGTTCAAGAGTAACCTTCATGCTCTCACTGATCATTACTATTATACTTCAATACCTTCAAAGGTTCACGAGTCACCTTCATGCTCTCAGTGACCCTCATTACAATCTCTCCATATACTATACTTCAAAGGTTCCAAGCTACTTCAACCTTCATGCTCTCAGTGCATCGCATTACCTAACCGCTTCAATACCTCTCAAAGGTTCTTATTTCAATCACCCTCAATGCTTCAAGAGTCGGAACCTCTCACTACTCTCAGTAGATCACTACACTTTATACACCTTCAATCACTTCTTCACTAAAGCTTCACTAAGAGTAACCTTCACTGCTCTCAAAAACATCGTGATCATTAACGTTAATACTTTAATACTTCAAAATACTTCAATACTTCAAAGGTTCAAGAGTAACCTTCATGCTCTCAGTGATCATTACTTTAATACTTCAATACTTCAAAGGTTCAAGAGTAACCTTCATGCTCTCAGTGATCATTACATTAATACTTCAATACTTCAAAGGTTCAAGAGTAACCTTCATGCTCTCAGTGATCATTACATTAATACTTCAATACTTCAAAGGTTCAAGAGTAACCTTCATGCTCTCAGTGATCATTACATTAATACTTCAATACTTCAAAGGTTCAAGAGTAACCTTCATGCTCTCAGTGATC
Organism: Callionymus lyra; assembly: GCA_016630915.1. NCBI lineage: Eukaryota > Metazoa > Chordata > Actinopteri > Syngnathiformes > Callionymidae > Callionymus > Callionymus lyra. Next base: position 20,661,804 of record JACEEU010000020.1, read on the forward strand.
ATTACATTAATACTTCAATACTTCAAAGGTTCAAGAGTAACCTTCATGCTCTCAGTGATCATTACATTAATACTTCAATACTTCAAAGGTTCAAGAGTAACCTTCATGCTCTCAGTGATCATTACATTAATACTTCAATACTTCAAAGGTTCAAGAGTAACCTTCATGCTCTCAGTGATCATTACTTTAATACTTCAATACTTCAAAGGTTCAAGAGTAACCTTCATGCTCTCAGTGATCATTACATTAATACTTCAATACTTCAAAGGTTCAAGAGTAACCTTCATGCTCTCAGTGATCATTACATTATATACTTCAATACTTCAAAGGTTCAAGAGTAACCTTCATGCTCTCAGTGATCATTACATTAATACTTCAATACTTCAAAGGTTCAAGAGTAACCTTCATGCTCTCAGTGATCATTACATTAATACTTCAATACTTCAAAGGTTCAAGAGTAACCTTCATGCTCTCAGTGATCATTACATTAATACTTCAATACTTCAAAGGTTCAAGAGTAACCTTCATGCTCTCAGTGATCATTACATTAATACTTCAATACTTCAAAGGTTCAAGAGTAACCTTCATGCTCTCACTGATCATTACATTAATACTTCAATACTTCAAAGGTTCAAGAGTAACCTTCATGCTCTCAGTGATCATTACTTTAATACTTCAATACTTCAAAGGTTCAAGAGTAACCTTCATGCTCTCAGTGATCATTACATTAATACTTCAATACTTCAAAGGTTCAAGAGTAACCTTCATGCTCTCAGTGATCATTACTTTAATACTTCAATACTTCAAAGGTTCAAGAGTAACCTTCATGCTCTCAGTGATCATTACATTAATACTTCAATACTTCAAAGGTTCAAGAGTAACCTTCATGCTCTCAGTGATCATTACATTAATACTTCAATACTTCAAAGGTTCAAGAGTAACCTTCATGCTCTCAGTGATCATTACATTAATACTTCAATACTTCAAAGGTTCAAGAGTAACCTTCATGCTCTCAGTGATCATTACATTAATACTTCAATACTTCAAAGGTTCAAGAGTAACCTTCATGCTCTCAGTGATCATTACTTTAATACTTCAATACTTCAAAGGTTCAAGAGTAACCTTCATGCTCTCAGTGATCATTACTTTAATACTTCAATACTTCAAAGGTTCAAGAGTAACCTTCATGCTCTCAGTGATCATTACTTAATACTTCAATACTTCAAAGGTTCAAGAGTAACCTTCATGCTCTCAGTGATCATTACATTAATACTTCAATACTTCAAAGGTTCAAGAGTAACCTTCATGCTCTCAGTGATCATTACATTAATACTTCAATACTTCAAAGGTTCAAGAGTAACCTTCATGCTCTCAGTGATCATTACATTAATACTTCAATACTTCAAAGGTTCAAGAGTAACCTTCATGCTCTCAGTGATCATTACATTAATACTTCAATACTTCAAAGGTTCAAGAGTAACCTTCATGCTCTCAGTGATCATTACATTAATACTTCAATACTTCAAAGGTTCAAGAGTAACCTTCATGCTCTCAGTGATCATTACATTAATACTTCAATACTTCAAAGGTTCAAGAGTAACCTTCATGCTCTCAGTGATCATTACATTAATACTTCAATACTTCAAAGGTTCAAGAGTAACCTTCATGCTCTCAGTGATCATTACATTAATACTTCAATACTTCAAAGGTTCAAGAGTAACCTTCATGCTCTCAGTGATCATTACATTAATACTTCAATACTTCAAAGGTTCAAGAGTAACCTTCATGCTCTCAGTGATCATTACATTAATACTTCAATACTTCAAAGGTTCAAGAGTAACCTTCATGCTCTCAGTGATCATTACATTAATACTTCAATACTTCAAAGGTTCAAGAGTAACCTTCATGCTCTCAGTGATCATTACATTAATACTTCAATACTTCAAAGGTTCAAGAGTAACCTTCATGCTCTCAGTGATCATTACATTAATACTTCAATACTTCAAAGGTTCAAGAGTAACCTTCATGCTCTCAGTGATCATTACATTAATACTTCAATACTTCAAAGGTTCAAGAGTAACCTTCATGCTCTCAGTGATCATTACATTAATACTTCAATACTTCAAAGGTTCAAGAGTAACCTTCATGCTCTCAGTGATCATTACATTAATACTTCAATACTTCAAAGGTTCAAGAGTAACCTTCATGCTCTCACTGATCTGCTCGTCGACTAGATTCCTTCGCAGCTCATGAGCTCCACAGATTCACGCCGACATAAAAACCTGCTCAAATGCATTTTTAACTGTTTTGTGGGGGTTTATGCAACATCCCAGGGTAGACGCAGAGACTTGTGCTGCTGGATCTGGAAAGAGGGCACGCAGCAAAGGCTGCTGGGAGTTTGTGATTGGCTGGTAATGTTGCTATCCAGGCTGTGATTGGTGGAGGCGACGCAGCCGACATCACGTCGTCGGGACTAAACCCTTTTGAACTGAAGCAAGAGGAGCACAGATGTGGAGACCAGAGCGTGTGGAGGTTCATGAGCAGGTGCTCGAATCCAACGCCTCTAGATCCTCGTCCAGACTCTTGGACATGTGACGCGTGATCACGTCACGCCACGTCTGTGGCGTCACATCGTGCTGCACGTGACGCGATGACACTTCCTGAGTCACGTGTTTCAAACAACCAACCTTTCGCAGGAAAATGTTCTTAAGTTTGAAAAAACTGCTGGAGTGCAAACACAGTAACGTCGAGTTATTAATAAAACATGAGGCGAGTCCAAGGAACTGCATGACTTCACTTTCTGGCCTCAATGACTTCTGACGCCTTGAAGCGTCGCTTCCACTCCGTCACCGTGAGTCTAGTTACTGAGGTTAAACCACTGCATTTTCAACTGTAATCCAACAATTTTTAACTGTAATCAACAATTTTAAACTATAATCCAACAATTTTCTACTATAATCAAACAATTTTCAACTATAATCAAACAATTTTCTACTATAATCCAACAATTTTCAACTATAATCAAACAATTTTCAACTATAATCCAACAATTTTCAACTATAATCAAACAATTTTCAACTATAATCAAACAATTTTCAACTATAATCAAACAATTTTTAACTATAATCAAACAATTTTCAACTATAATCAAACAATTTTCAACTATAATCAATCAATTTTCAACTATAATCAAACAATTTTCAACTATAATCAAACAATTTTCAACTATAATCAAACAATTTTTAACTATAATCAAACAATTTTCAACTATAATCAAACAATTTTCAACTATAATCAAACAATTTTCAACTATAATCAAACAATTTTTAACTATAATCAAACAATTTTCAACTATAATCAAACAATTTTCAACTATAATCAAACAATTTTCAACTATAATCAAACAATTTTCAACTATAATCAAACAATTTTTAACTATAATCAAACAATTTTCAACTATAATCAAACAATTTTCAACTATAATCAAACAATTTTCAACTATAATCAAACAATTTTCAACTATAATCAAACAATTTTCAACTATAATCAAACAATTTTCAACTATAATCAAACAATTTTTAACTATAATCAAACAATTTTCAACTATAATCAAACAATTTTCAACTATAATCAAACAATTTTCAACTATAATCAAACAATTTTCAACTATAATCAAACAATTTTCAACTATAATCAAACAATTTTCAACTATAATCAAACAATTTTCAACTATAATCAAACAATTTTTAACTATAATCAAACAATTTTCAACTATAATCAAACAATTTTCAACTATAATCAAACAATTTTCAACTATAATCAAACAATTTTTAACTATAATCAAACAATTTTCAACTATAATCAAACAATTTTCAACTATAATCAAACAATTTTCAACTATAATCAAACAATTTTCAACTATAATCAAACAATTTTTAACTATAATCAAACAATTTTCAACTATAATCAAACAATTTTCAACTATAATCAAACAATTTTCAACTATAATCAAACAATTTTCAACTATAATCAAACAATTTTCAACTATAATCAACAATTTTTCAACTATAATCAAATCAATCCTGGCTCTGGTTCCTCTGCAGACCTGAAGCTCGTACCTTGAGTCGGGTCATGATTCTCCCAGAAACGTTCCAGCAGATCCTCCAGACTCACGCCTGCAGGAGCGAAGACGACCCTGACGACCTCTGCGTGTCCAGTCAGACCTGCAGACACACAACGTTCACGTTAAACACCTCAAAAGAAAAAAGATAAACAAATAATGTAAAGAATTGAAATGAGAGAAAAACAAGTAGATGCTTGTAGTTTTGTTCCTTCATGTTCATCGTGGATCAGAGTGAAGGTCATGAGGTCAATGAAGGTCAGTTTGGAACTTTAACACAATTCACTTAAGAAGGAAAAAGAACAAACATATAGAAATATTTCCAAATATGAAGTTATTCCATATAAACAATAAACAAATCAACACACATAAATGATCACATGACACACATACATGATCACATGACACACATAAATGATCACATGACACACATACATGATCACATGACACACATAAATGATCACATGACACACATACATGATCACATGAGACACATACATGATCACATGACACACATAAATGATCACATGACACATACATGATCACATGACACACATAAATGATCACATGACACATACATGATCACATGACACACATAAATGATCACATGACACACATACATGATCACATGACAACATAGACACACATAAATGATCACATGAGACACACATAAATGATCACATGACACACATACATGATCACATGACACACATAAATGATCACATGACACACATAAATGATCACATGACACACATACATGATCACATGACACACATAAATGATCACATGACACATACATGATCACATGACACACATAAATGATCACATGACACATACATGATCACATGACACACATAAATGATCACATGACACACATACATGATCACATGACACACATAAATGATCACATGACACATACATGATCACATGACACACATAAATGATCACATGACACATACATGATCACAAGACACACATAAATGATCGCAAGACACACATAAATGATCACATGACACACATACATGATCACATGACACACATAAATGATCACATGACACACATAAATGATCACATGACACACATACATGATCACATGACACACATACATGATCACATGACACACATAAATGATCACATGACACACATACATGATCACATGACACACATAAATGATCACATGACACACATACATGATCACATGACACACATAAATGATCACATGACACACATACATGATCACATGACACACATTAATGATCACATGACACACATAATACATGATCACATGACACACATAAATGATCACATGACACACATACAATGATCACATGACACACATAAATGATCACATGACACACATTAATGATCACATGACACACATTAATGATCACATGACACACATAAATGATCACATGACACAAATTAATGATCACATGACACACATAAATGATCACATGACACAAATTAATGATCACATGACACACATAAAGAGAAAATGATGACAAACCTATGAATCTGACATGATTAACTCTTCACAGACTCATAGCAAAATAATCATCACATGAATCCAACTAACTAACTAACTAACTAACTAACTAACTAATCGATCCATCAATCAAGTCTGAATCAATCATTATCAAACTGATGAGAAATAACTCAAACTAAGAAGTTTCATAAAAACATCTTCACGATGATATTTGACACAAGAGAAGCTCGAACAGAAGAAAAACCTATTTTTCTCTCTCGTTCATTTGATAAAAGATAAAAACACCTGTTGTTGACCTTCAGGGGTCAAAGTTCAACACAAATGTCATGCTTTTCTTTCACCTTTGAATCAATATATTGGTTTTCTCTTAATTTTCTTTTCTCTTCACCATGATGATGTTTTTACTGGTTTTCTGTGAGTGTGTGAGTCGATGAAGTTGTTAAAGTTAATCTATATTAATCTATATTAACTCGTAGTTAGTTTGTTTTCAACCAAAAATATACACATAAACAAATACAGTCCTGAAGTTATTTACGTTATTTTACCTTCAACTTTCAACCTGATACATTTCAAATAAACAAACAATATAGTGAGTGAAATATTATTCTATTCTATTGTTTTGATCGTATTTTATTGTATTTGTGACTCGGGTTTGTGTTTGATTGTGTTTGTTAGTCGTCGTCACTCCTTTCATGTACAAAATAAAACCCTGGAACGAGAGAAACATTTGAAAGACGAGCAAATATTTGCAGTATTTTCCAGCCGTTCCTCCCTGACGTCCGTCGAGCGTCGACCTGGTTCTCGGTCACTGGAGCGACTCCTTCAACGCTGTGTTCCTCACATTCAAACCTTCTCCTCTGCAGACCTGATGGACCTGAACCTCTTCTCTGACTCACGTCTGATGAAGCCTCGTGTGAAGAACGAGCAACATTTAAATAAAACATCAAATCCGTGCGTGAAGAACAGAAGGAAGATTTAAAGAAGGAAAAAGTCTAATTGTTCAAACTCTGACGTCTGGTGGATTTATTTGTGTGGACTTTGATGGAAGGACTCAGTAGAGTTCAGTAGAAACGCCGCAGTACGACCCAATCCTTACAAGTAGGTCATGGGTGGGTGAGGAGGAGGAGGGGGAGCATCTGGAGCATCCCCAGAAGTTGATGCAGATGAAGGGAGGAGGAGGAGGAGGAGAGGAGGATGAGTGAGAGGAGGAGACGAAGAGAGGAAGATGAGGGAGAGGAAGAGAGGATGAAAGGATGATGGGTGAGAGGAGGAGAGGATGAGAGGATGATGAGTGAGAGGAAGAGAGGAGAAGAGGACGAGAGAAGGAGAGGATGATGAGTGAGAGGATGATGAGTGAGAGGAAGAGAGGAGAAAGGATGATGGGTGAAGGATGATGAGTGAGAGGAGGAGAGGAGAAGAGGAGGAAGAAGAAGGAGATGGGTGAGAGAAAGAGAGAGGAGAGAGAGAAGGAGAGGATGATGAGTGAGAGGATGATGAGGGGAGGAGAGGAGAGGAGAGAGAAGAGAGGGAGAGAGGAAAGGAAAGATGATGGGTGAGAGGAGGAGAGAGAGATGGAGGAGGAGAGGATGATGAGTGAGAAGAGAGGAGAGGATGAAAGGATGATGAGTGAGAGGAGGAGAGGAGAAGAGGACGAGAGAAGGAGAGGATGATGAGTGAGAGAAAGAGAGGAGAAGAGGAGAAGATGATAGTAGAGGAAGAGAGATGAAAGGATGAGGGTGAGAGAAGAGGATGAAAGGATGATGGGTGAGAGGAGGAGAGGATGGAAGGATGATGAGTAGAGGAAGAGAGGAGGAAGAGAGAAGGAGAGGATGATGGAGAGGATGATGAGTGAGAGAAAGAGAGGAGAAGAGGACGAGAGAAGGAGAGGATGATGAGTGAGAGGATGATGAGTGAGAGGAGGAGAGGATGAGAGGATGATGGGTGAGAGGAAGAGAGGATGAAAGGATGATGGGTGAGAGGAGGAGAGGATGATGAGTGAGAGAAAGAGAGGAGAAGAGGACGAGAGAAGGAGAGGATGATGAGTGAGAGGAAGAGAGGATGAGGAGATGAGAGTAGGAGTGGAGGAGAGGAGGAGAGGAGGAGAGGGGGAGTGGAGGAGAGGAGGAGAGGGTGATGAGTGAGAGAAGTGAGAGGATGAGACTCACCTGAGCAGACCTCATGGTAGTCAGGGTTGGGTGTTTCTCCTCCAGCGTAGCCCACCTGAGTGGAAAAGACGCCCGGAGACCCCAGAAGGGCCCCCCCCGCCCCCCGAAGCCACCCACACATGTCGAGCAGAGAGAGAGACGGTCTAGAGATCCTGACCTGGTCTAGAGACGCTGACCTGGTCTCACCGAACATGATGGTCTAGAGACGCTGACCTGGTCTCACCGAACATGATGGTCTAGAGACGCTGACCTGGTCTCACCACGAACATGATGGTCTAGAGACGCTGACCTGGTCTCACCGAACATGACGGTCTAGAGACGCTGACCTGGTCTCACCGAACATGACGGTCTAGAGACGCTGACCTGGTCTCACCGAACATGATGGTCTAGAGACGCTGACCTGGTCTCACCGAACATGATGGTCTAGAGACGCTGACCTGGCCTCACCGGCTCACATGATGGTCTAGAGACGCTGACCTGGTCTCACCATGAACATGATGGTCTAGAGACGCTGACCTGGTCTCACCGAACATGACTGGTCTAGAGACGCTGACCTGGTCTCACCGAACATGACGGTCTAGAGACGCTGACCTGGTCTCACCGAACATGATGGTCTAGAGACGCTGACCTGGTCTCACCGAACATGGCGGTCTAGAGACGCTGACCTGGTCTCACCGAACATGATGGTCTAGAGACGCTGACCTGGTCTCACCGAACATGACGGTCTAGAGACGCTGACCTGGTCTCACCGAACATGATGGTCTAGAGACGCTGACCTGGTCTCACCGAACATGATGGTCTAGAGACGCTGACCTGGTCTCACCGAACATGACGGTCTAGAGACGCTGACCTGGTCTCACCGAACATGACGGTCTAGAGACGCTGACCTGGTCTCACCGAACATGACGGTCTAGAGACGCTGACCTGGTCTCAGAGAACATGATGGTCTAGAGACGCTGACCTGGTCTCACCGAACATGATGGTCTAGAGACGCTGACCTGGTCTCACCGAACATGATGGTCTAGAGACGCTGACCTGGTCTCACCGAACATGATGGTCTAGAGACGCTGACCTGGTCTCACCGAACATGATGGTCTAGAGACGCTGACCTGGTCTCACCGAACATGATGGTCTAGAGACGCTGACCTGGTCTCACCGAACATGACGGTCTAGAGACGCTGACCTGGTCTCACCGAACATGACGGTCTAGAGACGCTGACCTGGTCTCACCGAACATGACGGTCTAGAGACGCTGACCTGGTTCTCACCGAACATGATGGTCTCCCCCCCCCCCCCCCCCCCCAACCACCCCCCCCCAAGAGACGCTGACCTGGTCTCACCGAACATGACGGTCTAGATGACCTGAACATGACGCCTGACCTGGTCTCACCGAACATGATGGTCTAGAGACGCTGACCTGGTCTCACCGAACATGATGGTCTAGAGACGCTGACCTGGTCTCACCGAACATGATGGTCTAGAGACGCTGACCTGGTCTCACCGAACATGACGGTCTAGAGACGCTGACCTGGTCTCACCTCTGGTCTCACCGAACATGACGGTCTAGAGACGCTGACCTGGTCTCACCGAACATGACGGTCTAGAGACGCTGACCTGGTCTCACCGAACATGACGGTCTAGAGACGCTGACCTGGTCTCACCGAACATGACGGTCTAGAGACGCTGACCTGGTCTCACCGAACATGATGGTCTAGAGACGCTGACCTGGTCTCACCGAACATGACGGTCTAGAGACGCTGACCTGGTCTCACCGAACATGACGGTCTAGAGACGCTGACCTGGTCTCACCGAACATGACGGTCTAGAGTCGTGACCTGGTCTCACCGAACATGACGGTCTAGAGACGCTGACCTGGTCTCACCGAACATGACGGTCTAGAGACGCTGACCTGGTCTCACCGAACATGACGGTCTAGAGTCGTGACCTGGTCTTAAGCAGGCTCTTAAGAAGGCTCTTAAACAGGCTCTTATGAAGGCTCTTAAGCAGGCTCTTAAGAAGGCTCTTAAACAGGCTCTTAAGTAGGCTCTTAAACAGGCTCTTAAGTAGGCTCTTAAGCAGGCTCTTAAGAAGGCTCTTAAACAGGCTCTTAAGTAGGCTCTTAAACAGGCTCTTGTGAAGGCTCTTAAGCAGGCTCTTAAGAAAGCTCTTAAGCAGGATCTAAGATACGAGGGTTTCCCAGAAGTTTTCTTAACTGCCTTTTAAGGAGAACCTTGAGATCAAGCGAAATTTTACATTAGAAAACTTGCTCAAGCCCCGCCCACTGAAAACCACCACCAAGGGACTCGTTGTATAAACAAAGCAGGGCGAGATTACTGAAGGAGTGAAGTGTTTTTTCTGAAAGACTTCAATCCAAGTTACAGTCGAGACGTTTGAATGAGTTTAGATGTTGTTTTGAGTCTTTTTGGACGAAGATGAAGACGAAAACTGATCTCCAGTCACTACATTAAAATGAACAAACATGTTTGTCTCCAAAAAGAGCAGATTAATATAAAAAACACTGGTCGACATGAGAAAAGGTGGAAGTGATCAGATGTTCATCCCATCATCGGCGCAAAATGAATCCAAAAATAAAGTTATTATGTTATAATAACAGTCTTTAAAAAAACATATAACATTATCTGTGAATCAAGTTCAAAACTAGGACCATGAGACGGACCTTCAGACACGATAAACAACTGGTTCTGAGTCTCGTCATTGAACCAGTTGGTTAACGAGTGAAAGTGAAGCAGGTTAGTGAAGCTAAACCTTGAGGATCAGGACAAGATTATTGAAGCAGCTTCTGAAGGATCAACGTGTCTTGACTTGAACAAACATGTGGATCTTTATATAGAGAAGATAATATGTTTCTTATCAAATCAACTGTTTCTTCACAGACTTGGTGTCACTAGTTATTTTATCATCAACACATTTACAGTTAACCTGCTGTATCAGTTTGAGAAGTTATATTATTGCAACATGACATTTATTATTCTTGTTCATAACCATCACTAATGTTCATAACCATCGCTAGTGTTCATAACCTTCACTAGTGTTCATAACCATCACTAGTGTTCATAACCATCACTAGTGTTCATAACCATCACTAGTGTTCATAACCATCACTAGTGTTCATAACCATCACTAGTGTTCATAACCATCACCAGTGTTCATAACCATCGCTAGTGTTCATAACCATCACTAGTGTTCATAACCATCACTAGTGTTCATAACCATCACTAGTGTTCATAACCATCACTAGTGTTCATAACCATCACCAGTGTTCTACAAGTGTTCATAACCATCACCAGTGTTCATAACCATTTGCATATAGTGTTCATAACCATCACTAGTGTTCATAACCATCACTAGTGTTCATAACCATCACCAGTGTTCATAACCATCGCTAGTGTTCATAACCATCACTAGTGTTCAAACCATTACTAGTGTTCATAACCATCAACCATCACTAGTGTTCATAACCATCACTAGTGTTCATAACCATCACTAATGTTCATAACCATCACTAGTGTTCATTACCATCACTAATGTTCATAACCATCACTAATGTTCATAACTATCACTAGTGTTCATAACCATCTCTAATGTTCATAACCATCACTAGTGTTCATAACCATCACTAATGTTCATAACCATCACTAGTGTTCATAACCATCACCAGTGTTCATAACCATCACTAGTGTTCATAACCATCACTAGTGTTCATAACCATCACTAATGTTCATAACCATCACTAGTGTTCATAACCATCACTAGTGTTCATAACCATCACTAGTGTTCATAACCATCGCTTGTTCAAAAGTGTTCATAACCATCACTAGTGTTCATAACCATCACTAGTGTTCATAACCATCACTAATGTTCATAACCATCGCTAGTGTTCATAACCATCACTAGTGTTCATAACCATCACCAGTGTTCATAACCATCACTAGTGTTCATAACCATCACCAGTGTTCATAACCATTGCTAGTGTTCATAACCATCACTAGTGTTCATAACCATCACTAGTGTTCATAACCATCACCAGTGTTCATAACCATCGCTAGTGTTCATAACCATCACTAGTGTTAAACCATTACTAGTGTTCATAACCATCACTAGTGTTCATAACCATCACTAGTGTTCATAACCATCACTAATGTTCATAACCATCACTAGTGTTCATTACCATCACTAATGTTCATAACCATCACTAATGTTCATAACTATCACTAGTGTTCATAACCATCACTAGTTTTTATAACCATCGTATGTTCATAACCATCGCTAGTGTTCATAACCATCACTAATGTTCATAACCATCACTAATGTTCATAACCATCACTAGTGTTCATAACCATCACTAGTGTTCATAACCATCACTAGTGTTCATAACCATCGCTAGTGTTCATAACCATCACTAATGTTCATAACCATCACTAATGTTCATAACCATCACTAATCACTAGGTTCATAACCATCACTAGTGTTCATAACCATCACTAGTGTTCATAACCATCACCAGTGTTCATAACCATCACTAGTGTTCATAACCATCGCTAGTGTTCATAACCATCACTAGTGTTCATAACCATCACTAATGTTCATAACCATCACTAGTGTTCATAACCATCACTAGTGTTCATAACCATCACTAGTGTTCATAACCATCGCTAGTGTTCATAACCATCACTAGTGTTCATAACCATCACTAATGTTCATAACCATCACTAATGTTCATAACCATCACTAGTGTTCATAACCATCACTAATGTTCATAACCATCACTAGTGTTCATAACCATCGCTAGTGTTCATAACCATCACCAGTGTTAAACCATTACTAGTGATAAAATAGAAATAAATCCTGTTTCAGTGAAACCTTCTTTGAGGTCCAGGTTCCCCCGCCAGCCCGGCTCGCATGTGCTAGAACCAGCGCCGGCGCCGCTCAAGAACCGACTGGAGTGAAGAGGACGTCTGAGAAGGAGAAGATTCTCTTCGTCTAGTCGAGCAGAACCTGCTGCACAAGTACCGTCGCTAGCATGTAGCTCCGTAGCTACCGGGTCAGAACCGACACACGACCAGAGCTGATGATTAAAACAGGCTCGATTCATTGTTTGGTCCCAGACTCTCTGATGTTCCTCGTCGTGTTCCGTTCATCTCGGCCGTAGATTTAAAGTCCGTGCGTCGACCTGCAGGCCCGGTCACGTGGACCGGATGCTGGAGCTGGACCCGGGAAAGGTGGAGTTCAGGCTCCGTTTGTTTCCAAACAAATCCATTATTTCTCTTCCCTCGTCTCTTCTTCTCACGTCGTCAGAGATGATGCCAACATCCCTCTGCTGGACGGACAGAACCAGTGGGTGAAGAGACCGGGCCGGAACCAGGTCCACGAGCAGAAAGTGTGTGAGTCGAGGAAGAGAAACCGTAGAAGGAACTTCAATTATGAGAAGATGCTTCTGAAAAATCCCAGTTTGTCGTTATAAATGTTTCTCTTACAACAAAATGTCCGCCTCGTTGTTTTCAAATGGTCTCGACTGTGAGATGAGTTAGTTAGTTAGTAATAGTTATTAAGTAAGTAAGTAAGTAAGTTATTAAGTAAGTAAGTAAGTAAGTAAGTTAGTTAGTTAGTTAGTAATAGTTATTAAGTAAGTAAGTAAGTTATTAAGTAAGTAAGTTAGTTAGTTAGTTAGTAATAGTTATTAAGTAAGTAAGTAAGTATTAAGTAAGTAAGTAAGTAAGTAAGTAAGTAAGTTAGTTAGTTAGTTAGTTAGTTAGTTAGTAATAGTTATTAAGTAAGTAAGTAAGTAAGTAAGTAAGTAAGTAAGTTATTAAGTAAGTAAGTAAGTAAGTAAGTAAGTAAGTAAGAAGGTAGGTAAGTAAGTTAGTTAGTTAGTTAGTTAGTAATAGTTAGTAAGTAAGTGAAGTAAGTAAGTTAGTAAGTAAGTAAGTTTTTTCCCTCCCTTCTTTTTTTATTTGTTTGGTAAGAAAGAAAGGAAGGAGGGGGGGAAGGAAGGAAGTTAGTTAGTTAGTTAGTTAGTTAGTTAGTTAGTTAGTTAGTTAGATAGTTAGTTAGTTAGATAGTTAGTAATAGTTATTGAGACCATAATAAAAAACATTGGTTTGGTTCAAAGATTCAAATCACTGGAAGAAAAACCTGGAGTCGAATGTTTCCTGACGTTGACGTAAATAATGAAAACACTTAAGAACAAAATAAAGTCGCTTTAGTTTTATCTTCTCTTTTCTTCTTCTTCGCTTCTTCTTCTTCTTCGCATATGTTACTTTAAATGAAAACATGGTAAAGAACCTATTTTAGTAAAGCATTTTTAAAAGTCAAAGTCTTCTTCTTCTCCTTCTTCTTCTTCTTCTTCTTTCTCTTCCTCCCACACAGCAGGAGATCGTCCTCTGAGTCTGGTTCTGCTCCAGGTTTCTGTTCAAATTGTTTCTTATATCTTCAGATAATATGTTAACCTAAGAACGTGACCAAGAGTTTCTGATTTATAGCTTTTTTTTTTCTTCGTCATCGAAAACTTGACAAAAGTTTCTGTCGATGAAACTGTTGTATTAAGTTTTACTGTAGAAATGATTTTTAAATGATGTTTTTAGTGTTTGTTTCTCATGGGATTCAGTGAAAGTTCTTTGAATATGTTCATGAAAACTGAGGGTTCATGAAGAAGGAGGTCCATGTATTCCTTCAGGTGGACGACGGATCTAAGGGTCCAGAGATGGTCCTCTGACCCCCCTCCTGTTTGGACGGCATGTTGGCAGCGAGTCCGGCTCCGCGACCAACAATCTGCTCGTAGACCTGCTGGTCAAGGTCACGCCGACACCTGAAGACGAGCTGGACCAGGACGAGCACCTGAGCAGGTGCAGCAGGACAGACTTCACGCGGCGTCTGGAGCCTTCATGCGCGTGAAGACCAGATGGATCTCTGGACGCCGCCGCACACGACCTGCTCCCATGATGCACTAGTCACGGACGCATGCCAATAGAACACGGGTCCTCAACCGCCGGGCCGGGGGCCTGTGCCGGCCCGCGAGGCCTTTGATATCGGGCCGCGAAGAAAGAGAGAATAATTCACTTCATCTGGAATCCATTAGTAATGTCTGAAGGTGTTTTATTTTCAAGTCTTGAAGTTCCTCATCATGACCATGTTTTAATTATTACTTTATAAAGTTGCTCTGAAATCTGGGCGAACGAGAGGTTACGAGAGTCCATGATGATGTAATAATGGCTTCACTCCTCCTCCAGCTGTAATCACACTTTGTTTATACAACGAGTCCCTTGGAGGTGGAGACCACTGATGACCCGTGGTGACACACCTTCATGCTCGACCAATCACAGCAGAGTGGGTGTGGTTATGGTCAACAAGATTTCATTTCCAGAACAACAAAGTGTTTTCAGTGGGCGGAGCTTAAGATCATTTTCTAATGTCAATATTTCAAATTCAACAAACACACACAACATTTAACACACAATACTACACATATATACTTGTTACTACACTATTACTATATTTATTTATAATCATTTATACTTTTCAAAATGTGATGAAATACATTTAAGTAAATTAAGGCTTTATTTTATTTTGAAGGAACCGTAGGAACTAAAACACCTGAATATATTCTTTAAATGTTAAACTATTATTAAACTAAACTATAGGATTAATAAATAAACATAAGATCGTCATGTGACGTCATTTAAAAACTACAACATAAACTCTTTTAAAATCTAAATTAATTATAAAATGTTGAAGAAAAGTCCGAGTCGAACGATGACGTCACACTAAACTAGTAAACGCTTGCTTTACGTCATCATCAGACACGTGACGTGTTCACCTGACACCGCCATCTTGTCCTCCCTCCCTCGCAGACGCTTCTCTCTCTTCTCTTCTCTCTTCTCTTCTCTCTTCTCTTCTTTCTTCTCTTCTTTCTTCGACATGTTTTTCTCTCACTCTTGACAAACTTTACTCTCGAGTCTCCGACACACACTTCCGGGTTCGCCTCCACAGCGCCCCCTCTGTCGTCCGCGGTACTGCAGGCGTCATGAATATTCACGCAGCGTGGGCGTGACGTCACGGGCTGCATAATCACGAGTCCAGGTTGACATGACTTTGAATCACTAGAGTATTAATGTATTTTATTAACACTTTGCTATTTTAATTCAAGTAAAAAGTACATTTTCAACAGTTGTTTTTCTTCAAGACTGAGACTGAACCAACAGAACTACTGATCCAACTCTCAGCCAATCATGTGCAGCTCAGACGATCATGTGACGCCATCATGTGCTTCTGAAAAATGTATCTTTAAATCATTGGAATTAAAAAGTTAAACTGTATAAAAATACATTCATTTAGTAAATATTCAATTTTAATTTCAATATAAAAAATGATTGAATTCAATTGTTGGAAAAAAAAACCCTCGACGTATAAAAACATTTAAACAAAACAAGTTTAAACGTTTCAAACAGTTTTGACGACGAGTCACGAGATGAGTTACTTAGTTAGTTAGTAATTGTTAGTTAGTTAGTTAGTAATAGTTAGTTAGTTAGTTAGTTAGCAATAGTTAGTTAGTTAGTTAGTAAGTTACTTACTTACTTAGATAGTTAGTTAGTTAGTAATAGTTAGTTAGTTAGTAATAGTTAGTTAGTTAGTTACTTACTTAGTTAGTTAGTAATAGTTAGTTAGTTCGTTTTTTAGTTGGTTACTTAGTTAGTAAGTTAGTCAGTTAGTAATAGTTAGTTAGTTAGTTAGTTAGTAATAGTTAATGAGTGAGTGAGTGAGTGAGTTAGTAATAGTTAGTTAGTTTTTTAGTTGGTTACTTAGTTAGTAAGTTAGTCAGTTAGTAATAGTTAGTTAGTTAGTTAGTAATAGTTAATGAGTGAGTGAGTTAGTAATAGTTAGTTAGTTAGTTTTTTAGTTGGTTACTTAGTTAGTAAGTTAGTCAGTTAGTAATAGTTAGTTAGTTAGTAATAGTTAATGAGTGAGTGAGTGAGTGAGTGAGTGAGTGAGTGAGTGAGTGAGTGAGTGAGTGAGTGAGTGAGTAAGTGAGTTAATAATAGTTAGTAAGTTAGTAATAGTTATAGTTTGGTTTGGTTCAAAGATTCAAATCAGTGGAAGAAAAACCTGGAGTCGAAAACACTTTAGAACAAAATAAAGTCACTTTAGTTTTATCTTCTCTTTTCTTCTCCTTCTTCTCCTTCTTCTCTTCCTCCCTCACAGCAGGAGGTCGTCCTCTGAGTCTGGTTCTGCTCCGGGTTTCTGTTCAAATTGTTTCTTATATCTTCAGATAATATCTTATGGTTTCACAGTTTATTGACTGAAAAGGTTTGAGTCGAACGACTGCTGTGCTAATGACTACAGTAAAGTGACCTGATGGTTGATCTGGAGGTCGTTCTTCTTCACTGGTGACCTGATGGTTGATCTGGAGGTCGTTCTTCTTCACTGGTGACCTGATGGTTGATCTGGAGGTCGTTCTTCTTCACTGGTGACCTGATGGTTGATCTGGAGGTCGTTCTTCTTCACTGGTGACCTGATGGTTGATCTGGAGGTCGTTCTTCTTCACTGGTGACCTGATGGTTGATCTGGAGGTCGTTCTTCTTCACTGGTGACCTGATGGTTGATCTGGAGGTCGTTCTTCTTCACTGGTGACCTGACAGTTGATCTGGAGGTCGTTCTTCTTCACTGGTGACCTGACGGCTGATCTGGAGGTCGTTCTTCTTCACTGGTGACCTGATGGTTGATCTGGAGGTCGTTCTTCTTCACTGGTGACCTGACAGTTGATCTGGAGATCGTTCTTCTTCACTGGTGACCTGATGGTTGATCTGGAGGTCGTTCTTCTTCACTGGTGACCTGATGGTTGATCTGGAGGTCGTTCTTCTTCACTGGTGACCTGATGGTTGATCTGGAGGTCGTTCTTCTTCACTGGTGACCTGACAGTTGATCTGGAGGTCGTTCTTCTTCACTGGTGACCTGACAGATCTGGAGGTCGTTCTTCTTCACTGGTGACCTGACAGTTGATCTGGAGGTCGTTCTTCTTCACTGGTGACCTGACGGCTGATCTGGAGGTCGTTCTTCTTCACTGGTGACCTGACGGCTGATCTGGAGGTCGTTCTTCTTCACTGGTGACCTGACAGTTGATCTGGAGGTCGTTCTTCTTCACTGGTGACCTGACGGTTGATCTGGAGGTCGTTCTTCTTCACTGGTGACCTGACAGATCTGGAGGTCGTTCAGACCAACCACCAGGTCCTGGTGTGAACCTGCAGGTGTTGAGACTGTGATGCAGGAGAACATGTTCCAGAGGTGAAGCGAGTGCAGCTCCATGGATTCATGCGTTTCCTCTTCCAGGGCTAAGCCACTCTTGCCCTACATACAGCAGATTACAGACTGTCCCGCTAATCCCAGGCAGCCGGGGCATGTGCCACCGTCACCAGCATCAACCTGCTGCGCCCACTGGCGGGTGGGCAGCCCGAACCCCTCGACCCCCAACATCCACTCCCGCCGGGGGCGACTCAAAGCGTGGGTAAAAGTCCAGGAGCAGGTCCTGAACCTTCCCCGGCAACACCTCCCTGGAGGACCACCTGGCGAGGCACGGATCCTCTCGGCTCACCTAAACTAACCAGGCCTGAGATTAGGGTTAATCTGGACCTTGTGTCATCCTGGATCTCCTCCCCCTCGCCATCCTCACCTCCTCCTCTTCTAAAGAGGCTTTGCTTTCAAATCCCTGCCTGTCGACCCCCCTCTCCTCTCCTCCTCTCCCACTCTCCTCTCCTCTCCTCTCCTCCTCTCCTCTCCTCTCCCCCTCTCCTCTCCTCTCCTCTCCTCTCCTCCTCCTCTCCTCCTCTCCTCTCCTCCTCTCCTCTCCTCCTCTCTCCTCTCCTCTCCTCCTCTCCTCCTCTCCTCCTCTCCTCTCCTCTCCTCCTCCTCTCCTCTCCTCTCCCTCTCCTCTCCTCTCCTCTCCTCCTCTCCTCTCCTCCTCTCTCTCTCCCTCTCCTCTCCTCTCCTCTCCCCCTCTCCTCCCTCTCCTCTCCTCTCTCTCTCCTCTCCTCTCCTCTCCTCCTCTCCTCCCCTCCTCTCCTCCTCTCCCTCCTCTCCTCTCCTCCTCCTCTCCCCCTCTCCTCCTCTCCTCTCCTCCTCTCCTCTCCTCCTCTCTCCTCTCCTCTCCTCTCCTCCTCTCTCCTCTCCTCTCCTCTCCTCTCCTCCTCTTCTCCTCTCCTCCTCTCCTCTCCTCTCCTCTCCTCTCCCTCTCCTCGCTGCCAAACGCAACTTTTCCTCGTCAGCCAATCGCGGCGCAGATCCCGGTGGGAGAGAGTACGTCCCCGAGCGACGCCAGCATCAGTCGCGAGGAGAGGAAGCTCCTCATTGTCTCGTGAAAGTAGGTTGAAGCTGCACTCAGACGTGTTCGGTGATCCTACTTTCTAAGAGCAGCACAGAGTTCAGGCCTCGTGCAGACGATGTCCGGCGCCTGAGGACGATCAGGCAGTGAAGAGATGAAGAGATGAAGAGACGAAGAGACGAAGAGACGAAGAGACGAAGAGACGAAGAGACGAAGAGACGAAGACAAAAAGAGAAGAAGCGACGACACATCGAGGCTTAAGACGCCTTTTCATTCTCTCGTCTCGGGGAATAAATGGCAGATTCAGCCTCGAGCTCACGAGTCCAGAACCAAAGTACTTTAGCGGCGGCGAGTGCGTGATGTAGGTCGCATCGTGAGGACGCACACAAACGCACGCACAAACGCACACACAAACGCACACAAACGCACACAAACGCACACACAAGAGAAACAGGCACACACACAAATGTAAACACAAACGCACACACAAGAGAAACACAAGAGAAACACGCACACACACAAACGTACGCACAAACGCACACACAAACGCACACAAACGTACGCACAAGAGAAACACACATAAATGTACACACAAACGCACACAAACGTACGCACAAGAGAAACACGCACACACACAAACGTACGCACAAACGCACACACAAACGCACACAAACGTACGCACAAGAGAAACACGCACACACACAAACGTACGCACAAACGCACACAAACGTACGCACAAGAGAAACACGCACACACACAAACGTACGCACAAACGCACACACAAACGGCGCACAAACGTACGCACAAGCAAAACACGCACACACACACAAACGTACGCACAAACGCACAGACACGCGCACACAAACGTACGCACAAGAGAAACACGCACACACACAAACGTGTGCGCACAAACGCACACAAAACGCACACAAACGTACGCACAAGAGAAACACGCACACACACAAATGTACGCACAAACGCACACAAACGTACGCACAAGAGAAACACGCACACACACAAACGTATGCACAAACGCACACAAACGTGCACACAAGAGAAACACGCAAACACACACAAACGTACGCACAAACGCACACAAACGTACGCACAAGAGAAACACGCACACACACAAATGTACGCACAAACGCACACAAACGTACGCACAAGAGAAACACGCACACACACAAATGTACGCACAAACGTACGCACAAGAGAAACACACACAAACATACGCACAAACACACACAAACGTACACAAACGTACGTACAAGAGAAACACGCACACACACAAATGTACAAACCACGCACAAGAGCAGATACACAACGACGACATGCGTCTGAACGCACAATGCAAACACACAAAGATGCACAAACCGTCTCAACAGATCACAGTATGGATCCTCCAGGAGGAGAACAAGGCAAACTGGTGAACACGTCATTTTAGACAATTAAACCAATGGAGAAAGAAAAGTGACAAGCGATCGATCAGGTACATGTTTGTTGTCGTGATTCTGATCAGTCGCTAAAGTCAGGAAGGATCTCATGTTGTTCTCAAAGCTTCTTCATCAACAAATATACAAATACTGTGATGTTCCTGATACAAAGTACGTCAAATATAAATATAATTAAACACATTTTGCCGCAGCAGAATGACTGACTTGGTTCTGATTTTATTTGTTGTATCATTTCTTTCTTTTATTCTATTCTATGTTGTGTTTACAACACAATACAAGTTTCTGATAATAATATTTCTAATTGTATTTCTTATAAAGTGACCTTGAGCGACAATAACTCAGTCAAGTTTGTGCTTAAGATAAATAACTTGAATCAAAAATATGTTACACGTGACACTAAACTAGTGATGCAAGTCAAATAATACTTAAAACAATTGCTAACTAGTGCAGACTTAACTGGTTCAGAAACATAATGTGCTGCAGTTATTACTGACAATTACAAACGTACTTTCTGCTTAATAGGCTGCAAAATTGATTTGTGCCGTTTTTCGCCAGAGAACGAGCGTGATTTTGAGCAATTATTTCACGTGTTAATCAGGGAAACATGTGAAGCATGTATTTTTAATTAAAACTCGTAAGAAAGTTGACACACTCTGACTTCATGTATGACACTCTGACTTCATGTATGACACTCTGACTTCATGTATGACACTCTGACTTCATGTATGACACTCTGACTTCATGTATGACACTCTGACTTCATGTATGACACTCTGACTTCATGTATGACACTCTGACTTCATGTATGACACTCTGACTTCATGTATGACACTCTGACTTCATGTATGACACTCTGACTTCAGTGACACTCTGACTTCATGTATGACACTCTGACTTCATGTATGACACTCTGACTTCATGTATGACACTCTGACTTCATGTATGACACTCTGACTTCATGTATGACACTCTGACTTCATGTATGACACTCTGACTTCATGTATGACACACTGACTTCATGTATGACACTCTGACTTCATGTATGACACTCTGACTTCATGTATGACACTCTGACTTCATGTATGACACTCTGACTTCATGTATGACACACTGACTTCAAGTATGACCTCTGACTTCATGTATGACACTCTGACTTCATGTATGACACTCTGACTCTGACTTCATGTATGACACTCTGACTTCATGTATGACACTCTGACTTCATGTATGACACTCTGACTTCATGTATGACACTCTGACTTCATGTATGACACTCTGACTTCATGTATGACACTCTGACTTCATGTATGACACTCTGACTTCATGTATGACACTCTGACTTCATGTATGACACTTGACTTCATGTATGACACACTGACTTCATGTATGACACTCTGACTTCATGTATGACACTCTGACTTCATGTATGACACACTGACTTCATGTATGACACTCTGACTTCATGTATGACACTCTGACTTCATGTATGACACTCTGACTTCATGTATGACACTCTGACTTCATGTATGACACTCTGACTTCATGTATGACACTCTGACTTCATGTATGACACACTGACTTCATGTATGACACTCTGACTTCATGTACTGACTTCATGTGACACTCTGACTTCATGTATGACACTCTGACTTCATGTATGACACTCTGACTTCATGTATGACACTCTGACTTCATGTATGACACTCTGACTTCATGTATGACACTCTGACTTCATGTATGACACTCTGACTTCATGTATGACACTCTGACTTCATGTATGACACTCTGACTTCATGTATGACACTCTGACTTCATGTATGACACTCTGACTTCATGTAGTGACACTCTGACTTCATGTATGACACTCTGACTTCATGTATGACACTCTGACTTCATGTATGACACTCTGACTTCATGTATGACACTCTGACTTCATGTATGACACTCTGACTGTCATGTATGACACTCTGACTTCATGTATGACACTCTGACTTCATGTATGACACACTGACTTCATGTATGACACTCTGACTTCATGTATGACACTCTGACTTCATGTATGACACTCTGACTTCATGTATGACACTCTGACTTCATGTATGACACTCTGACTTCATGTATGACACTCTGACTTCATGTATGACACTCTGACTTCATGTATGACACTCTGACTTCATGTATGACACTCTCTGACTTCATGTATGACACTCTGACTTCATGTATGACACTCTGACTTCATGTATGACACTCTGACTTCATGTATGACACTCTGACTTCATGTATGACACTCTGACTTCATGTATGACACTCTGACTTCATGTATGACACTCTGACTTCATGTATGACACTCTGACTTCATGTATGACACTCTGACTTCATGTATGACACTCTGACTTCATGTATGACACTCTGACTTCATGTATGACACTCTGACTTCATGTATGACACTCTGACTTCATGTATGACACTCTGACTTCATGTATGACACTCTGACTTCATGTAGTGACACTCTGACTTCATGTATGACACTCTGACTTCATGTATGACACTCTGACTTCATGTATGACACTCTGACTTCATGTATGACACTCTGACTTCATGTATGACACACTGACTTCAATATTACACTCTGACTTCATGTATGACACTCTGACTTCATGTATGACACTCTGACTTCATGTATGACACTCTGACTTCTGACTTCATGTATGACACTCTGACTTCATGTATGACACTCTGACTTCATGTATGACACCTCTGACTTCATGTATGACACTCTGACTTCATGTATGACACTCTGACTTCATGTATGACACTCTGACTTCATGTATGACACTCTGACTTCATGTATGACACACTGACTTCATGTATGACACTGACTTCATGTATGACACTCTGACTTCATGTATGACACTCTGACTTCATGTATGACACTCTGACTTCATGTATGACACTCTGACTTCATGTATGACACTCTGACTTCATGTATGACACTCTGACTTCATGTATGACACTCTGACTTCATGTATGACACTCTCGACTTCATGTATGACACTCTGACTTCATGTATGACACTCTGACTTCATGTATGACTGACTTCATGTATGACACTCTGACTTCATGTATGACACTCTGACTTCATGTATGACACTCTGACTTCATGTATGACACTCTGACTTCATGTATGACACTGACTTCATGTATGACACTCTGACGTTCATGTATGACACTCTGACTTCATGTATGACACTCTGACTTCATGTATGACACTCTGACTTCATGTATGACACTCTGACTTCATGTATGACACTCTGACTTCATGTATGACACTCTGACTTCATGTATGACACTCTGACTTCATGTATGACACTCTGACTTCATGTATGACACTCTGACTTCATGTATGACACTCTGACTTCATGTATGACACTCTGACTTCATGTATGACACTCTGACTTCATGTATGACACTGACTTCATGTATGACACTCTGACTTCATGTATGACACACTGACTTCATGTATGACACTGCTGCTTCATGTATGACACTCTGACTTCATGTATGACACTCTGACTTCATGTATGACACTCTGACTTCATGTATGACACTCTGACTTCATGTATGACACTCTGACTTCATGTATGACACTCTGACTTCATGTATGACCTCTGACTTCATGTATGACACTCTGACTTCATGTATGACACACTGACTTCATGTATGACACTCTGACTTCATGTATGACACTCTGACTTCATGTATGACACACTGACTTCATGTATGACACTCTGACTTCATGTATGACACTCTGACTTCATGTATGACACTCTGACTTCATGTATGACACTCTGACTTCATGTATGACACTCTGACTTCATGTATGACACTCTGACTTCATGTATGACACACTGACTTCATGTATGACACTCTGACTTCATGTATGACACTCTGACTTCATGTATGACACTCTGACTTCATGTATGACACTCTGACTTCATGTATGACACTCTGACATGTATGACACATGACTTCATGTATGACACTCTGACTTCATGTATGACACTCTGACTTCATGTATGACACACTGACTTCATGTATGACACTCTGACTTCATGTATGACACTCTGACTTCATGTATGACACTCTGACTTCATGTATGACACTCTGACTTCATGTATGACACTCTGACTTCATGTATGACACTCTGACTTCATGTATGACACTCTGACTTCATGTATGACACTCTGACTTCATGTATGACACTCTGACTTCATGTATGACACTCTGACTTCATGTATGACACTCTGACTTCATGTATGACACTCTGACTTCATGTATGACACACTCTGACTTCATGTATGACACTCTGACTTCATGTATGACACTCTGACTTCATGTATGACACTCTGACTTCATGTATGACACTCTGACTTCATGTATGACACTCTGACTTCATGTATGACACTCTGACTTCATGTATGACACTCTGACTTCATGTATGACACTCTGACTTCATGTAAGACACTCTGACTTCATGTATGACACACTGACTTCATGTATGACACTCTGACTTCATGTATGACACTCTGACTTCATGTATGACACTCTGACTTCATGTATGACACTCTGACTTCATGTATGACACACTGACTTCATGTATGACACTCTGACTTCATGTATGACACACTCTGACTTCATGTATGACACTCTGACTTCATGTATGACACTCTGACTTCATGTATGACACTTCATGTATGACACTTGACTTCATGTATGACACTCTGACTTCATGTATGACACTCTGACTTCATGTATGACACTCTGACTTCATGTATGACACACTGACTTCATGTATGACACACTGACTTCATGTATGACACTCTGACTTCATGTATGACACTCTGACTTCATGTATGACACTCTGACTTCATGTATGACACTCTGACTTCATGTATGACACTCTGACTTCATGTATGACACACTGGCTTCATGTATGACACTCTGACTTCATGTATGACACTCTGACTTCATGTATGACACTCTGACTTCATGTATGACACTCTGACTTCATGTATGACACTCTGACTTCATGTATGACACTCTGACTTCATGTATGACACTCTGACTTCATGTATGACACTCTGACTTCATGTATGACACACTGACTTCATGTATGACACTCTGACTTCATGTATGACACTCTGACTTCATGTATGACACTCTGACTTCATGTATGACACTCTGACTTCATGTATGACACTCTGACTTCATGTATGACACTCTGACTTCATGTATGACACTCTGACTTCATGTATGACACACTGACTTCATGTATGACATCTGACTTCATGTATGACACTCTGACTTCATGTATGACACTCTGACTTCATGTATGCACACTCTGACTTCATGTATGACACTCTGACTTCATGTATGACACACTGACTTCATGTATGACACTCTGACTTCATGTATGACACTCTGACTTCATGTATGACACTCTGACTTCATGTATGACACTCTGACTTCATGTATGACACTCTGACTTCATGTATGACACTCTGACTTCATGTATGACACTCTGACTTCATGTATGACACTCTGACTTCATGTATGACACTCTGACTTCATGTATGACACTCTGACTTCATGTATGACACTCTGACTTCATGTATGACACTCTGACTTCATGTATGACACTCTGACTTCATGTATGACACTCTGACTTCATGTATGACACTCTGACTTCATGTATGACACTCTGACTTCATGTATGACACACTCTGACTT
>JACEEU010000020.1:20693147-20698147 GCA_016630915.1 Callionymus lyra
TCACATGACATCAGTGAACATCACATGACATCAGTGAACATCACATGACATCACTGAACATCACATGATATCAGTGAACATCACATGATATCTCTGAACATCACATGATAACTCTGAACATCACATGACATCACTGAACATTACATGATATCTCTGAACATCACATGACATCACTGAACATCACATGACATCACTGAACATCACTGAACATCACATGACATCACTGAACATCACATGACATCACTGAACATCACATGACATCTCTGAACATCACATGACATCAGTGAACATCACATGATATCTCTGAACATCACATGATATCTCTGAACATCACATGACATCACTGAACATCACATGACATCAGTGAACATCACATGACATCTCTGAACATCACATGACATCACTGAACATCACATGACATCACTGAACATCACATGACATCACTGAACACCACATGACATCACTGAACATCACATGATATCAGTGAACATCACATGATATCTCTGAACATCACATGACATCAGTGAACATCACATGACATCAGTGAACATCACATGACATCAGTGAACATCACATGATATCTCTGAACATCACATGACATCAGTGAACATCACATGACATCACTGAACATCACATGACATCACTGAACATCACATGATATCTCTGAACATCACATGACATCAGTGAACATCACATGATATCTCTGAACATCACATGACATCAGTGAACATCACATGATATCTCTGAACATCACATGACATCACTGAACATCACATGATATCTCTGAATATCACATGACATCAGTGAACATCACATGATATCTCTGAACACCACATGACATCACTGAACATCACATGATATCTCTGAACATCACATGACATCAGTGAACATCACATGACATCACTGAACATCACATGACATCACTGAACATCACATGACATCAGTGAACATCACATGACATCAGTGAACATCACATGACATCAGTGAACATCACATGACATCACTGAACATCACATGACATCACTGAACATCACATGATATCTCTGAACATCCCATGACATCAGTGAACATCACATGATATCTCTGAACATCACATGACATCTCTGAACATCCCATGACATCAGTGAACATCACATGATATCTCTGAACATCACATGACATCAGTGAACATCACATGACATCAGTGAACATCACATGACATCTCTGAACATCACATGACATCACTGAACATCACATGACATCAGTGAACATCACATGACATCAGTGAACATCACATGACATCAGTGAACATCCCATGACATCAGTGAACATCACATGATATCTCTGAACATCACATGACATCAGTGAACATCACATGACATCAGTGAACATCACATGACATCAGTGAACATCACATGACATCTCTGAACATCACATGACATCAGTGAACATCACATGACATCAGTGAACATCACATGATATCTCTGAACATCACATGACATCAGTGAACATCACATGACATCAGTGAACATCACATGATATCAGTGAACATCACATGACATCAGTGAACATCACATGACATCACTGAACATCACATGATATCTCTGAACATCACATGATATCTCTGAACATAACATGACATCAGTGAACATCACATGATATCTCTGAACATCACATGACATCAGTGAACATCACATGACATCAGTGAACATCACATGATATCTCATGACATCACATGACATCAGTGAACATCACATGATATCTCTGAACATCACATGACATCAGTGAACATCACATGACATCAGTGAACATCACATGATATCTCTGAACATCACATGACATCAGTGAACATCACATGACATCAGTGAACATCACATGATATCTCTGAACATCACATGACATCAGTGAACATCACATGACATCACTGAACATCACATGATATCTCTGAACATCACATGATATCTCTGAACATCACATGACATCAGTGAACATCACATGACATCACTGAACATCACATGACATCAGTGAACATCACATGACATCAGTGAACATCACATGATATCTCTGAACATCACATGACATCAGTGAACATCACATGACATCAGTGAACAGCACATGATATCTCTGAACATCACATGACATCAGTGAACATCACATGACATCAGTGAACATCACATGATATCTCTGAACATCACATGACATCAGTGAACATCACATGACATCAGTGAACATCACATGACATCAGTGAACATCACATGACATCAGTGAACATCACATGACATCAGTGAACATCACATGATATCTCTGAACATCACATGACATCACTGAACATCACATGACATCAGTGAACATCACATGATATCTCTGAACATCACATGACATCAGTGAACATCACATGACATCTCTGAACATCACATGACATCAGTGAACATCACATGACATCAGTGAACATCACATGACATCAGTGAACATCACATGACATCACTGAACATCACATGACATCACTGAACATCACATGATATCAGTGAACATCACATGACATCACTGAACATCACATGACATCAGTGAACATCACATGACATCAGTGAACATCACATGACATCAGTGAACATCACATGACATCACTGAACATCACATGACATCAGTGAACATCACATGACATCACTGAACATCACATGACATCAGTGAACATCACATGACATCAGTGAACATCACATGACATCAGTGAACATCACATGACATCAGTGAACATCACATGACATCAGTGAACATCACATGACATCTCTGAACATCACATGACATCAGTGAACATCACATGACATCAGTGAACATCACATGACATCAGTGAACATCACATGACATCAGTGAACATCACATGACATCACTGAACATCACATGACATCACTGAACATCACATGACATCAGTGAACATCACATGACATCAGTGAACATCACATGACATCAGTGAACATCACATGACATCAGTGAACATCACATGACATCACTGAACATCACATGACATCACTGAACATCACATGATATGTGTTGACGATCATGTTCCTGAACCTGAAGCTTTACAGTGAACAAGAAAATAATGACACGAAACAACATTTCCTGAGGAATCTTGAATGTTTTGAACAGTGAACTTAAAGAACCTTAACTTAAACATGGAATTAAACCATTTCTAAAATTAAAATATTAAGAACACAGTCATTAAAGAAGGTCAATGAAAAAGTTATAAGTGTTTTGGAATTATAAAATATATACAAATATAATCACACACACACACATGAATCTAAACACACACACAGACACATAAACACACACATGAACACACACATGAATCTAAACACACACACAGACACATGAACACACACATGAACACACACATGAACACACAGGAACATACACATGAACACACATGAACACACATGAACATACACATGAACACACATGAACACACACATGAACACACACATGAACATACACATGAACACACATGAACACACACATGAACACACACATGAACATACACATGAACACACATGAACACACACATGAACACACATGAACATACACATGAACACACATATGAACACACACATGAACACACACATGAACACACACATGAACACACACATGAACACACACATGAACACACATGAACACACACATGAACACGAACACACACATGAACACACACATGAACACACACATGAACACACACATGAACATACACATGAACACACATGAACACACACATGAACACACATGAACACACACATGAACACACATGAACACACACATGAACACACACATGAACACACACATGAACACACACATGAACACACACATGAACACACACATGAACATAAACATGAACACACATGAACACACACATGAACACACACATGAACACACACATGAACACACATGAACACACACATGAACACACATGAACACACACATGAACATACACATGAACACACATGAACACACACATGAACACACACATGAACATACACATGAACACACATGAACACACACACACACACACATGAACACAGATGTAACTTGAGTGTGTGTCACTAAAGCCACATTAACACATCGGCTCTGCAGCTCCAGTCTTTTCTAATGACTCCATAATCCGACCCAAATGCAGCCTGTTTGCTAATCTGTCGGATTAACTCAAGTGAGGAAGAGCGACGACGATTTGTGTCTCGATCGTCCGTCGTTACCAGCTTCGTCTTTTTATCGACTCCTGAACATTCTCTTCTTCTTTTTATCGACTCCTGAACATTCTCTTCTTCTTTTTATCGACTCCTGAACATTCTCTTCTTCTTTTTATCGACTCCTGAACATTCTCTTCTTCTTTTTATCGACTCCTGAACATTCTCTTTCTTCTTTTTATCGACTCCTGAACATTCTCTTCTTCTTTTTATCGACTCCTGAACATTCTCTTCTTCTTTTTATCGACTCCTGAACATTCTCTTCTTCTTTTTATCGACTCCTGAACATTCTCTTTCTTTTTTTTATCGACTCCTGAACATTCTCTTCTTCTTTTTATCGACTCCTGAACATTCTCTTCTTCTTTTTATCGACTCCTGAACATTCTCTTCTTCTTTTTATCGACTCCTGAACATTCTCTTCTTCTTTTTATCGACTCCTGAACATTCTCTTCTTCTTTTTATCGACTCCTGAACATTCTCTTCTTCTTTTTATCGACTCCTTGAACATTCTCTTCTTCTTTTTATCGACTCCTGAACATTCTCTTCTTCTTTTTATCGACTCCTGAACATTCTCTTCTTCTTTTTATCGACTCCTGAACATTCTCTTCTTCTTTTTATCGACTCCTGAACATTCTCTTCTTCTTTTTATCGACTCCTGAACATTCTCTTCGTCTTTTTATCGACTCCTGAACATTCTCTTCTTCTTTTTATCGACTCCTGAACATTCTCTTCTTCTTTTTATCGACTCCTGAACATTCTCTTCTTCTTTTTATCGACTCCTGAACATTCTCT
>JACEEU010000020.1:20703147-20725647 GCA_016630915.1 Callionymus lyra
GAGAGAACGAGGGAACCAGGGAACCAGAGAACGAAAGAACGAGAGAACGAGAGAACGAGAGAACGAGAGAACGAGGGAACGAGGGAACGAGAAGACGAGAGAACGAAAGAACAAGGGAACGAGGGAACGAGAGAACCAGAGAAAGAGAGAACCAGAGAACCAGAGAACCAGAGAACCAGAGAACCAGAGAACCAGAGAACCAGAGAACCAGAGAACCAGAGAACCAGAGAACCAGAGAACGAGGGAACGAGAGAACGAGGGAACGAGGGAACGAGAAGACGAGAGAACGAGGGAACAAGGGAACGAGGGAACGAGAAGACGAGAGAACGAGAGAACGAGGGAACGAGAAGACGGAGGTTACAGGATCTTCTCAAAGTGTTGCTTCAACTTCAAATAAAGGCTCAAAATCACGCATTTGTTTGTGTTTTTTTTCGGATCCTGTCAAAACTGTTGGGCCGATAGTTATATATAAAATATCGTAATAACTCTTGACTTGGTATCGTTCGTTAAAAACACCATTATTTTCTCAGGACGACAGAGAAGCTGATGTCAGAACAAATCATTTACTTTATTTCATTCATGGAGAAGATTATTACACGGTTATGAACTCTTTATGTGTTTGATTCAACTCATTTTATTTTATTACATTTATATATTTATTTTATTTATAGATGTATTTTATTTATAAATACATTTTATTTTAATTTTATTTATAAATTAATTTTATTTCAATTATACATGTATTTTATTTATAAATGTATTTTATTAAATTTATATATGTATTTTATTTTATTTATACATATATTTTATTTTATCTATAAATGTATTTTATTAAATGTATACATGTATTTTATTTGATCTATAAATGTATTTAATTTTATTTATAAATTAATTTTATTTGATTTATAAATGTATTTTATTTATAAATGTATTTTATTTAGATTTTATTTATAAATGTATTTTATTTAGATTTTATTTATAAATGTATTTTATTTTATTTATACATGTATTTTAGTTCATTTATAAATGTATTTTATTTATATATGTATTTTAGTTCATTTATAAATGTATTTTATTTATATATGTATTTTAGTTCATTTATAAACGTATTTTATTTATAAATAAAATACGTTTTGATTTATGTATGTATTGTAAATAATATATATATATATATATATTCATGTAGTGTCTCCAGCACCTCCGACGTGTCAATCACTGTCATTAAAGCTGATCTTGAAACATTTAAATCAGTTACAGACGTGAGACTCAAACTGAGGATTTCTATCCAAACAGTCTCTGATGAAGATGTTGCTGAAGAAACATGACCTTCATGACCTTCAGAGAAACATGACCTTCAGAGTCAAGAACATCTTCAACATCGACTTCTGAACCTGCACATGTTTCTCCTGCAGGAGAAGATTTCTCTCCCCACGACCTCATCCTCCTCTTCACTCCTTCGCTCCTCACTCTTTTATGAGCTTCATTATCATCCAGAGGAGCAGAGACTCTCAGGAGGAGCAGAGAGGAGTCTCAGGAGGAGGAGAGAGTCTCAGGAGGAGGAGAGAGTCTCAGGAGGAGAGAGAGGCTAGGGAGAGAGGGAAGAGTCTCAGGAGGAGGAGAGAGTCTCAGGAGGAGCAGGGAGGAGGAGAGAGTCTCAGGAGGAGCAGAGAGTCTCAGGAGGAGCAGAGAGGAGTCTCAGGAGGAGCAGAGAGTCTCAGGAGGAGGAGAGAGGGAGAGAGAGTCTCAGGAGGAGCAGAGAGGAGTCTCAGGAGGAGGAGAGAGTCTCAGGAGGAGCAGAGAGTCTCAGGAGGAGAGGCAGAGGAGGAGGTCTCAGGAGGAGCAGGAGGAGTCTCAGGAGGAGCAGAGAGGAGTCTCAGGAGGAGGAGAGTCTCAGGAGGAGGAGAGAGTCTCAGGAGGAGGAGCGAGTCTCAGGAGGAGCAGAGAGTCTCAGGAGGAGCAGAGAGGAGTCTCAGGAGGAGGAGGAGTCTCAGGAGGAGGAGAGAGTCTCAGGAGGAGGAGAGAGTCTCAGGAGGAGCAGAGAGGAGTCTCAGGAGGAGGAGAGTCTCAGGAGAAGCAGAGAGTCTCAGGAGGAGGAGAGAGTCTCAGGAGGAGCAGAGAGTCTCAGGAGGAGGAGAGAGTCTCAGGAGGAGCAGAGAGTCTCAGGAGGAGCAGAGAGTCTCAGGAGGAGCAGAGAGTCTCAGGAGGAGCAGAGAGTCTCAGGAGGAGCAGAGTCTCAGGAGGAGCAGAGAGTCTCAGGAGGAGGAGAGAGTCTCAGGAGGAGCAGAGAGTCTCAGGAGGAGCAGAGAGTCTCAGGAGGAGCAGAGAGGAGTCTCAGGAGGAGCAGAGAGTCTCAGGAGGAGCAGAGAGTCTCAGGAGGAGAAGAGAGTCTCAGGAGGAGCAGAGGGAGAGGTCTCAGGAGGAGCAGAGAGTCTCAGGAGGAGCAGAGGAGTCTCAGGAGGAGGAGGAGTCCAGGAGGAGAGAGTCTCAGGAGGAGCAGAGAGTCTCAGGAGGAGGAGAGAGTCTCAGGAGGAGCAGAGAGTCTCAGGGGAGAAGAGGGTCACGGGACGTCCCCACAAGGCATCACCGACACACACCACACGTGCCGCTCCACTCAACACACACACACACACACACACATGAAGAGGGGAAGAGACAAACAAAAACACACAGAGAAAGAGACAAATGCTCACACACACACACACACACACACACACACACACACACACACACACACACACACACACATAATAATTACAATATACCTCAATTGTTTGTTAGTTATTAGTAAAGATGTTTCCAGACCAGAGTCACAAAGAACTTTAACACAACAATACAGTTAAAATATTAAACTGTGTTTTAACTTATTTAACTTCAACTGTAAGTAATTCATTTAAATTTAAAGAGCAGAGAAACATCTTCATATATAAATATATCGTCAGAAAAATGAGATAAAAACATTAACGTTAGTATCTTTAAAAACTTCATTGTGAGTTGAGTTGATCTCAAAGTCTTACAAACACAAAGATAAACAACATTTACGCTTGAAACCTGTCAGTGTTTAAGATGATCACTTAATAAATGTTAATAAATGTTAATAAATAAACTAACAACTAAACTGCGGCCTCGACGTCAGGCGAGCAGGAGCCAGAAACATGTGCTGTGGCGCCCCCTGGTGGTCACAACTCTTGGCACACACTCGTTCAAATAAAATGGCGGATTTAAGTTTTGCATTTTAGATCATTTTTACTTGAATAAATCAGTAAATAAGTTTTCTTTTGTTCATGTGTGGATGTGTCTCATCATTTCACCATTAAAGGTAAATATGTTTCAACTTTTGAGATGTTAGAGATGTTAGTGTCATGAGTGACATGTGTCATGAGTGACATGTGTCAGTCATAAGTCAGTCATAACATCCTGAGGCGTGAACACATGAACGACACGGACAGAGCGGCTGCAGCGAGTCAAAGAAACTGGTGAGTTTATTGGATACAATAGAAAGTATTAGCGTTTCTGTAACGAGCAGACGATTGGAAGTAAAAACGCGACGCCTCGTGTCGTCGGAGCATCAATCAAAGACTCGACAGGTCGTCCGTGGAGCGTCTTTATTATCCACAAATAAAAGCCAGTAGTTTCTTTTGCAGTGACATTCTGAAGGTTTCTGTGGTTTCTCGAGTCGGGGAATGTGGCGGAGAAAGACAGGTGGGACACAGAGGTGACGGTCGTGTCAAAGGTCAAGGGAATGTGAAAAGAAAGGTTCAACACATGTGGAGTACACAGGAAACGAGGGAATGCTTTATATACCACATTTATTACGGTTCAACCTAGAGTGGGGCGAGCCACTCGCATCACTGTCTCCAGGAGGAAAAGAAAGCATCGCAGCGACAAGTTCACTCAACAAAGGGGTAAATAACGTCCAGTGAAGACCGAGAAGCCCCGAAAATTCTTTTCACTTGCAAAAAAACATAGATCTGACGAGTCCAACACGTGAGTCCACTTCGAGCGCCAGGAACGTGAAAGAAAAACACCAACATGACTAGCATGTCAGAAACTAGATGCTGCGGTCGACGCCGGTTCTCCATTGAAATCCACGGACGAAAGAAAAACTCCATGAAGGTCGTCCTCAGGGTTGAAGGTCGTCCTCAGGGTTGAAGGTCGTCCTCACGTGACGGACGCTCAAAAGAGACCAAGAGTCCGTTTCCCGCTCCAGGACGCCGTAAGAAGTCAACACTACAAATATTTATTGGACTTTTTGTGAGTGTGTTACAGACGTGACCATAAAAAAAAGCAGAGAATCATCCCTTCTTTTAAAAAAAGGAAAAAAGCAGCGTACAAAGGGGAGAAAAGCGAATGTGATGGAATGGGGAGAAAAAAACAGTTTCACCTAAGGATGCTATGCATTTAGTCGTAGTCCTATGAATAATCGGTTTCTTTTTTTTTTTTTTTTACTACCAGTTCCAAGTAAGTCTTTAAAGTCAAAAGAAAATTGAGAAAATCTTCATTTCATTCTTGTCCTTGGTTCATTCTTCAGCCCCTCGTGGATTTCTGGGGGCTCTTGTTAACGGATCGGGGGGGGGGTCAGTATCTTGGGGTGCAGGTTTATCGCAGTCTTAGACAAAATGAACCGATGTTACTTGAGTCGTCCTTGGCGCTCCTGGAACACAAAACAACGTCATTGTCTGGAGTCTCTGGAGCAGCAGCATAGTCACGATGATGAACAAACTTCTCACCTTCTCAAGATGAACTCAAGAAACACTGACCACGGAAGAAAACATGCAGAAAATGTTTGTCTTCCTTCTAGCAGATGATGATGATGATGATAAAAATGAGCTCATGTTTCCTCCCAAATATGACCCGTCACTTCTTAAGAGCCGCACAATTGAGAACAAAACCAGACGATTCACTCAAATGTTATCCTATAGAAATAAGTTACACTTTAAAGCACAAGTGTTTGGAATCCTGGTCAGTTTCCTAAATCGATGGATGAGCTTCTGACTGGATTCATTTGGATTTGATTGAGATTCTGCTCTTGAATAATGAAAGTTTCACTTCGTGCTACAGTCGCTTCGATTTGGATCGTTTGCGCCTCAAGCTCAGCCTCAGGATGGAAAACACAGAACGATTATCTTAAAGCATCCGACACGACGGTAGAAGCTTCCTGGAGAAGAACATCTGCTGGTTTAGTTTTTCTGCTCAAAATGACCTCTTTAGAACGAAATGAAGCGTCTTTGGTACGAAAGAAAAAAACATTTTGAATTTGCATCACGGTGAGAAATGGTGCAGAAACTTGTTGTAGCGACGACAAGAAGCAGCGGGAGAGGAGAGTCGCACCGACAACCCTGGGAGTTTGAACTCTATATTAGACGTGTTTAAGAAGAGAGCCACAGATTTGAGTTGGACTATTGTGTGGATCTGGTTCTGCAGTCTTTTGTTTTGATTCATTGGAGCTCATAATTATACTTGTTCTACTACAAGGTTTGAGGTCAATGTTCTCCTGCGATCAAAGGTTTTTGTCTCGTGCATCAATAGTCAAGTTAAGTTAAGTGTTTTTCTCATTTCATCATCAGGCCTGGTCTACAGTCAACATGTTGATGTTTTAAATGTTGGTTCGAACTAAACCGTGCATAATGCAGGAGATAATTAACTTCATCCCAACAATCACAGTATTAGCAAAAATAAAAGTTATAAATCCCTTTTCCAATGAAAGCATCTTCATTTAAAACAACCAGACAAGGTTGAAATGGAAACTCTTTCACACAAGTCCTGAGAGTTTTAATGCAGATCCCTTTACATACCATTTAAGTTGTAATTATAATTTCTGTTTATCGAGTGAACGGCGCACACGTGTACAAGCTTTTCCCCGTTTAAGTTGGGAATTAAAATTAAATTACCTGAATCCGGTAGTGACTCCGATTGCTTGGATATGGCTCGCTGCCTTGAACCTCCACCTGTCACACAAACACACGTCAGATCCTCCATTTTTAAATACGCCTGCGTTTGATTTTAAGATTTCAATCACTGCCACTAAATAGTATCACGTCCAAGAGAAACAAACTTACAAAACAGTAAAGATAAAACAGATTTAAAGTTAATTAAACAGATAAATAAATAAAAAAATCATTCTATTAATGGAAAAGTGATTTAAATTTAATCTGATCTCTTTGTTTGTCGATAATGTACAGGTTGTACAAAAATATAATGAAATATAAAAATACACAAAGTCCTCCAGAAATAATGCAAAGATAAAAAGCATTTTACTCAACTGTTCAAAGACTCACATTTAAAGCTTATATAGACGTTGTATTCATTAGAAGAAGATAACAACAAGTGCAACATATTTCATCAAAGATTCACTTTCAATCTCAAAGAATTTATAGATATAAATATATAAATATATACACACATTTACACAAAGTACTACTTGGGTTTTGTGTACATTTCTGCCCATATTATTATTACTTACCTTTTTTTTTTTAAAGCAAAGTGATGAACGTATATTGTTTCACATGTACTGTGTAAATTGTTCTTTCACATAAGAACATTTCATAAGGTCTAAGTGAACATTTTAGTGAAGCAGAATGTTTGCATTCAAACACATATTTGTGCAGATTTATCATCATCTCACACACAAGATGCAATAAATCATCAACCATTTAGATCCTGACAGAAGAACATCATCACATCCGTGACCTCCTCAAATAATGTGAAATAAAAGGAGAGAAACGACATTGACTCGTCACAACTTTACCTTCTTCACACACTCCTCCTCCTCCTGACGCTTCTCGTAGTGAGAAAAGTCATCGAAGATGGACGTGGTGTGTTTATATCCAGCGATGATCTTGAGAACCTGCCGGGCCTTGTCGAGCGGCACCTCCTGAGTGTCCCTGGAGTTGGTCACGGGCTTGTTCTCGTTGTTCTCCAGTCGGATGTGTCTGAGCTGGCTGTTGGGAACGTCCTTCACGAAGACCCAGCGCACGTCGAAGCGACCCTTCCACTTGTCCTGCGACCAGACGCCGGCCGACGTGCTGTAGTCCACAGGCGAGCGCATCTCGGCGACGCCGCAGAAGTGTCCGCTCCCGTTGACGCTGAAGAGAAGGTACAGCGGACCTTTGTTCCCCAGCGAGCGATACGCTCCGTCCAACCTCTTGTTGCCGTGCTCGGTGCTGCACCAGATGTTGTACTTGATGGAGCGATGGATGTCGTCCTCCGAGTAGCTCTTGATGATAAACACACGGCCAGATTTGGGGTTCCAGTCAAAGTCCTTGGGATTATAATTGTTGACCATACGCAGTTTTTCCAAGACTGGGTGAGGCTCGGACGGGACTCCAGGTACCACGACCACACCAGATGTTGGAGGTGAATGACCAGAACCGCTCACGACCGCATCCCCAAACCCGTTGGCACGGTTCCGCGGCGGGACCCAGCGGGTGGATTGAGTCTGCTGTGGGTTCGGGGGAAGTGGTGCACCCTGGGAGAGCGGAGGCTGCGGCATCTGAGCCATACCAGGCTGCCCGCCGGGGGGAGCTGATGTTGTGCCATCTGGGAAACGGGACTCATGAGTTGTCCATTGCTGAGCGGCATTTGTGGGTTTCCTGCAGCAGTCGCTCCAGGCTGAGGGGACGCCTGGTGGGGGGGTTGTCCATTACTACAGACCGGTGGCACCTGATGAGGAGTGGCAGCTTTAGGCATCGTACCCTTGTTGTCCCAGGTGCCAATGTCCATGTTATGTTTGATGGGCGGAGGAGGCAAGTTTGCCCCGGCCATGCCTCCCTTAGTTTTCAGCTTGGGTTGAGGCTTGGCAGGTTTGCTGGCAATATCAGCCCAAGAAGCAGGTTTGGCAGGAGCAATGGAGACCGGGGGCATGATGGGAGGCCCTACAGATGGTACGGTCCCCAATTGGCCTCCACCAGGTAGCCCAGAACCAACCACCTTAGGAGTCATGTCCCCGTTACCGCCCGGTGCGGCTCCACCGATCTTAAGACTCGCCATGCCCTGGTCCAGGCTGTTCATACCGGGCGCCTTGTTGAGCGGTTCATTGGCAGCAGGTGCAAAAGGTGACTGTCCATCCATCATGGCTCCCCCTAGAGAGCTGGGAGCGTAAGCATAGCTGCTGTTGTAGCCAGAGCTCTGAGGCGTCCCCGACTGTCCCTGAGAGCTGCTGTTGCCCCAGGCCGAGAAGTCGATGCCGCTGGGGAAGAAGTTGAATCCGTGCTGGCCCAGAAAAGGATTATTCCCCAACGGGCCGGGTTGTCCAAACATAGCGTCCGGGAGGTAGTGGGGCTCCCCGTTGCTTAGCTGTCCATAAGAGGCCATGTAAGGCATGGGCGGGTCCCCACCTGTGGACCATGCTGCCTCGTTCAGAGAGTAGGAAAATCCTATGGAGGGACTGTAGTAACTGGGCATGTAGGAGTCCGACATGGCCGTATAGGCATTGCTCTAAAAGGAACAAAAACATTTTAGTTACTGGGAAAACCCAAAAAATATGGAAGTGTTAAAATTAAACAGAAACATGAAAATATACAGGTTTGAATCCATTAAACTAAACGAACGCACTGAACTGCAGTGATTTTCTTTTCAAGTTCTACTGAGAAAACTTTATCAACCATGAACTACCTTCGAACAGCAAAGTTAGAAGTTTCTGCACAAATCAAGTTACTTTACGCAAATAGTAACTCACTATATCCTGATAAATAGATAGAAAATATATTGTAAAAGAATCAAAAACTTCTCATTTCAGTTTGTTCTTAAACAACATGAACAGAAAACATGAATATAGAACAATATTTAACAATAGATAAATATGTCTTATAATGGATAATAGAAAAATATCAGAATCAGAACCCAGTCAGTTTGTAAAAACACAGACCTTTTAAAAAATTTAAATAAAATGAGATAAAAAATTATAAGTTAAATTAAAATACATTAAATAAATATAAATATTCATGCTCTGTACAGTAGACGGTAGAAATAGTTCTTGAACCAGGATGTTCTGGTCCCATCCTAGTGCCAATATAATAAAATAGATTAATAGAACTTTATTGATCCCTCTGGAGGTATCCTACGGGATTCTTTTGATTTTTTAGAACAATCAGGTCAACGAACAATAGACTCTTATAACACATGAATCAGATTTACTGGCAAAGATTCATGTCCCGTTTAAACAAAAATATTAATAAGTTACTTTGTTCGTTTACAAGTCTTGGTGTTAACTTGATAAATTCATCAAACACGTTAAATAATGAACACAACGTTGGAAGTAAACACACCTGTCTCGGCTGAGAATTCAGGTAAGGCTCGAACTCATCGTCATTCAAAGTATCTTTCTGGGTCACGGCTCCGTTTTGCACTGAAACAAACAAACAAACAAATAAACAAACCTGTCACAACACAACACAACAGTGAGAGTCTCGAGTGTGTCACGGTTTTGTGGACATTTTTGAAGATGCGACGCAGGAAGTGAATCCGCGGGAGAAGTGTGTGTGTGTGTGTGTGTGTGTGTGACAGACGTGTCATGTTGGGTCAACTTGACTCACACACTAACTTCACATCAACTCATAACTGTTGTCATGACTCGTTGGAGGAAACTTGACGTGTGTTTAACGTCCATCAAGTGTGTGTCAGAGAGACGTGTGTGTGTCACAAACGTGTGTTTAATCAAATGTATTATTATTGTTGTTGTCCTAACACTCGCAGCGAGAGGTTCGGTCTCTGGACAATAACGTTCTTCCTAACGTTAAGCTAACGTTAAGCTAACGTCCACCATCGTTCCTTCAGCCATCTCTCGTCCAGCAGGTTCATCTGCTGGTTCATCTGCTCTCGCATCCGCGCGACACTCGGCGCAGCGCACGTCACGAGACACACTGGTGTCAGTCAACCTTCTTACCTTTATTCGTCTGGCCTTTCGGTCTCTGGATTGGGTCCAGGTGATTCATGAAGGTTTGTTTTTGGAGAGGAGAGGCGGGGGAGAAATAGAGATCACTTCAGGCCTGTAGCCTCGGAGCTAAGCTAACCCGCTAACCGCCGCGATGCTACTTCACAACGTCGCTCTGAGCAGGTCACCGGCGCCACAGGCGGACATTTCCTCCCGAGAACTGCGTTCGCACTTGGAATAGACGCGGCTGCTCGGTGAAGGGTCTGTTCGCGGATGTTCTCAGCCGAGTCTTCTCCCTCGACAAGCCTGCTGCTCTCGACACAATGGCGGGCTGCAGTTTCTTGACACACTCAACATGGCTGAGCGGCCTCGTCGACCAATTTATCAACAACAGACGGACGCCCCCTGGCGGCGCGGAGGACACACGGCCGTTTTAACTTTTCATGAGTTAATCAAATTAATCTCGTTCATCGCGACATGAACGAGGAATAATCTCTTTAATCAACTCAACTCGTCTCTGCTACTTTCTATTTAAAACGATTTTAATATTTTCATAAATATATGACCTAAACAAGATGATTGACATGAAGTGAGTCAGAAACAAACATTTAAAAGATAATTTACTGGTGAATAAATGTATTAATAAATACAGAAACACGTAATGTATTTTGTTTCAACACTATTGTAAATAATAAATGAGATAATATTGAACCATAATTATTGTGTTTTTAAGTAATTAGTATTTATGAGCAAATTATAATATATTATAATATATGTGTTTTATTTTATGTTGTTGTTTCTTCTTTTTACTTATTCTTCTTCTACACACACACACACACACACACACACACACACACACACACACACACACACACACACACACACACACACACACACACACACACACACAGGTCTGCCTCATTTATCGTGTTACACAAATGTTGGCGGTAAATCCTGGTAGAATGTGCGACTGTTTTCCTGCTGAAACAACACAGTTATGCAGAGGTAACCTGAGAATCCACTTATAGACTCAAGCTTTTATTGTTGCAGAAGATCATGAACATGTCCGAGATGAGATGGATCGTCAAAT
This sequence comes from Callionymus lyra, assembly GCA_016630915.1. Taxonomy (NCBI): domain Eukaryota; kingdom Metazoa; phylum Chordata; class Actinopteri; order Syngnathiformes; family Callionymidae; genus Callionymus; species Callionymus lyra. The sequence goes on from JACEEU010000020.1 coordinate 20,714,106, forward strand.
CATGTTTTTAAACTTCAAGAAACTTTATTCAGTCAAATATCTACAAGATACAAGTGGATTGTTTGGTAATAACATGTCAATTTTAAGTGATTATTTGTTTCAATGCTATCTTGATCTTTACTTAAGTTATTAAAAATCTTACACTTTGATTCACACTCACATACAATCATATCATTATACAATCAAACATTTTTCAACTATAATCAAACAATTTTCAATTATAATCAAACAATTTTCAACTTTAATCAAACAATTTTCAAATATGATCAAACAATTTTCAATTATAATCAAACAATTTTCAACTTTAATCAAACAATTTTCAACTATAATCAACAATTTTCAACTATAATCAAACAATTTTCAACTATAATCAAACAATTTTCAACTATAATCAAACAATTTTCAACTATAATCAAACCATTTTCAAATATGATCAAACAATTTTCAACTATAATCAAACAATTTTTTACTATAATCAAACAATTTTCAACTTTAATGAAACAATTTTCAATTATAATCAAACAATCTCTCCCACTTTGTTTGGAACCCCTACTGTCTCTGAGCCCCTCTCCTCCTCTTAGTCTTCCTTCACTGCTGTATCTCTGGATGATATTTCATCACTAGTGAACAAGATGAAACCCTCCTCTTGTTCGTCCGACATCCTTCCTTGTAGGCTTTTTATCAAAGTATTTGATGTAATTGGCCCCTGAGTTACCAATATGGTGAACCTCTCCCTTTCCACAGGGGTTTTTAATGCATTTAAACCATTGTGGAGCCTCTGCTCAAAAAGCCAGGCTTAGACCCGACTGACCTCAGTAATTTCAGGCCTATTTCTAAGCTCCCTTTTAAAAGGATCAAAACCTGGAGTCGCTTCCGTCGTTCAAACACGAAGTCACTTCCGCTCCTGGTCTTATACCTCGCGTCGTGGAGAAAGATGAACAATCCAGAGTGTGTAACGGGTCGTTTATTTGCCGCTTCAAGTCAAAGAAAATACAAGCTTTCACTAACGACCCATCCCGACCCACGATCGCCGGACCCATGATCTCCCGACGACTGTACAGATCAATAGCAATATCATATTATTTAATCTCTGTTACAAGTGTTACTATCAAGAAGCTTTATATGTTTATTTACTATTGTTAAGTAACTATATTGTTTAGTAACTATTGTTTAGTAACTATTGTATTGTTACCTTTGTTTAGTAACTATTGTTTAGTAACTATTGTTTAGTAACTATTGTTTAGTAACTATTGTTTAGTAACTATTGTTTAGTAACTATTGTTTAGTAACTATTGTTTAGTAACTATTGTTTAGTAACTATTGTTTTGTTACCTTTGTTTAGTAACTATTGTTTAGTAACTATTGTTTAGTAACTATTGTTGTATTACTTTTGTTTAGTAACTATTGTTTTATTACTTTTGTTTAGTAACTATTGTTTAGTAACTATTTTTTTGTTACTTTTGTTTAGTAGTTATTGTTTAGTAACTATGTTGTTTAGTAACTATTGTTTAGTTACTATTGTTTAGTTACTATTGTTTAGTTACTATTGTTTAGTTACTATTGTTTTGTTACATTTGTTTAGTTACTATTGTTTTGTTACATTTGTTTAGTTACTATTGTTTAGTAACTATTGTTTAGTAACTATTGTTCTTTGTTTAGTTTTGTTTAGTTACTATTGTTTAGTAACTATTGTTTAGTTACTATTGTTTTGTTACATTTGTTTAGTTACTATTGTTTAGTTACTATTGTTTAGTTACTATTGTTTAGTTACTATTGTTTAGTTACTATTGTTTTGGTTAGTACTATTGTTAGTATATTGTTTTTTTCGTTTGTTTAGTAACTATTGTTTAGTAACTATTGTTTTTTTTCGTTTGTTTAGTAACTATTGTTTAGTAACTATTGTTTTTTTCGTTTAGTAACTATTGTTTAGTAACTATTGTTTAGTAACTATTGTTTAGTAACTATTGTTTTCTTACTTTTGTTTAGTAACTATTGTTTTCTTACTTTTGTTTAGTAACTATTGTTTTTTTTCGTTTGTTTAGTAACTATTGTTTAGTAACTATTGTTTTCTTACTTTTGTTTAGTAACTATCGTTTAGTAACTATTGTTAGTAACTATCGTTTAGTAACTATTGTTTATGTTTAATATCGAGACATGTCAAATGAGTTCATCTCACTTGCTGATCTCATCTTGACCACTAGATGTCGCTCTTTTACAGGAAACCTCACACTTTTGAAAACAAGCTTGAAAGAAATGAAATGAATTGTACAAAAAAACAATTAAACAATTAAACAAATAAACAATTAAACACATGGAATACATGTGTTGTTAATGATGCTGTGACGTCATCAAGTCAAGAAAACATTTGAGGTCACAGAAGGAAAGGTCAAGAGGTCAAGCTTGAGTGTTTATATTTTGACTGGAGAAGATCAGATGAAGGAGGATGAAGGTGGAAGCCTGGGTCAGACCAGGAGGAGATGAAGACTCGTCATGAGGGTCTGGAGGGGTCGAAGGTCAGGAGGTGCAATAGAGGATCCATCCATCCATCTACACACATGAACACACACATGAGCACACACCTACACACAAACCAATACACACAGACACACACGAACAAACAACAACACGCACTAACACACACAGACACACACAAACAAACAACACGCACTAACACACACAGACACACACGAACAAACAACAACACACACTAACACACACACCAACACCACACGCACTAACACACACAGACACACACGAACAACCAACAACACGCACTAACACACACAGACGCACACGAACAAACAACAACACGCACTAACACACACAGACACACACGAACAAACAACAACACACACAGACACACACAAACAAACAACAACACACACAGACACACACACGAACAAACAACAACACACACTAACACACACACCAACACACAACACGCACTAACACACACAGACACACACGAACAACCAACAACACGCACTAACACACACAGACACACACGAACAAACAACAACACGCACTAACACACACAGACACACACGAACAAACAACAACACACACAGACACACACAAACAAACAACAACACGCACTAACACACACAGTCACACACGAACAACCAACAACACGCACTAACACACACAGACACACACGAACAAACAACAACACGCACTAACACACACAGACACACACGAACAAACAACACGCACTAACACACACAGACACACACGAACAAACAACACGCACTAACACACACAGACACACACGAACAAACAACAACACACACTAACACACACAGACACACACGAACAAACAACACAAGCTAACACATACAGACACACACGAACAAACAACACGCACTAACACATACAGACACACACGAACAAACAACACGCACTAACACACACAGACACACACAAACAAACAACACGCACTAACACACACAGACACACACGAACAAACAACAACACACACTAACACACACACCAACACCACACGTGTGATGATAAATAAAGTAACAATAAAGTAAACATTGATGATGTTCATCCACAAGTGTCTGGATCACGTCACACAAGCTTCTAACACTGAGCTAATTCTAGACTCTGAGCTCATGGTTCTCGCTGCTGCAGTGGAACCTGACCCGAGTCTTCCCTCTGGACCATGTGACTCGTCCGTCAGCAGCTCCAGGTCACATGACGTCATGCGACCATAAAAACTCACACAACGTCCGAATCAAACATTTGTGCGTCCTTGAAGGTCCGAGTCCAGCAGAACCGTTGTTGAGATGTGTGTGTGTGTGTATGTGTGCTGTGTGTGTGTGTGTGTGTGTGTGTGTGTGTGTGTGTGTGTGTGTGTGGGGGTGTGTGTGTGTGTGTGTGTGTGTGTGTGTGTGTGTGTGTGTGTGTGTGTGTGTGTGTGTGTATGTGTGTGTGTGTGTGTGTGTGTGTGTGTGTGTGTGTGTGTGTGTGTGTGTGTGTGTGTGTGTGTGTGTGTGTGTGTGTGTAGCTGGTGTGTGTGTGTGTGTGTGTGCTGTGTGTGTGTGTGTGTGTGTGTGTGTGTGTGTGTGTGTGTGTGTGTGTGTGTGTGTGTGTGTATGAATGTGCATGTGTGTGTGTGTGTTTGTATGCATGTGTGTGTGTGTGTGTGTGTATGCATGTGTGTGTGTGTGTGTGAGTGTGTGTGTGTGTGTGTGTGTGAGTGTGTGTGTGTGTGTGTGTGTGTGTGTGTGTGAGTGTGTGTGTGTGTGTGTATGAAGTGGTGTGTGTGTGTGTGTGTGTGGTGGGGGGTGGAGGAGTGGTGGGGGGGGGTGTGGGGGGGGGGGGGGGGGGGTGGGGTGTGTGTGTTGTGTGTGTGTGTGTGTGTGTGTGTGTGTATGAATGTGTGTGTGTGTGTGTGTGTATGTGTGTGTGTGTGTGTGTGTGTGTGTGTCTGGTGAACCTTCAGTTTGGCAGCAGGTCTCACTAATATAATGTCAAGAATGTGTCACTCGTCAAGCACTCAGAGGATGTTGTTCATTCAGTCTTAACTGTTTTAAAAGTTTATCATCAATAAACACAGTTTTACCTCAGATCATGTGACACACGTGTGTACTACTGCCTTAGTGGAGACACACATAACTGATCACATGACACACATAACTGATCACATGACACACATCAAGATAAGACTGAGAGAAACACAGTAGTTCCAGAAAATGAAGGAAAAGCCTGAACAAATCAAAGTGTCTGGAGATGTTTGAGAATTTTAAAATGATCCTGAAAGAAACTGGCAGCCAGTGAAGAGTTTGAAGGAGAAATGTGAGTTCTTCTACTAGAGCGGCTCAGAGTTCTGGCTGCAGAGTTTAGTATGAACTGCAGACGAGACGATCCTTCTGGTTTAGACATGAAAACAAACTGTTACAAAAGTCCAGACGAGAAGAAACAAACATTATAAGATCCAGATCATGTTGTGACAACATTTTCCTAAGTTTAGAGATTTTTCTCAGTTGAAGGAAACAGTTTCTGGTCAGTTTTCTTCAGTGTTGAACAAGAGACATGTCTTTATCAAATACAACACCCAGGTTTCTCAGGCTCAGTTTGACAGACTGACATAAGTCACTCAAGTACTGACTCAACCCTGGAATCTTATCATCAACAATCACCAGAGTTTGACTTTTGTCCACATTTAGCTTCAAAGTGTTTTCACTCATTGTTTGATTTCTAGCAACACTTGACTTCAGCCTCTGATCAGTTGATCAACAGTAGATCTGATGTCATCAGCAAAAATGTGATAAGAAACATCAGGAATGATTTGACCAGAAGAATCAAGTACAAACAATAAAGGACCCAGAACAGAACCTTGAGGGACTCCACACAACAGATGATTCCGACCTTATTTGATTGACAGATGGAACACAGACCCAGACAGTCTTCATCCCTCAGTCTTCTCAGCAGGATCTGGTTCAACTGTGTCAAAGGACAGATCCAACAGAACCAGAACATCATGATGTCACTGGACACCTTCAGTAAGACTGTCTCCGTAGATGTTTAAGAAGCCAGACTGAAACTTCTCATGGATGTCGCTCTGATCCAGGAACAGCTGCTCAGACACAACCTTCTCTGAGATCTTAGACAAGAAAGTGTTGGATTAAAAGTATTCTATACGTATACGTAATACCTAAATTAATGCTAAAAGATTATGAAAATATAAAGTATAAATGACTCACTTGATCTAAAGAGCGGGAACGTTTGACGACACATTCACATCAACATTTCACTCCAGACTGATTCACACTGTTTCAAGACAAGCTTGGATCAGAATTAAAGTCACGGCACCGGAAAATTCAAACATCTGTTTGTCTGCAAATCACACCTTAAATTGTAAATCAAAGAACGGAGCAAGAAGGAGGAGCGAAAGACGAAAGAGAAAGTGACCCCCGCCCAAAAACATTTGAATAATTAGATTACAGGAAGACAAACTAGGATGTCTCTCAATGGGTGATCAGTGGCACAGAGAACTTGAAAGAACAATTTGGCCGGAAAGGACGACCCCCTGTGCTGCTTAAATATAGAGATGCTTTTACAGATCGGGACCAGTCTGCCCGGAGCTATTGATCTGTACAGTCGTCGGGAGATCATGGGTCCGGTCGATCGTAATTGAAAGCTTGTATTTTCTTTGACTTGAAGCGGCAAATAAACGACCCGTTACACACTCTGGATTGTTCATCTTTCTCCACGACGCGAGGTATAAGACCAGGAACGGAAGTGACTTCGTGTTTGAACGACGGAAGCGACTCCAGGTTTTGATCCTTTTAAAAGGGAGCTTAGAAATAGGCCTGAAATGACTGAGGTCAGTCGGGTCTAAGCCTGGCTTTTTGAGCAAAGGCTCCACAATGGTTTAAATGCATTAAAAACTCCTGTGGAAAGGGAGAGGTTCACCATATTGGTAACTCAGGGGCCAATTACATCAGATACTTTGATGAAGAGTCTACAAGGAAGGATGTCGGACGAACAAGAGGAGGGTTTCATCTTGTTCACTAGTGATGAAATATCACCCAAAGATACAGCAGTGAAGGAAGACTAAGAGGAGGAGAGGGGCTCAGAGACAGTAGGGGTTCCCAACAAAGAGGGAGAGATTGTTTGATTATAGTTGAAAATTGTTTGATTATAATTGAAAATTGTTTCATTAAAGTTGAAAATTGTTTGATTATAGTTGAAAATTGTTTGATTATAGTTGAAAATTGTTTGATTAAAGTTGAAAATTGTTTGATTATAATTGAAAATTGTTTGATTATAGTTGAAAATTGTTTGATTATAATTGAAAATTGTTTCATTAAAGTTGAAAATTGTTTGATTATAGTTGAAAATTGTTTGATCATATTTGAAAATTGTTTGATTAAAGTTGAAAATTGTTTGATTATAATTGAAAATTGTTTGATTATAGTTGAAAAATGTTTGATTGTATAATGATATGATTGTATGTGAGTGTGAATCAAAGTGTAAGATTTTTAATAACTTAAGTAAAGATCAAGATAGGATTGAAACAAATAATCACTTAAAATTGACATGTTATTACCAAACAATCCACTTGTATCTTGTAGATATTTGACTGAATAAAGTTTCTTGAAGTTTAAAAACATGATTTGACGATCCATCTCATCTCGAACATGTTCATGATCTTCTGCAACAATAAAAGCTTGAGTCTATAAGTGGATTCTCAGGTTACCTCTGCATAACTGTGTTGTTTCAGCAGGAAAACAGTCGCACATTCTACCAGGATTTACCGCCAACATTTGTGTAACACGATAAATGGGGCAGACCTGTGTGTGTGTGTGTGTGTGTGTGTGTGTGTGTGTGTGTGTGTGTGTGTGTGTGTGTGTGTGTGTGTGTGTGTGTGTGTGTGTGTGTGTGTGTGTGTGTGTGTGTGTGTGATGCCACTGACGGTCCTGGACAGCTGAGTGTGTCCAGCAGAACAACAGGCAGCTGTACGTCTGAGACGCTCCAGGATTATGGACTATATGTCGACCCCCCACAGTCTTGAATGAAGGACTTGTTGTTTCAGGAGGAAGAGTCTCGTCCCTCGTCAACGAATGTGTTTTGACATGATTTGACCAAACACTTGAAAACATTGTTGCTGCATCAAAACACACACAAGAAGATTCAAGAAGATACATCTGAGTCTCTCACGGGTCCAACAAGTGAACCTTCAACCAGCAGCACAGACACACCTTCATTCAGTTTCTACCACTGGCATCATGATGTGGAGTCTATCCCAGCTACTCGGGGTCGGAGGCGGAGGACACTATGAGCATGTCACCAGTCTGTCACACACACAGACACACAACCATTCACACAAACACACACCTATGAACAAGTTAGACCTCTGAATGTTTAAGTTGAGTAAGTCATTTATATTTGTAGAGCTTTTCCAGACCAGGGTCACAAAGAACTTAAACAATCAAAACAATATTCAATAAAATATATACTTTAAAGATCAAGATAATACTGAGAACAACACAAGAGCTCCAGAGAATCAAGGAAAAGCTTAAATCAAAGTGTCTTTTGAAGTGTTTCTTGAAGGAGTCAGTAGATCATCAAACACAGATGTTTCTTGAAGGAGTCAGTAGATCATCAAACACAGATGTTTCTTGAAGGAGTCAGTAGATCATCAAACACACATGTTTCTTGAAGGAGTCAGTAGATCATCAAACAGATGTTTCTTGAAGGAGTCAGTAGATCATCAAACACAGATGTTTCTTGAAGGAGTCAGTAGATCATCAAACACAGATGTTTCTTGAAGGAGTCAGTAGATCATCAAACACAGATGTTTATTGAAGGAGTCAGTAGATCATCAAACACAGATGTTTCTTGAAGGAGTCAGTAGATCATCAAACACAGATGTTTCTTGAAGGAGTCAGTAGATCATCAAACACAGATGTTTCTTGAAGGAGTCAGTAGATCATCAAACACACAGATGTTTCTTGAAGGAGTCAGTAGATCATCAAACACAGATGTTTCTTGAAGGAGTCAGTAGATCATCAAACACAGATGTTTCTTGAAGGAGTCAGTAGATCATCAAACACACAGATGTTTCTTGAAGGAGTCAGTAGATCATCAAACACAGATGTTTCTTGAAGGAGTCAGTAGATCATCAAACACAGATGTTTCTTGAAGGAGTCAGTAGATCATCAAACACAGATGTTTCTTGAAGGAGTCAGTAGATCATCAAACACACATGTTTCTTGAAGGAGTCAGTAGATCATCAAACACGGATGTTTCTTGAAGGAGTCAGTAGATCATCAAACACAGATGTTTCTTGAAGGAGTCAGTAGATCATCAAACACAGATGTTTCTTGAAGGAGTCAGTAGATCATCAAACACAGATGTTTCTTGAAGGAGTCAGTAGATCATCGAACACAGATGTTTCTTGAAGGAGTCAGTAGATCATCAAACACAGATGTTTCTTGAAGGAGTCAGTAGATCATCAAACACAGATGTTTCTTGAAGGAGTCAGTAGATCATCAAACACACATGTTTCTTGAAGGAGTCAGTAGATCATCAAACACAGATGTTTCTTGAAGGAGTCAGTAGATCATCGAACACAGATGTTTCTTGAAGGAGTCAGTAGATCATCAAACACAGATGTTTCTTGAAGGAGTCAGTAGATCATCAAACACACAGATGTTTCTTGAAGGAGTCAGTAGATCATCAAACACAGATGTTTCTTGAAGGAGTCAGTAGATCATCAAACACAGATGTTTCTTGAAGGAGTCAGTAGATCATCAAACACAGATGTTTCTTGAAGGAGTCAGTAGATCATCAGCTTAGGAGCAACAGTCTGGAAGGATTTCTCTCCTCTGGTCCGGAAGTTCAGGAACCATCAGTAGATTCTGATCCACAGACCTCAGAGCCCGAGCTGGGGTGTAAGTCTGGATCAGATCATGAAGGTCTGACCATGAATAGATCAGAAAGTAAGAACCAGAATTTTAAAATGATCCTGAAAGAAACTGGAAGCCAGTGAAGAGTTTGAAGGAGAAATGTGAGTTCTTCTACTAGAGCGGCTCAGAGTTTAGTATGAACTGCAGGCGAGAAGATCCTTCTGGTTTAGAGATGAAAACAAACTGTTACAAAAGTGTAAACGACACAAACATGGATTATAAGATCATGTTGTGACATCATTTAAGTTTAGAGATTTTTCTCAGTTGAAGGAAAAAGAGTTGAACCAGAGACATTTATTAAATACAACACCAGGTTTCTCAGTTTGACAGACTGATCTAAAGACAGATCCATCAGAACCAGAACATCATGATGTCACTGGACACCTTCAGAAAGACTGTCTCCGTAGATGTTTCTTGAAGCCAGACTGAAACTTCTCATGGATGTCGCTCTGATCCAGGAACAGCTGCTCAGACACAACCTTCTCTGAGATCTTGGACAAGAATGAAGATTAGACTGTTTTTGGCAAATATTGCTGGAGCTCATGTTCGTAACAGCCGCTCAAAGGAGTACCAGGAGTAAACCAGGAGTAATACTCGAAGGAGTACCAGGATTAAACCAGGAGTAATACTCAAAGGAGTACCAGGAGTAAACCAGGAGTAATACTCAAAGGAGTACCAGGAGTAAACCAGGAGTAATACTCAAAGGAGTAAACCAGGAGTAAACTAATACTCAAAGGAGTACCAGGAGTAAACCAGGAGTAATACTCAAAGGAGTACCAGGAGTAAACCAGGAGTAATACTCAAAGGAGTACCAGGAGTAAACCAGGAGTAATACTCAAAGGAGTACCAGGAGTAAACCAGGAGTAATACTCAAAGGAGTACCAGGAGTAAACCAGGAGTAATACTCAAAGGAGTACCAGGAGTAAACCAGGAGTAATACTCAAAGAGGAGTACAGGAGTACCAGGATTAAACCAGGAGTAATACTCAAAGGAGTACCAGGAGTAAACCAGGAGTAATACTCAAAGGAGTACCAGGAGTAAACCAGGAGTAATACTCAAAGGAGTACCAGGAGTAAACCCATCAAGCCGGGCGAGTACAAGGATAGATTCAAGTATATCAGTGTCATCAGAATATTGAAAGATTGAATTTATTTTTAGCATTAATTGAATCATTGATTTGTTTCTCGTTTTATTGAAGTTTTTTTTGATCAACATTTTCAAAATGAATGTTTTTTTCGAGTCACCAGACGAAAGCAAAAGATCTCAGAGCTACTTGATCATGAGCTTCTACTTGATCAGTAGCTCTGAGATCTGTTGGTCTCGTCTGGTGATTATTATTATTATATTAAACTGACATTTATATTGAATTTAAAAGACAGTGAATTAAAACTATTGAATTTAGAAAATGTATATTTTAATGACAGAAAATAAAATATCAAACTTTTGTGTTTAAACGTTTTCATTTTGGAAAAAAAAGGATTTGAATAAGTCGAAGTAACGACTCTGAATATATATCAAATATATATCAATATTCTCTCCATCTTGAACTGCTCTGCACGCAGAAGTCTAAATAAAACCAGGCTGAGGCTCCATCACAGCGATGATGTAACTGGATTTATTTGCACGAACATGCGACTGCAGACGCTCACACTTCCTGTCGGTTCATGAGTTAAAGCTTGTTCTTCATCACCTCAGATGTTGATGGAGCTGATGGACCTCAGAGCTCTTGAGCAACGCATCCACTCAGGCTGAACCCAAGGTTGCAGAACCATCAGTTCTCTGGGATCAGGACCAGAGGAGAGAACATGTGGCTTCAGATGTTCTCTAAGAACTAGAGGAGAGAACATGTGGCTTCAGATGTTCTCTAAGAATAGAGGGAGAACATGTGGCTTCAGATGTTCTCTAAGAACTAGAGGAGAGAACATGTGGCTTCAGATGTTCTCTAAGAACTAGAGGAGAGAACATGTGGCTTCAGATGTTCTCTAAGAACTAGAGGAGAGAACATGTGGCTTCAGATGTTCTCTAAGAACTAGAGGAGAGAACATGTGGCTTCAGATGTTCTCTAAGAACTAGAGGAGAGAACATGTGGCTTCAGATGTTCTCTAAGAACTAGAGGAGAGAAC
>JACEEU010000020.1:20730647-20763147 GCA_016630915.1 Callionymus lyra
TAACACCTCCTGATCTCCTGCAGGTTCTTGTCTGTTGTTCTAACACCTCCTGATCTCCTGCAGGTTCTTGTCTGTTGTTTTAACACCTCCTGCACTCCTGCTGGTTTTTGTCTGTTGTTCTAACACCTCCTGAACTCCTGCAGGTTCTTCTCTGTTGTTCTAACACCTCCTCAACTCCTGATCTCCTGCAGGTTCTTGTCTGTTGTTCTAACACCTCCTGATCTCCTGCTGGTTATTGTCTGTTGTTCTAACACCTCCTGATCTCCTGCAGGTTCTTGTCTGTTGTTCTAACACCTCCTGATCTCCTGCAGGTTCTTGTCTGTTGTTCTAACACCTCCTGAACTCCTGCAGGTTCTTGTCTGTTGTTCTAACACCTCCTGAACTCCTGTAGGTTCTTGTCTGTTGTTCTAACACCTCCTCAACTCCTGCAGGTTCTTGCCTGTTGTTCTAACATCTCCTGATCTCCTGCAGGTTCTTGTCTGTTGTTCTAACACCTCCTGAACTCCTGCAGGTTCTTGTCTGTTGTCCTAACACCTCCTGATCTTCTGCAGGTTCTTGTCTGTTGTTCTCACACCTCCTGATCTTCTGCAGGTTCTTGTCTGTTGTTCTCACACCTCCTGATCTTCTGCAGGTTCTTGTCTGTTGTTCTCACACCTCCTGATCTTCTGCAGGTTCTTGTCTGTTGTTCTCACACCTCCTGATCTTCTGCAGGTTCTTGTCTGTTGTTCTCACACCTCCTGATCTTCTGCAGGTTCTTGTCTGTCTGCAGGTTCTTGTCTGTTGTTCTCACACCTCCGGATCTTCTGCAGGTTCTTGTCTGTTGTTCTAACACCTCCTGATCTCCTTCAGGCTCCCGCGGCTCTGACCTCTCCTCACTGCCGGGATCTCATGGACACCTCCAGGGGTCCCGAGGGCATGTCTGGGGTCCCGGGCTCTTCCTCCTCGTCCTCATCTACAGCTTCATCCTCCTCTTCCTCGTACACGCCTGCAGCCGCGCGCACGGAGGAGGCTCCCAAGGACAAGCGGGGGTCTCCCGAGGCGGAGTACCTGACCTCGCGCTGCGTCCTCTTCACCTACTACCAGGGCGACATCAGCAGCGTCGTGGACGAACATTTCTCCAGAGCTCTGAGCTCCTACATGGACGGGGAGGGCAAGAGACGAGCGGCGGAGCCTCGGAGTCCAGGTGAGTTTTACCTGACCTGAGATTATCATCTGCTTCTTCTGCTGGTTTGAACCGTTTGAACAAAGTTGTTAACTTGTATTAACTTGTATTAACTTGTATTAACTTTTATTAACTTTTTATTAACTTTTATTAACTTTTATTAACTTGTGTTAACTTTTATTACGTTTTATTAACTTGTGTTAACTTGTATTAACTTGTATTAACTTTTATTAACTTGTATTAACTTGTGTTAACTTTTATTACGTTTTATTAACTTGTGTTAACTTGTATTAACTTGTATTAACTTGTATTAACTTTTATTAACTTGTATAACTTGTATTAACTTGTGTTAACTTTTATTACATTTTATTAACTTGTGTTAACTTGTATTAACTTGTATTAGCTTTTATTAACTTGTATAACTTGTATTAACTTGTATTAACTTGTGTTAGCTTTTATTACGTTGTATTAACTTGTGTTAACTTGTATTAACTTGTATTAACTTTTATTAACTTGTATAACTTGTATTAACTTGTGTTAACTTGTGTTAACTTGTGTTAACTTGTGTTAACTTGTATTAACTTTTATTAACTTGTATTAACTTGTGTTAGCTTGTGTTAACTTTTATTAACTTGTATTAACGTGTATTAACTTTTATTAACTTGTATTAACGTGTATTAACTTGTATTAACGTGTATTAACTTGTATTAACTTGTATTAACTAAGATAAGATGCAGATATTACTGTCTAGGCTCAGATGATTCATGGTCATTCATATTCAATCTTGATAAATATAAACGTGTTGTTTATATTCATACTTGATAAAAATATACGTGTCATTCATATTCGTACTTGATAGATATATATGTTCATATTATGTAGCGTTTATATTCATACTTGATAAATATATATATGTCTTGTTTATATTCTTAATTGATAAATATATATACGTGTCATTTATATTTGTACTTGATAAATATATACGTGTCGTTCATATTCATACTTGATAAATATCACGTGTTGTTTATATTTATACTACATAAATATATACGAGCGTTCATATTCATACTTGATAGATATATACGTGTCGTTCATATTCATACTTGATAAATATATACAAGCGTTCATATTCATACTTGATAGATATATACGTGTCGTTCATATTCATACTTGATAAATATATACAAGCGTTCATATTCATACTTGATAGATATATACGTGTCGTTCATATTCATACTTGATAGATATATAGGTGTCGTTCATATTCATACTTGATAAATATATACGTGTCGTTCATATTCATACTTGATAGATATATACGTGTCGTTCATATTCATACTTGATAGATATATACGTGTCGTTCATATTCATACTTGATAAATATATACGCGTCGTTTATATTCATACTTGATAGATATATACGTGTCGTTCATATTCATACTTGATAAATATATACGCGTCGTTTATATTCATACTTGATAGATATATACGTGTCGTTCATATTTGTACTTGATAAATATATACGTGTCGTTCATATTCATACTTGATAAATATATACATATCCATATTCATACTTGATAAATATATAGGTGTCGTTTATATTCGTACTTGATAAATATATACGTGTCGTTTATATTCATACTTGATAGATATATACGTGTCGTTCATATTCATACTTGATAAATAGATACTTGTCGTTTATATTCATACTTGATAGATATATACGTGTCGTTTATATTCATACTTGATAGATATATACGTGTCGTTCATATGAATATTTAAAAAATATATACGTTCATATTAATACTTGATAAATATATACCTGTCGTTCATATTAATACTTCATAGATATATAAGTTCATAGTCATTCTTGTTATATATATAGGTGCCGTTCATATTAATACTTGATAAATATATACGTGTCGTTCATATTCATACTTGATAGATATATACTTGTCGTTTATATTCATACTTGATAGATATATACTTGTCGTTTATATTCATACTTAATAGATATATACTTGTCGTTCATATTCTTACTTCATAAATATATACGTGTTGTTCATATTCATTCTTGATAGATATATACATGTTGTTCATATTCATACTTGATAAATATATACGTGTCGTTCATATTCATACTTGATAAATATATACGTGTCGTTCATATTCATACTTGATAGATATATACGTCGTTCATATTCATACTTGATAGATATATACTTGTCGTTTATATTCATACTTGATAGATATATACTTGTCGTTTATATTCATACTTGATAGATATATACGTGTCGTTCATATTCATACTTGATAGATATATACTTGTCGTTCATATTCATACTTGATAGATATATACTTGTCGTTCATATTCATACTTGATAGATATATACTTGTCGTTCATATTCATACTTGATAAATATATACGTGTCGTTCATATTCATACTTGATAGATATATACTTGTCGTTCATATTCATACTTGATAGATATATACTTGTCGTTCATATTCATACTTGATAGATATATACGTGTCGTTCATATTCATACTTGATATTATATAGATATATACTTGTCGTTCATATTCATACTTGATAGATATATACTTGTCGTTCATATTCATGCTTGATAGATATATACGTGTCGTTCATATTCTTACTTCATAAATATATACGTGTTGTTCATTTTAATACTTGATAAATATATAAGATCATTTTCATACTTGATATATACGTGTCGTTCATATTAATACTTGATAAATATATACGTGTCGTTCATATTCATACTTGATAGATATATACGTGTTGTTCATATTAATACTTGATAAATATATACGTGTCGTTCATATTAATACTTGATAAATATATACGTGTTGTTCATATTAATACTTGATAAATATATACGTGTCGTTCATATTAATACTTCAACTGTGTAGTTACATCTTTAAATACTGACACAAACCTCCATAAGTGAAGGAAGATCACATGTTTTGTCAAGAGTTGCTCAGCGACACCTGACACAGGTGATCTGATGGAGGGACGACTGCGAGGCAGAGCTTGAAGAAACTGTTATGGAGAGGCCGGGGTGAGGAGGTCAAAGGTCACAAGGTTCAGGAGCTGTTGGCAGAGGGAACTTGAGAAAATGACGAGAGTTGCTGCTGATTTAAGACTCGTCTGAGATATTTAACGTCATTGATTCATGTATAATTCAAGCTCAAATACTTCATTTAATGTTTACAAGTTTTATTTTCATCCTCTCGTGATGTGTTCACTGACTCATGATTCCGTCTGTAAAAAAAGATTCAAATACGAGTGTGAAATGAAGTTCAATACTTATTATTTATAATTGTTTTTATTAGTATGTTATTATCTTTTAATGTTTCTACTGTAACTACTGTAAAAACCTTAAACGCAAACAAATAAAGGAATATATTATCTTAACTAGTGGTTTAAAACTAATTCTTACCATTTTCAAACTTTTAAACCAAACAGTTTGTTGTTACTTTGCTAAAGTCTGGATCAAACATAAAATACCTGAAACCTTTTTGCTTCGACTTCTTTTCATATAAAAGACAAGAAGACATTTTGTTGTCGGAGGCGAAGGACGACCGTCTTGAATTCACGTCTTTCGTGGTCCAGTGGTTGGTCTTCCTTCCTGGTCCTGCCCCACAACAGATGCTAAGTTTAAAAGCAGCGTAAGCCCTCAGCCTCGTATCCCCTTCAGACTCTCTCGCCCCACAATGGTCGCCGGTCTGTGGCTGCAGACCCGGGTCTGTGTGCTGGGGGGGGGGTCTCCTGGTGTCGTTTTTCAGAGAATATCTAAATATAAAGGTCTCGCTGAAAACATATAACGGCGCCCCGACATTCCCTCAAGGGCGTGAAGAAGAGGGGGGGCTGAGAAAACAACAGGTGAGGGGGGGCAGGGTCAGGGTTGTGGGGCGACCATGTTGTAAGACGTTCAGGAGAGAGTGAGACGTGTCACCACAGGAGTGATTGAACGGCGAGGTCAGGCCGGCGTCCTTATATAGAGCCTGATGCAGGGAAGTCTCTCTTTCATCCCTCGTGTCCATGTGCTCAGGTTTATTTCCGTGGTTGTTGTGTGACAGCATGATGCAACCAGACAGACATCCAGGGAAGTCATGTGAGCGACATCTACCAACACCTAACATCTACTCTTTAACACCTACTCTCTACCATCTAACATCTACTCTACCATCTACTCTCTAACATCTACTCTCTACCATCTAACATCTACTCTACCATCTACTCTCTACCATCTACTCTCTACCATCTAACATCTACTCTCTACCATCTACTCTCTACCATCTAACATCTACTCTCTACCATCTACTCTCTACCATCTACTCTCTACCATCTAATCTCTACCATCTAACATCTACTCTCTACCATCTAACATCTACTCTCTACCATCTACTCTCTACCATCTACTCTCTACCATCTACTCTCTACCATCTACTCTCTACCATCTACTCTCTACAACATCTAACTCTACTCTCTACCATCTACTCATCTAACATCTACTCTCTACCATCTACTCTCTACCATCTACTCTCTACCATCTACTCTTTAACACCTACTCTCTACCATCTACCATCTACTCTCTACCATCTACTCTCTACCATCTACTCTCTACCATCTACTCTCTACCATCTACTGCTCTCTATCTACTCTCTACTATTCTAATCTTCTACTTATCTACCATCTTCTACTCTCTACCATCTACCATCTACTCTCTAACATCTACTCTCTACCATCTACTCTCTACCATCTAACATCTACTCTCTACCATCTACTCTCTACCATCTACTCTCTACCATCTAACATCTACTCTCTACCATCTACCATCTACTATCTAACATCTACTCTCTACCATCTACTCTCTACCATCTACTCTCTACCATCTACTCTCTACCATCTACTCTCTAACATCTACTCTTTAACACCTACTCTCTACCATCTACTCTCTACCATCTACTCTCTACCATCTACTCTCTAACACCTACCATCTACTCTCTAACACCTACCATCTACCATCTAACATCCTCTCTACCATCTACTTTCTTCTAACTACTCTACCATCTACTCTCTACCATCTACCATCTTTTTAACATCTACTCTTCTAACATCTACTCTCTACCATCTACTCTCTACCATCTACTCTCTACCATCACCTACTCTCTACCATCTACTCTCTAACACCTACCATCTACTCTCTACCATCTACTCTCTAACACCTACCATCTACTCTCTACCATCTACTCTCTACCATCTACTCTCTACCATCTACTCTCTAACACCTACTCTCTACCATCTACTCTCTACCATCTACTCTCTACCATCTACTCTCTACCATCTACTCTCTAACATCTACCATCTACTCTCTAATCTACCATCTACCATCTACTCTCTACCATCTAACATCTACTCTCTACCATCTACTCTCTACCATCTACTCTCTAACATCTACCATCTACTCTCTACCATCTAACATCTACTCTCTACCATCTAACATCTACTCTCTACCATCTAACATCTACTCTCTACCATCTACTCTCTAACACCTACCATCTACCATCTACTCATCTACTCTCTACCATCTAATATCTACTCTCTAACATCTACTCTCTACCATCTAACATCTACTCTCTACCATCTAACATCTACTCTCTACCATCTACTCTCTACCATCTAACATCTACTCTCTACCATCTACTCTCTACCATCTACCTCTCTCTTCTAACATCTACTTTTACCATCTACTCTCTACCATCTAATCTCTCTAACACTCTACCATCTACTCTCTCTAACCTACTCTCTACTCTCTATCCATCTAACACATCTACTCTCTAACACCTACCATCTACTTTCTATCATCTACTCTCTACCATCTACTCTCTAACACCTACCATCTACTCTCTACCATCTACTCTCTTATCTACCATCTACTCTTAACACCTAGCTCTACTCTCTACCATCTACTCTCTAACATTACAATCTACTTCTACCATCTATCGTCACTAACACTCTACCATCCAAGAGAAAACCAAAGCTTGTCAAAATATTGAATTTGATTTAATAAATCATTTCATTGCGACTTAATACCTTATGGGGGTCACGGAGCTGGTCCCAGTTTATTCAGGTCAGAGGTGAGGGACACCCTGGACAGGAGGCCAGTCTGTTGCGTGCACAAATAATTCATTTATAAGTTTAATTGTATAGTTATTTATATCACTTTATAAATGTTAAAGTTTAATACAATTGTACATTTAAAGTTATGAACAATTTTGGTTTGTAAACACTTACAAAGAACTTGAATCTAACAAGATATTTTAGAGATTTAAACTATCAGAGAAAGAAATATAAATATTTGACTCTACACAGTAGTACTTTACCAACACTCTACACAGTAGTACTTTACCAACACTCAAATATACTTACCAACACTCTACACAGTAGTACTTTACCAACACTCTACACAGTAGTACTTTACCAACACTCTACACAGTAGTACTTTACCAACACTCTAAAGTATATTTACAAACTCTACAAGTATACTTTACCAACACTCTACAATATACTTTACCAACACTTACATATACTTTACAACATCTACACATATACTTTACAACATTGATATGTATTTTCTGTTTCAACAAATTTAAATTATTTAATAAATTACTTAATTTTCTTGGAACCAACCCTCAGGGTCAAAGGTCAAACATATTTGAAGGATCTCTGTTGATTGACACTCATGCTAATGCTAATGCTAGCACGGGACTGACAGGCCCCGCCTCTTCCTCCCGCAGACACGCCCTCCCCCGGCAGCCGGCGAAGCTTCCCCCCGTCCTTCTGGGACAGCAGCTACTCCTCGCCCCAGAGCCGGTCCCACGGTGAGACCCCTTCCTTCATGGACCCGTACGCCTCAGGACTGCACCCGGGTCTGGCTCACCCGCACCCTCACCACCACCATCATCCTCACGCGCCCGACAGCTGGGGGTACCCTCAGGCCCAGCCTTACGGGCCCCCGAGGCCCCTCCACGAACTGTACTCTCCCTCCGCCCTGGAGCCCCACTACGGACCCTTGCTGGTGTCCTCGGTGCGACCCGCTCACCTGCCCGCCCTGCAGAGCCACTACGAGGTCAGCAAGCTGGAGCCCGGCGCCGCCTGGCCCGGTCTGCTTCCTGCGGGCGAGGTGGCCCTGAACATGGACGCAGGTGAGCAGGACCTCCCTCGGGTCTGAGGCGTCGTCTCCGTGACATGAGCTCCCATCATGCTTTGCCGCCCAGCAACCAATCACAGCTGCGGACGACTTTTTGACCACGTAGACGTAGAAACACAGTTTTGTATCGACCAATCAGACGTCAGTGTGTAGATCGGTGAGGCATCATGGGAGTTCAGTGTTGTGTTGCACCATAAGTGAGGTGTGTGTTGTTGTGTGTTGTTGTGTGTTCTGTGTCGGAACCGTGATAAGTCGAGGAACCACGGGTTCAGTATTAGTAGCGAATCATCCTTCAGAATGTTTGTGGAGCCAGATGGCGACACAATCATGTCCAACGTTTCCTTGACTTTAAATAAGAGTTAAATAAGATTAATCTGCAGCAGAATAAAGACAAACCTCTTCAGAAGGTGGAGAGAGAAGGAAGAGCTTCAATGATGTCGTCATGAAGCTCCGGCTCACAGCGAACAAACATGTTTCTCGGAGATAAAGAGGATGTTTGGCAGAAGAGACTCCATGACAACCTGTGTTGGAGTCTGATTGTTCTTCTCTCTCCCAGGCCTGCAGCACAAGAAAGGGAAGGAGCTCTACTGGTTCTGAACAGCCCTTCAGTCGCTCTGACCAGCCATTAGCAGATCCAATTAGTCCGGACCCCCGTGGAAGCGTGTCCCCTCACCGCCCCCCCGCCCTCCTCCGGCCCCGCTCCAGGTGGACCAGTGTGCACCGTGGAGATAAGGATGTGAGCCACTAATCTCTGGAGGCTTCCATGGACTCTCCTGCTGCCGCTCGGAACCTGGCGTGAGCGGCGCTGACCCGTTTGGACCGACGGGCTCACAATAGACGGATCGGGGGAACAGGGGGATAGCGGAGGGACGGAGGGATGGAAGCAGGATTCTCTCCAGATGATTGTTGATCCACGTTTCCTCTCGGAGACGAGACAATCTATTTATTGGTGTTTCTTTGTGGAAATGTTTTGAAACAGGATGTGACATCACGGAGCATCATCGTTGTTGTTGTTGTTTTTATTTATTCTTGGGAGTTTTTAATCATGAACGAGCAGATTATTGTATGGAAGCTTCATGAAGCCTCATCTACACTGTGAGGTCAGCAGGTGGCGCCGTGATCTTCAGAAGCTGCGACACACTTTGTTCAGAAACCACTAGATGGCGCTCGAGGAAGATGACGCTTCATGAAGCTTCATGAACTGATGTAAACTCTATCAAATCATGGCTTCAGAACCAGCAAAGAAAACTATTTTCTCAGAAACGTGTCGGTGAAGCTTCATGAAACAGCGTCATACGTTGAGAGGTCAGTAGGTGGCGCTCTCTGTTTGTGTTAATATAATAGATTCTGGATCAGAGAGTGACGTGTATGTAAACAAAGACACTGTTTCATGAAGCTTCACCGACACATGTCAAGAACAAACACAGTGTTTGAGAATAAAATAAAATATATTTTTAACGACTATTATTGACGAACGTTCGTCATCGAAGCTTCAGTTTAAAACTAGAAACATTTATCCATTCAGAAATCATGTCAAAATAATCTTTAATGATTCAAAATAACGTTGAATGTTGTCGACGATAAAGTGTCGACGATGATTGTGTCGATAAAAAAGTTCTTCGCTTTGTGTTGAACTGGTTGAAGATTTTGTTTTGTTTTGAAATTTTGATTGAAAGTTTTCTTGTCAAAGCTGACCTTTGACCTCAGCAAACGACTCAAGAATAAATACGTAATAAATCAAATGAAATAAAAGTCATGATTTTCTTCAACATGTCAGTCGTGGAGTTTATGTTCGTTCTGGAGATGATGTTTGTGTTTGTGATTGTGTGTTTGTGTTTGTGTGTTTGTGTGTTTGTGTGTGTGTTTGTGTGATTGTGTGTGTGTTTGTGTGATTGTGTGTTTGTGTTTGTGATTGTGTGTTTGTGTGTTTGTGTTTGTGTGATAGTGTGTTTGTTTGTGTGTTTGTGATTGTGTGTTTGTGTGTGTGTTTGTGTGTTTGTGTTTGTGATTCTGTGTTTGTGTGTGTGATAGTGTGTGTGTTTGTGTGAGTTTGTGCGTTTGTCTTCCAGCGTCTTCTTCTCTTTAGAACATTAAACATGTCGGGAATTTAATTGATGAATTTATATTTTGTCTTATTCAAGGAATAACGTTAAAGTTGACATTATTATTATTATTATTAAATACTAATGAAGCAGGAGCCACACAGTGAGGTCAGGGGTCGTCCAGGTGGAAGAAACATATATACAGTATATAGATATATAGATAGTATTTAATAGCAAAATATTAAGAGTAATTGTCTTGAAACAATATAAAATAACAAAGAACATGAAAAAATATTGTTTTCTTCAAATAACACAGAAAGTATTGATATATTTCACTGGTTATTTTGAACTAAAAAGGTAAATATATCTCAAAAAGATTTATGTTCATAGTTGAACAAGTGATTATTTAAAAAATTACACTTTTTTCAAGAGAACCACGAAAATAATATTTACAGTCAACACTCGACATGAATCATGTCTTGAAGGAAGATTGTTGTGTCTTATGCTAACAGTAGTTGCAGCGTCAATGCTAACAAAGCTAGCGCAGCTAATAAAGCTAAAAGAGCAGCTAATAAAGCTAATGGTGCAGCTAATAGAGCTAATTGTGCAGCTAATAAAGCTAAAAGAGCAGTGAATAAAGCAAAAAATAGGCAGCTAAAGAGAAAAAAGCTATAGTGCAGCTAATAAAATGAATAAAGCTAATAGTGCAGCTAATGAAGCTAAAAGAGCAGCAAATAAAGTTAAAAGAGCAGCTTATAGAGCTAATAGTGCAGCTAATAAAGCTAAAAGAGCAGCGAATAAAGCTTAAAGTGCAGCTTATAAAACTAAAAGAGCAGCTAATAAAGCTAATAGTGCAGCTAATAGAGCTAATAGAGCTAAAAGTGCAGCTAATGAAGCTAAAAGAGCAGCAAATAAAGCTAAAAGAGCAGCTAATAGAGCTAAAAGTGCAGCTAATGAAGTTAAAAGAGCAGCAAATAAAGCTAAAAGAGCAGCTAATAGAGCTAATAGAGCTAAAAGTGCAGCTTATGAAGCTAAAAGAGCAGCTAATAAAGCTAAAAGAGCAGCTAATCAAGCCAATAGCGCAGCTAAAGGTGCAGCTAATAAGGCTAAAAGAGCAGCTAATCAAGCTAATAGCGCAGCTAATAGTGCAGCTAATCAAGCTAATAGCGCAGCTAATAGTGCAGCTAATCAAGCTAATAGTGCAGCTAATAAAGCTAATAGTGCAGCTTAATAAAGCTAAAAGAGCAGCTAATAAAGCTAAAAGAGCAGCTAATGAAGCTAATAGTGCAGCTAATAAAGCTAATAGTGCAGCTAATAAAGCTAATAGTGCAGCTAATAAAGCTAATAGTGCAGCTTATAAAGCTAATAGGGCAGCTAATAAAGCTAATAGGCTAATAGCAAGCTAATAGGGCAGCTAATAAAGCTAATAGTGCAGCTTATAAAGCTAATAGTGCAGCTTATAAAGCTAATAGTGCAGCTATAAAACTAATAGTGCAGCTTATAAAGCTAATAGTGCAGCTTATAAAGCTAATAGTGCAGCTAATAAAGCTAATAGTGCAGCTAATAAAGCTAATAGTGCAGCTTATAAAGCTAATAGTGCAGCTAATAAAGCTAATAGTGCAGCTAATAAAGCTAAAAGAGCAGCTAATAAAACTAAAAGAGCAGCTAATAAAGCTAATAGCGCAGCTAATAAAGCTAATAGTGCAGCTAATAAAGCTAATAGTGCAGCTAATAAAGCTAATAGTGCAGCTTATAAAGCTAATAGTGCAGCTAATAAAGCTAATAGTGCAGCTTATAAAGCTAATAGTGCAGCTAATAAAGCTAATAGTGCAACTTATAAAGCTAATAGTGCAGCTAATAAAGCTAATAGTGC
Source organism: Callionymus lyra (assembly GCA_016630915.1). Classification (NCBI taxonomy): domain Eukaryota; kingdom Metazoa; phylum Chordata; class Actinopteri; order Syngnathiformes; family Callionymidae; genus Callionymus; species Callionymus lyra. Next base: position 20,742,962 of record JACEEU010000020.1, read on the forward strand.
AGCTAATAAAGCTAATAGTGCAGCTTATAAAGCTAATAGTGCAGCTAATAAAGCTAATAGTGCAGCTTATAAAGCTAATAGTGCAGCTAATAAAGCTAATAGTGCAGCTAATAAAGCTAGTAGTGCAGCTAATAAAGCTAATAGTGCAGCTAATAAAGCTAATAGTGCAGCTATAAAACTAATATCTGGTTGAATGGATGTAATGGAGTAAAGAGTTGAGACCAAATCAAAGATAATAAAGATAATAATTTTAGGAGAAAGAAGTAAAAACGTTTGTTGTTGTTGTTGTTGTTTTTGTTATTATTCTTGTGTTTGGAATGTTTTGTTCGCTGACGATCGAGGGTCACATGTTCATCAACACTTGTCACTCACGGATCCGTCAGAATTCACACTTTGTCGCCTATAAAGTGAACGAGTGATGAATAATAATAATAATAATCTCTATTTATATAGCGCCTTTCTAGACTGTCAGTCATGTGTCACCAGACGCCGGTCGTCGTTATTGATCATCAGGTGATACCTGCAGCCCTGACCCCCGACCCCCCCTGACCCCCGACGAGATACTGTGTCTGACGTCGTGTCTCAGCTGGCGATGGTGTCAGGGGTCAGTAGGTGGCGCCGTCACGAGAAGGTTTGAAGCATCTGTGACACCTGAGAAGATAGTGTTTCATGAAGCTTCATCTGAAGCATCAGAGCTTTGATCCACAGAAACACATGTTTTTACATAACATTCAAAATACTGACAGTTAAAAGGTTGTGTTTTCGATTTATTGGAATCAAAACATCAAACTCTGTTGAAATAATGATGAATTCATTTTGAAAATATTAAATTAGAAATTAAAAAAAATTAAAAAATAATTAAAAAAAAAAAATGATTAAAAAACGAAAATTCCTCCTTTAAATATCGAAAGTATTAAATTAAATTATTTCCTAAAACCAATTTCAAAATTTGGAATTCGATTTTTCAAAATAGATACATTTTTTTGATAAATACAATGAAAGATAGTGACGTCACTGAAGTACAACGTTCTTCACACACATAGATATTTATATTTATATTTAAGAAGCAACACATGAGAACAAACGAACAATAAAACACACAACATTGAATCTGTTGACTGAAGTCAAAGAACGGCTGCAATATAATCATAAATCAAAGTATTTACGACAGTTCAAGTATTTATCGTCAGTATCTTTCATTTCCTGTTAATGTTTCATTAAATACCAAAAACAGTTCTCCTGTGATAGTGCTGCCCCCTCGTGGATGGAGCAGTAACTGCAGCGTTAATGGAATTATTGTAAGTACTTTTTATTTGTATCGTCTCTGCATTTATTGATTTTAAAGTTTTAAGTGAGAAAGTTTTCGAAAAGAAAGACTTTTATATAAAGCATTTCTGTAAATAATTGTCATGTATCAGGATCATCATTTGTTTAGTTTCCAAATACTATTAAAATATATTTTATGAATTTTAAAAGAAAATCAGACGCAGAAATATTATGTTACCTAAAAACATGCGAATAAATCCTTTCATTTTCTTGCTGCTTCACAACTTGTACTTTTGACTGAGCAAACAATAAAAGCATTTATTGCCACAATCTCTCTCGTAAACTCACTTCTAGCACAGCAGCAGTTGACCTTTGACCTCGTGCAGTTTACTGCGTTTTACTGCATCCGATCTTTGGTGAGTCACGAGGAGAAAGTTACGTAAATATATATATAAGAGTTACGATCAAAACTCATTCTTTAGATACGTTAACGTTAGAGACACGAACATAGCGCCCCCTGCCGTCTGAAGAATCACATCTCGTTCGTGTTCTTTGTGCAGAAGTTCAGACAGGAAGTGAAAATACACTCTTAGTTTTCAACAAACTTTTCTTCCCGTCAAGAAGAAAACGCTGATCTCAGACGCTCGTCTCGTGACCCCACAAAAAACTGTGTCATGATGACTGAGTGAGAGGATGACCTTTGAACCTGAAGGTCGTAAAACAAATCAAATGATTTCTGTTGATGTTTGACTCTTGACTTGTTGTTTTTGCTTCTTTTCTTTCGAGTTTTCATGATTTATTTTTGCATTAAACTCAAACTGGTTCAGTTAAAGAAACATTTCTCAGTTTGGTGACTAGAAATGTTGAGAACATTGTGACCTTCAAGTGAATAAAGTGTGAATAAAGTGTTAATAACTTAAACAATAAAACTTCTTCATGAAACCCTGAAGAACATCACAGGCTCTGGGGTCGCGGGGGCAGCAGCGTCAAGTCCCTCATGTTCCCAGACGTCCAGGACTCATGGTTCTTCTCCTTCTTCAGAAACTCCCCAGATTTCTCAACACTCTCGGTTTCATGAGAAGAAGATGATTCTGGGAAGTTTACGGTCGTTGATGCAACAGCAGCAGCAGCAGCAGCAGCAGCAGCAGCTGACCGTCATCTGACCGACGCGCCCGCGCTCGTAAAGGTGAGCTTTATAAGGACCGCAGGACGCTTGACGGACTATCACCTGCTGAGACGAGGAGACAGGTGAGCTCACACACACTCACTCACTCACACACACACACACTCTCACACACTCTCGCTTCCCTCTCAGGATGAAGCTTCTTCTGGCTCTCGCTGCCCTGCTGGCTCTGAGCGACTCGCTCTCCCTGGAGGACCTGGAGTTCCACGCCTGGAAGCTCAAGTTCGGTGAGAAGACGTTCAAGGGTTGAAGGTCGTCTGTGACCTCGTGTCCGTGTGTGTTGTGCAGACGAGGTGTGTGTCGAAGTGTGAGACACACTTACAAAAAGATCAATGATTTAATAACGTTATTGATTCTGCAATCATAAACCAACAGGGAAGAAAATCAAAAAGATGGTAAATGTATGTTTTTTAAAGCCTTGAAGTTGATTCTCAAGACGACGTAGATTAAAGTTAATCTCTGATCAGATTATTTTCACTGCAAACGCTTCAGTTTTGCTCTGAATTTGAGGATGTTTTTGTTTCCAACCCTTGAAGAAAATCCTCGCGTCGTGATATTAAATGGATTATAAATCCATGATGTTTGTCCTTCAACGTCTTCATCATTGGTTCTGATTGTTGGTCTTCGTTCTAATCGTTGACCTCAGTTCTTGAGGAGCATCTTCAGATTAGGTAGAACTTTATTCTTTACAACAAGAGGCGGCGTCTGGATCGGGTCAGATGTGTTTCTGTCTGAGAACCTGGTTGTTCTGCGGCAGGAAAGTCCTACAACTCTCCGTCCGAGGAGGTTCAGCGCATGAAGGTCTGGCTCGACAACCGCAAGTTTGTTCTGATCCACAACGTCCTGGCCGACCAGGGCCTGAAGTCCTACCGCCTCGGCATGACCCACTTCGCCGACCTGGTACGAAGAAGCCGCCGTCGCCGTCGAGACGACGTGATGGAAACGTTTCTTCTGACAGGAAAACGAGGAGTACAGGCGGCTGGTGACGGTGGGATGTCTGCGTAAGTTCAACGCCTCGGCGCCTCGAGACGGGTCCAGCTTCCTGCGCTCGCCTAGAGTGGCCGGACTCCCCGACACCGTGGACTGGAGGGACAAGGGCTACGTGACCGACGTCAAGGACCAGGGGCAGTGCGGCTCCTGCTGGGCCTTCAGCACCGTGAGTCCCACGCTCTGGTCCAGGGTTGAGAAGGTTCCTGACTCTGGTGTTGCAGACCGGCTCTCTGGAGGGTCAGCACTTCAGGAAGACCGGGAAGCTGGTGTCCCTGAGCGAGCAGCAGCTCGTCGACTGCTCCGGAGACTTCGGGAACGAAGGCTGCAACGGAGGTTTGATGGACAACGCCTTCAAGTACATCAAGAGCAACGGAGGCATCGACACGGAGGAGTCCTACCCTTATGAGGCCGAGGTAAGACCTGAGACGTTTAACTCCTGATGGACTCGTTCATCCCAGACCAGGAACAAAGACGTCTGGATCTCGTAGAGTCTTTTATTTCAGACGTTCTTCTGTTTGTCTGCTTCGTCTACCGTGCTTTGAGTCTCAGAGAGTCTTCAGTCACATGTTCAGTACCGGCTCGGTTCACTTGGAACCAGAGCCGAGTACTGAAGACAGTACTTGGAGGTAGCTTAGGACTGGGACCTTCCATGAAGGTTGTCCGGACCCTCCCATCTGGTGAAAGTGTTTTAGCTAATCTGGTCATGGAGTCTTGAATGAATGTTCAACTGGGAGGCACCCGGGACGAACCCAGGAGATCCTGGAGATCTCTTGACTGTGAAGGGTCCACTTGACGTGTCCTCGCCCTCAGGACGGAGACTGCAGGTTCAAACCCGACACCATCGGAGCCAAGTGCACCGGCTACGTGGACGTGAAGCAGGGCGACGAGGACGCCCTGAAGGAGGCCGTGGCCACCGTGGGACCCGTGTCCGTCGCCATCGACGCCTCCCACATCTCCTTCCAGCTGTACCACTCCGGTGAGCCCCCCAGAGACCCTCGACCCATGACTCCGTCCTGACACACTCGTCTGCAGGCGTCTACAACGAGCCTCAGTGCAGCAGCACTGAACTGGACCACGGAGTTCTGGCCGTCGGCTACGGCACGCAGGCCGGGAAGGACTACTGGCTGGTGAAGAACAGGTGAGGACCAGGAGGTTAGATGTTTGTTCGTGGAGAGTCAAGACTTTCAGAAGAAGATTCAAAACTGTAGCTGCATTATTATCACCTTTAACCAGATGTTCTCTCTCATATTTCTGATCGTAAATCTTCAACTCTTCGTATCCTTCCACCGCGTCTGCACTCTCGTCTTTTCCTCCTCGCCGTCCATGACTCACAGAAGTGTTCGTGGACTTTTGGCTTCGTTGACTTGAGTTGATCGTAGCGACTTCCTGACGGTGAAGATTCTATTTGGATTCGTTTCTGAAGAAACTTTCCAAAGAAAGATTCAAAGATACAACGACAGGTTAGGTTAGGTAGTGTGTGTTCCTCAGTTAAAGTGTGTGTTCCTCAGTTAAAGTGTGTGTTCCTCAGTTAAAGTGTGTGTTCCTCAGTTAAAGTGTGTGTTCCTCAGTTAAAGTGTGTGTTCCTCAGTTAAAGTGTGTTCCTCAGTTCTTAAAGTGTGTGTTCCTCAGTTAAAGTGTGTGTTCCTCAGTTAAAGTGTGTGTTCCTCAGTTAAAGTGTGTTGTGTTCCTCAGTTAAAGTGTGTGTTCCTCAGTTAAAGTGTGTGTTCCTCAGTTAAAGTGTGTGTTCCTCAGTTAAAGTGTGTGTTCCTCAGTTAAAGTGTGTGTCCTCAGTTAAAGTGTGTGTTCCTCAGTTAAAGTGTGTGTTCCTCAGTTAAAGTGTGTGTTCCTCAGTTAAAGTGTGTGTTCCTCAGTTAAAGTGTGTGTTCCTCAGTTAAAGTGTGTGTTCCTCAGTTAAAGTGTGTGTTCCTCAGTTAAAGTGTGTGTTCCTCAGTTAAAGTGTGTGTTCCTCAGTTAAAGTGTGTGTTCCTCAGTTAAAGTGTGTGTTCCTCAGTTAAAGTGTGTTGTTCCTCAGTTAAAGTGTGTGTTCCTCAGTTAAAGTGTGTGTTCCTCAGGAAAAGTGGTGTTCCTCAGTTAAAGTGTGTGTTCCTCAGTTAAAGTGTGTGTTCCTCAGTTAAAGTGTGTGTTCCTCAGTTAAAGTGTGTGTTCCTCAGTTAAAGTGTGTGTTCCTCAGTTAAAGTGTGTGTTCCTCAGCTGAAGTGTGTGTTCCTCAGTTAAAGTGTGTGTTCCTCAGTTAAAGTGTGTGTTCCTCAGTTAAAGTGTGTGTTCCTCAGTTAAAGTGTGTGTTCCTCAGTTAAAGTGTGTGTTCCTCAGTTAAAGTGTGTGTTCCTCAGTTAAAGTGTGTGTTCCTCAGTTAAAGTGTGTGTTCCTCAGCTGAAGTGTGTGTTCCTCAGTTAAAGTGTGTTCCTCAGCTGAAGTGTGTGTTCCTCAGTTAAAGTGTGTGTTCCTCAGTTAAAGTGTGTGTTCCTCAGTTAAAGTGTGTGTTCCTCAGTTAAAGTGTGTGTTCCTCAGTTAAAGTGTGTGTTCCTCAGTTAAAGTGTGTGTTCCTCAGTTAAAGTGTGTGTTCCTCAGTTAAAGTGTGTGTTCCTCAGTTAAAGTGTTGGTCCTCAGTTAAAGTGTGTGTTCCTCAGTTAAAGTGTGTGTTCCTCAGTTAAAGTGTGTGTTCCTCAGCTGAAGTGTGTGTTCCTCAGTTAAAGTGTGTGTTCCTCAGTTAAAGTGTGTGTTCCTCAGTTAAAGTGTGTGTTCCTCAGTTAAAGTGTGTGTTCCTCAGTTAAAGTGTGTGTTCCTCAGTTAAAGTGTGTGTTCCTCAGCTGAAGTGTGTGTTCCTCAGTTAAAGTGTGTGTTCCTCAGCTGGGGTCTGGACTGGGGCACCAAGGGCTACATCATGATGAGCAGGAACCAGAACAACCAGTGTGGCATCGTGACGGCGGCGAGTTACCCTCTGGTCTGAGAAGGTAAAACACTCGTCGACGACGCTTTGGAAAAACCTTTCAGTCAATTTTCTGCTTCTTTTATTTGCAGAACAAACGGGAATCGGACGCAAAGACGCTTCCTGCACATTTTCTGTGATTCTGTTTGTTGTGTGTGGAATGGAATAAAACTGGTCACACACTCTTGTGTTTTTTGTTTGTTCTTTATTGTTTGTTTTTAATTAAAGCACTTAGTTTCCAAGAACGTTACAAATTACAGATTAAATTAGCAACAGAATAGAATTTCATGAACATTCTATTGGTGAGATATTATTATTAATTATTAAGTATATATAAATATATTTAGACTTTAGACTTTATTTTATTGTCATTGCACAGAAAAAACAGCAGTAAAACCGTTAAAAAACACTGCAGAATGTATATATAAAAAGTATAAATATTAATATTAATAAGTTAAAAATAGTGCAATATAGTATAAACAGAAAAATAAATAATGTTATAAATATTGCATATAATAATGAATGTATATAAAGTATAAATACAAATAAGTTAACCGTAGCGCTAATATGTTATAAATAGAATAAATACATAGTATTTTAAATATTTCATAGCTCAAGTCATATTTCATTCAACAGTCTGATGGTCGGAGGAAAGGTTTCTGAATCTTTCTGTTGTGCAGCAGATGCTGCGGAACCTTCTGCCAGATGCCAGGAGAGAGATCAGTCCATAGAGGTGCAGTCGACAGAATCCTCTGTTCAAAGCGTGTTTTGCCGCGTCCTGGATGAGAGTGTTGTCCTCATGATCTTCTCCGCGTCCTGGATGAGAGTGTTGTCCTCATGATCTTCTCCGCGTCCTGGATGAGAGTGTTGTCCTCATGATCTTCTCCGCGTCCTGGATGAGAGTGTTGTCCTCATGATCTTCTCCGCGTCCTGGATGAGAGTGTTGTCCTCATGATCTTCTCCGCGTCCTGGATGAGAGTGTTGTCCTCATGATCTTCTCCGCGTCCTGGATGAGAGTGTTGTCCTCATGATCTTCTCCGCGTCCTGGAGAGAGTGTTGTCCTCATGATCTTCTCGCGTCCTGGATGAGAGTGTGTCCTCATGATCTTCTCCGCGTCCTGGATGAGAGTGTTGTCCTCATGATCTTCTCCGCGTCCTGGATGAGAGTGTTGTCCTCATGATCTTCTCCGCGTCCTGGATGAGAGTGTTGTCCTCATGATCTTCTCCGCGTCCTGGATGAGTGTGTTGTCCTTATGATCTTCTCCGCGTCCTGGATGAGAGTGTTGTCCTCATGATCTTCTCCGTGTCCTGGATGAGAGTGTTGTCCTCATGATCTTCTCCGCGTCCTGGATGAGAGTGTTGTCCTCATGATCTTCTCCGCGTCCTCACTACTGTCTGCAGAGACTTCCAGTCGGAGGCCTTGCAGCTCCCCGACCAGATGGAGATGCTGCTGGTCAGGAGGCTCTCGATGGTCCTTCTCTAGAAGGTGTAGAGCAGGGATGGAAAAACTCGGTCTTCAAGGGCCGCAGTGTTATGTTTAACGATGCTGAACCCAAGAGCAGACAGAGGCGATGTTCCAGAGAATACAAAAAGGGGTTTATTGAAAAGGAGGGGAGCAGGTAGTGGATGAGGAAGCCAGAGGGAGAGCGAGGTCGGCGAGCTGGAGTGAGTGATCCGGGTGACTGCAGGCAGAGGAACAGCAGTTAGATGTGATCCAAAAAACTAGAGTATGAGAGCGAGGTAACAAATACACTGAGCCAGGCACGTTTAGTATAGTTACCACGGTTGTGCGTAGTACGATCTGGCGCTGACCGCGGGGAATCCAAGGGTTTATGAAGGGGGTTGATTGGGGATGAAGACCAGGTGAGCATGATTGATGATGAGGACCAGGTGTGAGGTGAGACGACAGGGGGAGTGGCAGACCAGGAGGAGGAAAACACAGCAATGTGACCAGAACACACAGTGGGTGCAACACAGTTTAACCAGTGAGGTTTCAGCTAAAACAAGCAACACCTGACTGACAATCAACAGATTCACTCCTAACACACCTGATTGGTCAAAATGTGTCGTCTTGATCGGTTGGAACAAAAACCTGCACCCACTGCGGCCCTTGAGGACCGAGTTTGCCGACCCCTGGTTCTAGAGCAGGGGTAGGGAACCTGGTCCAGAATGAGCTGCAGTGGGTGCAGGTTTTTGTTCCAACCGATCAAGCATGTTAAGTTTAACCAGTGAGGTTCTACGTCATTGGTGCTCCGCCCTCTAACGGCTTCGCTATTGGTTTACCCCGAGGCACCGCCTCGTCTCTGAGAAAGCTTAATGAACTCGCCACCCAGCAGGGGGCAGTCCACTTCCTATAAAGGCGGGAAGCACCCGCCGCACTTCCTCCTTTTTCAACTCAGCGAGAAAGCTCCTGACAGTGGAATGTAATGATGGCGGATGAATTTTGAAGTGAACCATGTGTGCACGAAGACTCCCTGAAGAGGAGACACACATGTCTGCTTCGTTTGCCTAGAGGCCCAAATCACACGTGATGATTATGTGGCCTTCCGAGCGCTTCCCACGGCTTTTGATGGGAAGCGTTCGAGGCTTGTCGACCCACGCCGCCTCAGATCATGATTATGATCAACACAGGACTGCCATGTTGTTTGAGAAAGCAACATGGCAGTCCTGTGAGCTGCACTCGACAAGCTCACGTTCCAACGTGTTGGGCCCTGATGAGTCGAGCTGAGTCATCCCTCGATCATGAACAGACGTCGACTAGGAGGACGACTGGCTCGCTGCATGGAGTCGACCATGGGGTATGCGAGAGCGATCAGGTAAGTATCTCTTGCAGGCCACATGGCCCTCCTGCAGCGCACTCGACGGGTTCACTTGAGAGGTGTTAGTGTGCATGTGGCTCCGCCTGTGAGTGTGACGTATTCACAGGCGCCCTTGGGGGGCGGGCCGGAGGACTACCCAAGGTTCGCCAGGGCTGCGGTTCTGACAGAACTTTATTCGGCTTGGAGTCGCCTGGTTTTACTTCTAAGACCCACTTGGCTGGGGGGAGTAATCAGGCGGGGCTATGTGCTACATTTTGCCCGTCAACCCCCGCGTTTTCAGGGATTCTCTGGACGCGTATGGCGGAGCAGGAGAAATTATCCTGTTTGAGAAACGAGGTGTCTACTCTGCTGCAGAAGGAGGTCGTAGAACTGGTCCCTGCAGCCGAGATGATGACAGGGTTTTACTCCCGGTACTTCCTCGTGGTGAAGAAGACCGGGGGTTGGAGGCCCATTCTGGACCTCAGCTATTTGAACAAGTTCATAGCTACCCGCCCGTTTCGCATGTTGACGGTCAAGAAACTGCTTTCAGGTGTAAGTCCAGGAGATTGGATGACATCTATCGACCTGACCGACGCGTACTTTCACATACCGATAGTCAAGAGACATCGAAAGTACTTGCGTTTCGCCCTCGAGGGTCGGGTGTTTCAATACACTCGACTCCCGTTCGGCTACTCTCTGGCACCCAGGACCTTCACCAAGTGTGTGGAAGCGGCAGTGGAGCCATTGAGAGTGAGTGGGGTAAGGATCCTGACCTATCTGGACGACTGGTTGATCCTTGCCAGGTCAGAGGCAGAAAGTTACGCTCACACACAGAAGGTGTTGAGCCATATTGCCACCCTGGGGTTCACAGTGAACCTCAGCAAGAGCGCTCTGACTCCAGTTCAACAGTTAGTTTACCTGGGGGTACTGTTGAACTCGGAGGAGGGATACGCGTGCCTCCCGGACGGGCGGGGGGGGGCCTCCCCCTCTTTCCCCCCCAAAAACAAGGGGGGGGGGGGGGGGGGGGGGTAAAACAACAGGGGGCACTTTTTTTGGGGCCCCTTTTCCCAGGGCTTGGGCCCACGGGCGGCGGGGCCCCGTGGGCCATCCCTTGGGGCCCCGCTGCCCTGTGTCAGGCGGGGGGGACTCTGACAGCGCCCCCGGTGCTGGGCCGGCCTCTCAAGGTGTGGCTCCTGCACGGGACGAGCTGATCGGGACTTTGGACCCGGACGTTCTCCACACGCTGGAGAACGCCCGGGCCCCGTCAACACGCAGGCTTTATGCCTCAAAGTGGGGGATTTCTCCCGTTGGTGTTCAGACAGGTCCTTGGACCCCAGCTCTTGTTTGGTCTCCGCTATCCCGTCTTTCCTGCAACATTTGCTGGATAACGGGCGGACTGTGGCGACACTGAGAGTGTTCGCATCAGCCATAGCGACGAGGCATGTCGGTTTTGAGGGTGCTTCGGTTCGCGCCCACCCCTTTGTGGCGCGTTTCCTGCGGGGTGCCTGCAGGCTTCGACCTCCTGCAAGGCCTTCCAGCCCTCAGTGGGATCTCCAGTTGGTACTGGTCTCTCTCACAGGCCCGACCTTCGAGCCTCTTGACCAAGTCCCACTGGATATCTTGTCTTTCAAGGTATCGCTCCTTCTGGCACTAACAACCACGAAGAGAGCAAGTGAGCTTTGTGCCCTCTCCATTAACCCTGAGTGTCTTCCTTTGGCGTCGAGGAGTCTTCGGTGTCTTTGCGTCCTAACCCAGCGTTCCGCCCGAAGATTCTGAGTTCCTTGTTCCGGGCGACGACCTTCACGCTGCGGGCCTTTCACCCGCCGCCCCACTCGGACCCGGGTCAGGAACGTCTCCACCTGTTGTGTCCAGTGAGGGCGTTGGCCTGTTACTTGCGGCGGGTGGCCGTGTTTAGGCGCTCTGATGCCCTCTTTGTCTGCCACGGTAGATGCCGACGGGGAGAGGCGGTCTCCCCCCAGAGGTTCTCTCATTGGGTGAGATCGGCCATTATCCGGGCCTACCGAGCAGCGGGTGGATCCGCTCCTAGCGGTCTGAGGGCACATTCCACCCGTGGCGTGGCAGCCTCAGTGGCTCTTTTGCGGGGTGTGGCAGCAGAGGATATCTGCTCAGCTGCTTCTTGGGCGTCCACGTCTACCTTGCTAAGGCCTATCTCTTCGACGTGACGGCGGGATCAGTAGCTCATACGGCCTCGAGGCCCACGGCTCCAGTGGACTTGGATCCTGGGCCTGTGGGGCCCTAGCGATGCTGCTTCAGGAGCGGCGTCCAGCTGGGGGTACATTTATCCCGTCAGGCTTCGCCTTTTGGGTAAACCAATAGCGAAGCACCAATGACGTAGAACCCCTGAGTTATCTATCATAACCTCAGGTTCTACGAGTTGGTGCGAAGCCCTCTAACCTCGTCGCCCAGCGGCCGCCCTTCTCGCTGAGTTTTCAGTTGGAGAAAGTGCGGCGGGTGCTTCCCGCCTTTATAGGAAGTGGACTGCCCCCTGCTGGGTGGCGAGTTCATTAAGCTTTCTCAGAGACGAGGCGGTGCCTCGGGGTAAACCAATAGCGAAGCCGTTAGAGGGCTTCGCACCAACTCGTAGAACCTGAGGTTAAGGGGGGGAGGGGGGGGGGGGGGGGGGGAGGAGGAAAAAACGGAAAAAAAAAAAAAAAAAAAAAAAAAAAACAAAATAAGAGAAAAGGTATGGGGTTTTGGGGGGGGGGGGGGACGGACCGCCCGCCCCGGGGCCGCCCGGCCCGGCGGCCCCCCCCCCCCCCCCCGAAAGGGGGGGGGCGCGGGGGGGGGGCCCCCCGGGGCCTGGGTGGCGGGGGGGGGGGGAGGGGGGGCGGGGGGGGCACCAGCAGCCGAAGGAGCCGGGGAGCCGCGTTAAATAAATGTATTTTGAAATTATTTTTTTTTAGGTTTAATCGGTAACGCTACTGAACACAATGAACTAGTTTTGATACAATTCAAGTCAAAAATGAAGAAAAGTAAAACGAAGAAAAAGGAAGTGTATTTAAAAAATGTGAATCTTACCAGAGGAGGGATTTTAGCAAGAAAAGGTGATAAAGAAATCAAAAAGAATCTCCTATAGCAGTGAAACAATGACAATAATACAATGAAACGATCTTTGAATTGAAAAACATCACTTTGTCTCCGTGAGGATTACGTTCGTCACAACAAATGTGTTGAATAAGTCGTTTTCCAGAAAAGAGAAGCAGAAACTGCTGAACATGCACCTGATGACCTCAAACATACTGAGTCAAAGAAAGACAAACTTTCATATTCAACCAATGATTTGTAACATTTATCTCAAGACAGTGAAAGTTATTTCAACACAGGATGAAACAAATCGACGTCAGCATTTTTTCACAGTCAAAAACAAAGTATTTGTACATTTGGTTCTATTTGGTTCTCTATTCCACAGTTTCGTGTTCCTCGTCCGCGAGGGTCTCAGTTACTCATCTGTTCCATCTTCTGGCTTCACCTCCTGATGAAGCTTCTGCTGCTCGCGGCGGCGCTCGCTGCCGTCGACGCCGACAGACTTCAAGCCTTTGAATCCTGGAAAGAAACAATGGGTGAGACGCGACCTTCGGTGTCTTCTTCTCTTTCGTCTCATCCCCTGTTCTGTGACTCAGGAAAGACCGACGACCCCGGAGCGATCCCCGAACACTGGGACAAGAACTACCAACTGGTTTCACATCACAACCGTTTGGCCGACGCCGGCGTCCGCTCGCACCGCCTCGCCCTCACCAGATACGCCGACACGGTCCGTGAAGAAGGTCCTCAACCATTCGACGTGACTTGTGGAACGTTCTTCGGCAGGACTTGGAGGCGAGGAGGAACGTGACATGTTTAGCTCACGTTCATCCTTCCCTGCCTCACGGCGGTTCCAACGCTGTCTCGCTGCCGTCGTGGATCTCAGCGCCGCCTTCCATCGACTGGAGACAGTTGGGCTACGTCACCGCGGTCAAGGATCAGGGCCCGGTTTGTGAATCCTGCTGGGCCTTCAGCGCCGTACGTGCACAACTTCACACTTTGTTTCTGTGACTTCCATCGTAGTGTCTTGTTCCACCAGGAAGGAGGTTGTTCACCGCATCACACTGTTTGAGCGAAGCCTGAACGTGTCTTTGGCGAATGTTTCGCTCACGCCACGCGCGCCAGGGTCGCAACTCAACTTAAATGAATGCTAAAAGATCATCAAAATATAAAGTATAAATTACTCGCTTCATCTAAGAGCTTAAACGTTTGACGACACATTTACATCAACATCCACTCAGACTGATTCACTGGTTCAAGACAAGCTTGGATCAGAATTAGATATGACACCAGTTATTTAAAACATCTGTTTATCTGCAAATCACACCTTAGATCGTAGATCAAAGAACGAAGACACCTGGAAAAGGAGGCTAAAGACGGAATTGTTCATCTTTCTCCACGAAGCGAAGTATAAGACCCGGGGCGGACGTGACGTCGTGTTGGAGCAACAGAAGCGACTACGTGTTTTGATCGTTTTAGTTGGATAGATTTTCACGCTTTACAACTTGTTCAATCCACCAAAACGACAAGTTAGTGAGCTTGTTAGCTAGTTAGCATAATAGCTGCTTCTCTGTGCAGTCATCCTCTCTCCCCTGTATTCACAGATGCTCTCGGACCTTCACATCATCTCAGCTCCTCCCGACGTAGCATCACAACTAGCATCGTGGCTAACGTTGGAAAAAAGCTCGTCGAAAACTTTGAGTTGTTGCCAAACTTTATCTCAACGACACAAACTCTCCAATGACTGTCAGCATGAAGAACACGAGGGGCGTTCAGGGGCCGAGATAGAATAAGACATTTTCATTTGAGCGAGACAGCGTTTCCTACAGCGTCCTGTTGTGGTCAAATACTCTGATTGATGCTAAGAGCCGGGGAACTTTGGATGTATGGTTTGAGTCAAATCACCGGTAGAATCAACATTTCTGTCCGCGGGAACATTTGAATGATCAGGTCACACTGGCGACAGGAAAGCTCTCCCAGCACCAGGGAATCAGAAAACTTGAAAGAACAATTTGGCCGGAAGACCCGACAAGCTTGACACTGTTCTGTCCTGGACTGTCGCTCTGTTGAGGTGCAGGAATAACGAGGCCCAGTCGATCGTGAAGGAAGCTTGTTTTGCTTCTGCTCGACCCAAACAAAAAACCTCCACAAATCGCAGTATAAGACCTGAGACGGGTGACCTGTGTCTGTGTTGACTTTAATTATAAGCTTTGGATCTTAAAAACTCATTCTTCATGTTGGTCAATCGTGCCATGACTGAGCTCTAGTTGTGTGAACAACACCTGAACAGGTGACATTTGTCCAACAGGTGGGCGCTCTGGAGGGTCAGCACTTTGCAAAGACAGGGAGGCTGGTGTCTCTCAGCGAGCAGCAACTCGTCGACTGTTCTCAAGCTTTTGGAAACCGAGGCTGCAATCGAGGTCTGCCCAGCTACGCCTTCAACTACATCAGAAGCAGCGGAGGAATCCAGTCCGACCTCTCGTACCCCTACAACGCACGGGTGAGATCCTGGACCTTCTTGTGCTGTGACCCTGAAATAGCACGTGTGTCCCGCAGGACAACACTTGTACCTTCAACCCCCGGCATGTTGTTGAGATATGTTCTGGGATCGTCAACGTTCCGTTTGCCAACGAACTGGCTTTAAGAGACATCGTCGCCATCGTCGGACCCGTGACGGCCCTCGTCGACGCCTCGCATCCCTCGTGGGCACTTTACGGCTCAGGTGCGTCACGAAGGGTCTGATGGTTGGGTCTAGTGTTTCAGTTTGTTTCCGTGTGTTCGTGCAGGTGTGTACGATGAGCCGAACTGCAGCTCCACACAGGTGACCCACGCCGTGGTCATCGTGGGCTACGGAACGTATCAGGGACGAGACTTCTGGCTGGTGAAGAACAGGTGAGGAACCACCTTGGGTTTCAACTTCATCCACTTCTTTACGTCATTACGACGCCTCGGTGGTGACCTTGGGAGGCATTCAAGTTCACAGGTCGCTCTGGGAGGTCCACGATTCTTCTGAAGCTCAACTATGTTAGATTCTCTCTCATGTTGAACCTCCACAGCGCTGGGATCCACTGGGGGATCAACGGCTACATCATGATGAGCAGGAACAAGAACAACCAGTGCGGCATCGCCTCGTACACCAGTTACCCTCTGGTCTGACCCGCTCGACTGCGGCTCCGAATCTATTTCTAATCATTTTTAATCTTTGATTTTCACGTCTTCTTGGGATGGATTTAATAATACGTTTGATTGACATGACGATGATTAGAAAATGGGTTGAAAGATTCAATAAAGATTCGATCCTTGATGTTTTGTTTCGTCGGTTCAGTGAGATTATTGTTGTCGAGGCGGACGTGCAACATCTGGAGCAGTTCATCAAGTGTCCACTAGAGGCAGGATACAGAAAGATACACAAGGATGTTAAGTTAGGTCAGGTTAGGTTAGGTTAGCTAGTATCAACTCTGATGTCATTAAACATCAACTAGTATCAACTCTGGTGTCATTAAACATCAACTAGTATCAACTCTGGTGTCATTAAACATCAACTAGTATCAACTCTGGTGTCATTAAACATAAACTAGTATCAACTCTGGTGTCATTAAACATCAACTAGTATCAACTCTGGTGTCATTAAACATCAACTAGTATCAACTCTGGTGTCATTAAACATCCACTAGTATCAACTCTGGTGTCATTAAACATCAACTAGTATCAACTCTGGTGTCATTAAACATCCACTAGTATCAACTCTGGTGTCATTAAACATCAACTAGTATCAACTCTGGTGTCATTAAACATCAACTAGTATCAACTCTGGTGTCATTAAACATCAACTAGTATCAACTCTGGTGTCATTAAACATCAACTAGTATCAACTCTGGTGTCATTAAACATCAACTAGTATCAACTCTGGTGTCATTAAACATCAACTAGTATCAACTCTGGTGTCATTAAACATTAACTAGTATCAACTCTGGTGTCATTAAACATCAACTAGTATCAACTCTGGTGTCATTAAACATCAACTAGTATCAACTCTGGTGTCATTAAACATCAACTAGTATCAACTCTGGTGTCATTAAACATCAACTAGTATCAACTCTGGTGTCATTAAACATCAACTAGTATCAACTCTGGTGTCATTAAACATCAACTAGTATCAACTCTGGTGTCATTAAACATCAACTAGTATCAACTCTGGTGTCATTAAACATCAACTAGTATCAACTCTGGTGTCATTAAACATCAACTAGTATCAACTCTGGTGTCATTAAACATCAACTAGTATCAACTCTGGTGTCATTAAACATCAACTAGTATCAACTCTGGTGTCATTAAACATCAACTAGTATCAACTCTGGTGTCATTAAACATCAACTAGTATCAACTCTGGTGTCATTAAACATCAACTAGTATCAACTCTGGTGTCATTAAACATCAACTAGTATCAACTCTGGTGTCATTAAACATCAACTAGTATCAACTCTGGTGTCATTAAACATCAACTAGTATCAACTCTGGTGTCATTAAACATCAACTAGTATCAACTCTGGTGTCATTAAACATCAACTAGTATCAACTCTGGTGTCATTAAACATCAACTAGTATCAACTCTGGTGTCATTAAACATCAACTAGTATCAACTCTGGTGTCATTAAACATCAACTAGTATCAACTCTGGTGTCATTAAACATCAACTAGTATCAACTCTGGTGTCATTAAACATCAACTAGTATCAACTCTGGTGTCATTAAACATCAACTAGTATCAACTCTGGTGTCATTAAACATCAACTAGTATCAACTCTGGTGTCATTAAACATCAACTAGTATCAACTCTGGTGTCATTAAACATCAACTAGTATCAACTCTGGTGTCATTAAACATCAACTAGTATCACCAATAAACATCAACTATATCAACTCTGGTGTCATTAAACATCAACTAGTATCAACTCTGGTGTCATTAAACATCAACTAGTATCAACTCTGGTGTCATTAAACATCAACTAGTATCAACTCTGGTGTCATTAAACATCAACTAGTATCAACTCTGGTGTCATTAAACATCAACTAGTATCAACTCTGGTGTCATTAAACATCAACTAGTATCAACTCTGGTGTCATTAAACATCAACTAGTATCAACTCTGGTGTCATTAAACATCAACTAGTATCAACTCTGGTGTCATTAAACATCAACTAGTATCAACTCTGGTGTCATTAAACATCAACTAGTATCAACTCTGGTGTCATTAAACATCAACTAGTATCTACTCTGGTGTCATTAAACATCAACTAGTAACACTTTAACACACGCACGCACGCACGCACGCACGCACACACACACACACACACACACACACACACACACACACACACACACACACACTATAACACACACATACACACTTTAACACACACTTTAACACACACATACACACCTAATACACACTCACACTAAGGTACACACTCACAACATGAACACACTTGGTGTTCCTCAAGGTTCCTCGCTTGAATCACTTGAGTTAAGAGAAGAGGTTTAAAGACGCTTTTATTGTGAAAAGCCACAGTAAAAGGAAGTCCATTTATCTCTTTAACAAACTCATTTAAATGTGGTTCAACAAATTCAAATCACGACTTAATCACTTTTAATCTGTTTCTCGCTCAGAAACCAATTTGCCTTAATTTGGGTTTTTGACGCATGAGCTCGCGCGTTCAAACACTGGGAGGTTTTCATTTGACGCCTCGATGAACACGCCACACACACCTGTGCGACACACACCTGGAGCGACACACACCTGTGCTACACACACCTGTGCAGGTTCAACAACAAAACAGATGAAGTTCGTTTTTAAATCATAGATTTAAGCGAATCAAGTAGATTTAACCAACAATACCAGTCATGACCACTAGAGGGAAGCAGAGGATCAGCGTGAGAACATTTCTGTTTCCCATCATGCACCTGTGGTTTCCTGTCCGGTGGACGTGAAAGTAACTTTTTAAAATGACGTCAGCAAGAGTCAAAATACACACGGATTCATTAAACAATAAAT
The DNA here is from genome assembly GCA_016630915.1 of Callionymus lyra. Taxonomy (NCBI): domain Eukaryota; kingdom Metazoa; phylum Chordata; class Actinopteri; order Syngnathiformes; family Callionymidae; genus Callionymus; species Callionymus lyra. Next base: position 20,761,237 of record JACEEU010000020.1, read on the forward strand.
AAATGTAAAATAAAACATTTTATCACAAACAAAAACGTTAATTGTCACAACATTAGTAAACATTTATTTTTCCTCTTTTATCATCAAAATGAAGTGAAAACTTTAAAAACATGGAAAGTAAATATATTTAATATATTTATAACTGATCGATTCTTTATTTATGAAGTTTCAAAAAGAAGTTTGAGTCAATATTACGTTTATTTATTATTATATTATTATTTTATCAAACTTTTCCAGGAAATAAAAAACCTTTACGTCAAGAATCACTTCCAGGAAGTGGTTTATCCCGCAAGGCATGCTGGGACATTCATTAATAAACAAATACAAGAAATCTTTATATTATTAATCGTTAATAGAGAGAAGATTGTTTTTCTCAAATCAAAACATGCAAAACATTTAATTGAAAGAAAGAAATAAAGACGTAATATTTATAAAGTTTTACTTTATCTTAAGAATTTAAATAGAAAAATATTCATTTGATTTAATTCGACAAATGTTTCCAAATGATTTCATTAAAATCTGTCATAAAGTTCAAATCAATTGAAGTAAATAATAATAAAAGTAAATATAAAGTTATCTTTTCAATCATGTTGTTGTTGATTCAAGAGAATAAACGTCGTTCAAACGTCTCCAAAGATTCAAAATAAAAATAAAATCACAACAAATGTAGATGAAAGTGTTTGGACCTCAAGGCTCGGACGGAGGTTCAAAGATGTTTGTAAAACCAGACACGGATCCGTCTCACGTTTGCTGGTTCAAATCCTGACGACACCAACAGAAACTTTGAAGATAGTTCACTGAAGATAGTTCACTGAAGATAGTTCACTGAAGATAGTTCACTGAAGATAGTTCACTGAAGATAGTTCAACTGAAGATAGTTTAACTGAAGATAGTTCACTGAAGATAGTTCAACTGAAGATAGTTCACTGAAGATAGTTCACTGAAGATAGTTCACTGAAGATAGTTCAACTGAAGATAGTTTAACTGAAGATAGTTCACTGAAGATAGTTCAACTGAAGATAGTTCACTGAAGATAGTTCACTGAAGATAGTTCAACTGAAGATAGTTCAACTGAAGATAGTTCACTGAAGATAGTTCACTGAAGATAGTTCACTGAAGATAGTTGCACTGAAGATAGTTCACTGAAGATAGTTCACTGAAGATAGTTAAACTGAAGATAGTTCACTGAAGATAGTTCACTGAAGATAATTCACTGAAGATAGTTCACTGAAGATAGTTCACTGAAGATAGTTCAACTGAAGATAGTTCACTGAAGATAGTTCACTGAAGATAGTTCACTGAAGATAGTTCAACTGAAGATAGTTCACTGAAGATAGTTCACTGAAGATAGTTCAACTGAAGATAGTTCAACTGAAGATAGTTCACTGAAGATAATTCACTGAAGATAGTTCACTGAAGATAGTTCACTGAAGATAGTTCACTGAAGATAGTTCAACTGAAGATAGTTCACTGAAGATAGTTCACTGAAGATAGTTCAACTGAAGATAGTTCAACTGAAGATAGTTCACTGAAGATAGTTCACTGAAGATAGTTCACTGAAGATAGTTCACTGAAGATAGTTCACTGAAGATAGTTCACTGAAGATAGTTCAACTGAAGATAGTTCACTGAAGATAGTTCACTGAAGATAGTTCACTGAAGATAGTTCAACTGAAGATAGTTCACTGAAGATAGTTCACTGAAGATAGTTCAACTGAAGATAGTTCACTGAAGATAGTTCACTGAAGATAGTTCACTGAAGATAGTTCACTGAAGATAGTTCACTGAAGATAGTTCAACTGAAGATAGTTCACTGAAGATAGTTCAACTGAAGATAGTTCACTGAAGATAGTTCACTGAAGATAGTTCAACTGAAGATAGTTCACTGAAGATAGTTCACTGAAGATAGTTC
>JACEEU010000020.1:20768147-20775647 GCA_016630915.1 Callionymus lyra
AGGAGAGTGAGACAGTAGATGGCAGCTCAGGAACAGAATGACAAACACGTCTCACTCCACGTGAGTCTCTGGTTCTTCGTCTGTCAATCTTTCTTTCTCTTCCTCCTTCTGAACATCTTTCAACATCTTGGCCTCGTTTCTCTGCAGACTTTACCTTCGTGAGCAAATCTCTTCTTCCGGCTCCTTGTTTCGCCTCCAGTGTTTCATCTCGTCTTCCCTGAACCTCCAGCTCCTGCTGCACTCCTTCCTGCTCTATCTTTCATCTGCGCCTCTTCTTCTCTTAATTACAGGCAGAGAGGCATGATGGGAAATAACAGCAGCAGAAATCCTTGTTTTGTCTTCGCGCCTGATTGTTGCAGCAGAAAGATTACAATTCAGTGTTTTTGGTTTTCTAATCAACACTCACTGCAGCAGCACATACCTCTGCCAAGGAGCCGATCGTATGTGGTTCAAAAATAACTTCTACCACCCTCAGGTGTCAGGGGGCTAGTCCCAGCTACTCAGGGCGACAGGCACAGGTTCTGGAGAGTCAAGAACCTTCTTCCACGACACTTCAGCGACACACACGTACCGGGAATTATGTCGACACGTCGCACACACGATCTTTCTCCGACACAGAAAGTGTGCGTCTGCAGTGACACTCGTCTGTGCCAACATTGTCGCTGTTTCATCTCTGTACAGTGCCTCACACTGTGTTGGAGAGTGTGTGTGTTTGAGAGTGTGTGTTACTGAGAGTGTGTGCGTCTGTGTGCGTTTCATGTAGATTGTCACTGCAGTTGTGGTGAAAGTGTTTATTCTGCCAGTCGAACATGAGGCGGTGCAGCATCAGTCATCGCTGTGTTGTGGGGCGAGTGTGTGTGTGTGTGTGTGTGTGTGTGTGTGTGTGTGTGTGTGTGACAGGGATAATGAGAGGCAGCCATCACGACACACACTAGAGTCTCAGGTGCTTCACACAGTGAATGTGAGTCGAATGTTCATGTTTGCAGACGACGAGTCGAACATACAAAGTTATTCCTTCGACATCTTTTACTTCTTTGACTTCAAATCATTTGAATTAAAAAACACATGTTTCTTCGTTTCCGACTCACACGTCACACAAGATCACACGTCACACAAGATCACACGTCACACAAGATCACACGTCACACAAGATCACACGTCACACGAGATCCTCAAAGAACTGGAAACAGTTTCCATCAAATCACAGAATCGACAATGAATCCTTGAATCTTTATAAACAGTTTTCAATTTCAAATGTGCCTCAAGTTCACGTTACGTATGGAACCGACAAACTATAAAAAAAACACAAACTAACACAACAGTTTCACTTGTACACAAATGTTCGTGTTGTATTTGACTCGCAGGAGATTTCACTGCAGTTACACGTTCCTGACACACGGGGGCGCCAGAAGCGATATTTCTTATCTTCTGTATCGTCGCTTTAAACAAAGACTTTCGATACAATTTGAAAGAAATATTCACAAAACACTGAAATATATAAACACAGTTTGATCTGCATATGTTTTCTATAAATACACATTAGTTACAGTACTTTAGTCGCATATTTACTATAAATACACATTAGCTACAGTACTTTAGTCGCATATTTACTATAAATACACATTAGCTACAGTACTTTAGTCGCATATTTACTATAAATACATATTAGCTACAGTACTTTAGTCGCATATTTACTATAAATACACATTAGCTACAGTACTTTAGTCGCATATTTACTATAAATACACATTAGCTACAGTACTTTAGTCGCATATTTACTATAAATACACATATATTTAAAATATATTTTCATGAAGATCAGACAAACTATCATCATTTTATATATTTGTATTTATGTTGAACACGTAGGTTCTGAGTCTAAGTGTGTGTGTGTAAGTTTGTGTGTGTGTGTGTGTGTGTGTAAGGGGGTGTGTGTGTAAGTGTGTGTGTGTGTAATTGTGTGTGTAAGTGTGTGTGTAAGTGTGTGCGTAAGTGTGTGTGTAAGTGTGTGTGTGTGTGTAATTGTGTGTGTAAGTGTGTGCGTAAGTGTGTGTGTAAGTGTGTGTGTGTGTAAGTGTGTGTGTGTGTAATTGTCTGTGTAAGTGTGTGTGTAAGTGTGTGTATGTGTGTGTGTGTGTGTGTAAGTGTGTGTGTAAGTGTGTGTGTATGTGTGTGCGTGTGTAAGTGTGTGCGTAAGTGTGTGTGTAAGTGTGTGTGTGTGTAATTGTGTGTGTAAGTGTGTGTGTAAGTGTGTGTGTAAGTGTTTGTGTAAGTGTGTGCGTAAGTGTGTGTGTGTAATTGTGTGTGTAAGTGTGTGTGTAAGTGTGTGTGTATGTGTGTGTGTGTGTAAGTGTGTGTGAAAGTGTGTGTGTAAGTGTGTGTGTAAGTGTGTGTGTGTGTGTGTGTGTGTGTGTGTAAGTGTGTGTGTGTGTGTAAGTGTGTGTGTAAGTGTGTGTGTAAGTGTGTGTGTGTGTAAGTGTGTGTGAAAGTGTGTGTGTGTGTGTGTGTGTGTGTGTGTGTGTGTGTGTGTGTGTGTGTGTGTAAGTGTGTGTGTAAGTGTGTGTGTATGTGTGTGTGTGTGTGTAAGTGTGTGTGTAAGTGTGTGTGTGTGTGTGTGTGTGTGTGTGTGTGTGTGTAAGTGTGTGTAAGTGTGTGTGTGTGTAAGTGTGTGTGTAAGTGTGTGTGTGTGTAAGTGTGTGTGTAATTGTGTGTGTAAGTGTGTGTGTGTGTGTGTGTGTAATTGTGTGTGTAAGTGTGTGTGTGTGTGTGTGTGTGTGTAATTGTGTGTGTAAGTGTGTGTGTGTGTAAGTGTGTGTGTAATTGTGTGTGTAAGTGTGTGTGTGTGTGTGTGTGTGTAAGTGTGTGTGTAAGTGTGTGTGTAAGTGTGTGTGTGTGTGTGTAAGTGTGTGAACACCACACACAGCGAACATGTGTGTGACTGTTGTGTCTCGTATGAAACAAACATGATTTGACAGAAAGGCTAAAGTTCCTGTAAATCTCACTTCAGCTGCTGATAAAGACGCTGATCGTTGAAACGCCGGCGGACGTTTCCAGCAGAAAACACAGCTCAGCTCATTATGTTGCAGCGATAGTTGTTCTAGAAAATCACTTTCCTTGAGGGAAGCGCCGTCGAACCCAGTCTTTCTGAAGCAGATCTGGATCCGCGGCGCCGTCATTAATCTTTCAGATAAATCTTAATAAGCTGGTCTGTGTTGGACGTGAGCGTCGGAGCAGCTTTTATTAATAAAGCTTGTCAGGATGGTTGGAAGCTAAAGGCTCATTAGCGAGCGCTAACTAGTCCCTGGTAGCGAGACGCTCGGCTGCTGCTGGTCTAATAAAGAACGGACTAATTGGTTTAATTACATTCACAGACGAGCTGCTCCTGGACCTGCAGCTTGAAGAGCCTCATGAACCTGTTAGGAGCTCAAGGACTTGAACCCACAACCCTGTGACTCGTGCGACTCGCTGAGAGTGAACTTTAACAGATGGAAGATCCTTCTGTCGAAACATTCAACTGTTAGTGTCTCCTTAACAATCTGACTTAACTTAACTCAACACTTAAGAACAGAAATCACATCTGGTTTAAAGTCACATGTTTTACTCGTACAAGTGAGATAAGAACAGAGTTTACATGTCGTCTGAATTCTTTCTGAAGCCCCAGCTGTTAGTTCACTGTTATATACTGTTATACACAATATATAACATATAATATAATAATATGTTATATACTGTTATACACAATATATAACATGATATAATAATATGTTATATACTGTTATACACAATATATAACATGATATAATAATATGTTATATACTGTTATACACAATATATAACATAATATAATAATATGTTATATACTGTTATACACAATAATATATAACATAATATAATAATATGTTATATACTGTTATACACAATATATAACATAATATAATAATATGTTATATACTGTTATACACAATATATAACATAATATAATAATATGTTATATACTGTTATACACAATATATAACATAATATAATAATATGTTATATATGTTATGGATGTTTTTATTTGTTCAGGCTTTTCCTTGTTTCTCTGGAACTCCTGTGTTGTTCTCAGTATTTTCTTGATCTTTAAAATATATACTTTATTGAATATTGTTTTGATTGTTTAAGTTCTTTGTGACCCTGGTCTGGAAAAGCTCTCTATAAATACTAATTACTTACTAACTTATATCTTCACAAGTTAATTATCTTACAAACGTTTCAACCAAAACTCAAACTTGACTGAGTTATTATCGCTGAAGGTCATGGTTCGTGTTCGTCTAAGATCTGAGGAAGACGTTCCTTCAGCAGCAGGGATTCTACTGGAATACGAATAAATAAAAAAAATAATAATTTAAATAAATATTAATAATAATAATAATAATAATAATAAATTAATAATAATAATAATAATAATAATTTAAAAAATAAATAATAATAATAATAATTTAAAAAATAAATAATAATAATAATAATAATAATAAATTAATAATAATAATAATAATAATTTAAAAAATAAATAATAATAATAATAATAATAATAAATTAATAATAATAATAATAATAATAATAATAATTTAAAAAATAAATAATAATAATAATAATAATTAAAAATTAATAATAATAATAATAATAATAATAAAAATAAAAATAAAAATAATAATAATAATAATAATAATATAATAATAATAATAATAATAATAAGAAAGATAAGAATAATAAAAATAATAAATTAATAATAATAATAATAATAACAAATTAATAATAATGATAATAATAATAATAATAAAAATTAATAATAATAATAATAATAATAATAATAATAATTATAATAATAATAATAATAATTTAAAAAATAAATACAAATAATAATAATAATAATAATAATAATAATAAATTAATAATAATAATAATAATAATAATAATTTAAAAAATAAATAATAATAATTTAAAAAATAAATAATAATAATAATAATAATAATAATAATAATAATAATAAATTAATAATAATAATAATAATAATAATTAAAAAAAATAAATAATAATAATAATAATAATTAAAAATTAATAATAATAATAAAAATAAAAATAAAAATAAAAATAAAAATAAAAATAAAAATAAAAATAAAAATAAAAATAATAATAATAATAATAATAATATAATAATAATAATAATAATAAGAAAGATAAGAATAATAAAAATAATAAATTAATAATAATAATAATAATAATAATAACAAATTAATAATAATGATAATAATAATAATAATAAAAATTAATAATAATAATAATAATAATAATAATAATTATAATAATAATAATAATAATAATAATAATAATAATAATAATAATAATAAGAAAGATAAGAATAATAAGAATAATAAGAAGTGTTTGGTAAATGTAATAAACATACTTTAACTCAGGACTTTCCCATCACTTATAGTTACAACAACCTAGTAATCTGTGTTCGTTGATAAGATAAGTTTCGACCAAAAACAAACTTTCTCTTCTTGTTGTGGATTCAAACGTTTCCATCGTCTTGAACATGTCGTCACTTTGACTCGACTTCAAGTTATGAGTTCGAAACAGCGATGGAAGCTCTGTTAGCTCCAGTAAACACACCTGCACTCGTCTGTTCTTTTCAGAGACAGAACGTTTGTTCATTTTAATGTAGCGACTGCAGCTCAGTCGTCTGTATCTTCGTCCACAGAGACTCTTGACGACATCAAACACCTTCGAACTGCTCGACTGTTTCTGAAGCTTCAAGGTCAACGAACACTAACCTCCTTTTTTAACCGTCTTAGTTCGTCTCAGACTTCAAGAGTCTCACTGAGGTCACTCTCAGAGGTCACTCTCAGAGGTCACTCTCAGAGGTCACTCTCAGAGGTCACTCTCAGAGGTCACAGATGATTCAGCCAGCTCTACACTGACAGCGCCACCTACTGACTCTTAGGAAAGATTCACGAGGTTTCATCGACACATCACTCGTTCGTCTTCAGAGGGAAATCAAGACATTGGTGAATATTTACTGTATTTAATTACAAAGAGTCAAAGCAAGAAAAATGGTCAATTTAAAATAATGGCAAGAATAAAATAAAGAATCTAAGATATCAAATATTAACAGTACAAGAGTAAAAACAAGTTGAGACAAAGTATGAGACTAATGACAATAAGACAAAGATAAACTGATGAAGTCCTGTTGACCTATTTTCTCATCATCCGATCCTTATTTCTCTTTGCTTGACTATTTTTAAAGTCGTCCTAATGAGACATTTCTGGGACTGGAGCTCGTCTGAAGCGGTCGCCGGTTAAATAAAGTGAGGATCTAACAGAGAAACAAGAGAAAGAAGGATAGTTGACCCGAAAGGAAGTGGTTGACAGGGACCCCCCCGGCAGGTAACAGGGGCGCAGGCCTGGAACCGAGGCCACAGTCATCCATCATCGGTGTCAGAGCAGCAGCGACGACACAAACCCGCTTCCTCGGGCAGATGGGGAGGGAGTCCAAGAAAGTCCTCCGTCGGTCCAGGACTGTGGACTGACAAACACTCCAGTTAAATGGGGGTCAAAGTGCGTGTTGACCTTGCTCACCGGCCGTCTGGAGAAAGTGGCCACGACCCATCAATCATAACTCTTTTCTGTCGGAGGGCCTCGTTCGTCCTCCGCCTGCATGTGTGTGTGGAGAGGGACGGTTGCATATTTCTGTGCGAGATCTGTGAGGACACACACTTGACAACATGTCCCTGTGAGGACACACACTTGACAACATGTCCCTGTGAGGACACACACTTGACAACATGTCCCTGTGAGGACACACACTTGACAACATGTCCCTGTGAGGACACACACTTGACGACATGTCCCTGTGAAAAAAAGACACACACTTGACAACATGTCCCTGTGAGGACACACACTTGACAACATGTCCCTGTGAGGACACACACTTGACAACATGTCCCTGTGAGGACACACACTTGACAACATGTCCCTGTGAGGACACACACTTGACAACATGTCCCTGTGAGGACACACACTTGACAACATGTCCCTGTGAGGACACACACTTGACAACATGTCCCTGTGAGGACACACACTTGACAACATGTCCCTGTGAGGACACACACTTGACAACATGTCCCTGTGAGGACACACACTTGACAACATGTCCCTGTGAGGACACACACTTGACAACATGTCCCTGTGAGGACACACACTTGACAACATGTCCCTGTGAGGACACACACTTGACAACATGTCCCTGTGAGGACACACACTTGACAACATGTCCCTGTGAGGACACACACTTGACAACATGTCCCTGTGAGGACACACACTTGACAACATGTCCCTGTGAGGACACACACTTGACAACATGTCCCTGTGAGGACAATTACAACATGTCCTGATCCCTTGAGGACACACACTTGACAACATGTCCCTGTGAGGACACACACACTCACAACATGTCCCTGT
>JACEEU010000020.1:20780647-20803147 GCA_016630915.1 Callionymus lyra
TGAAGATGAAGATGAAGATGAAGATGAAGATGATGAAGATGAAGATGAAGATGAAGATGATGAAGATGAAGATGAAGATGAAGATGATGATGAAGATGAAGATGAAGATGAAGATGAAGATGAAGATGAAGATGATGAAGATGAAGATGAAGATGAAGATGATGAAGATGAAGATGAAGATGAAGATGATGATGAAGATGAAGATGAAGATGAAGATGAAGATGAAGATGAAGATGATGAAGATGAAGATGAAGATGAAGATGAAGATGAAGATGAAGATGAAGATGAAGATGAAGATGAAGATGAAGATGAAGATGATGAAGATGAAGATGAAGATGATGAAGATGAAGATGACTCAGAGTCTCTGAGGGAGGATCTCGTCTCTGGTTGAACATCACATGTAAGTTGAGATATTTCTGTTCATTCACTCAAGAGTCACCTGATCCTTCAGGTTCTCAGTGGAATACAAACCTTCACCACTAGAGGCAGCAGACCTTGATTTATGTTCAACAGGATTTGCTCAAAACCAACAAACCTTAGATGTTTGATCTCCTCGAGTTAAAGCCTGAACATGATGGTCCTGATGTTGATTCAGGCAGGAAACAAGTGATAAAAGTAAAGTCAGGCAAATGTTGTTTTACAGATTTTAAATAAAGTTGAATCTACAACACAAGTTCACGACAAGCACATATAAATATTTTTACATTTTTAATTTATTTTTATTTTCACGATCTTTGTATTTCATTGTCTTTTTATGCTCATTATTTTCTGTTTTCAGTTTTTTTTCTGGATACTTTTATTTCTATTCTTTTTGCTCACAGTCTGTGTTTCGTTCATCCCTCGTGACTTTCATCTTCAAATCAGCTGTTCTGATTGACACACGTCTGATCCAATCACATCTCTCAGTGCTCCACTCAGTGGGCGGAGCCTATGACAAGGAAAGCATCTCATTGGTTGATGTTGTAACTTGTGCTTCAATCAGCTGCAGCTTCACTAACATGTTCCTGTGAGTGTGTAGATCAATAAAGTTGTTGTTATAGTAACACAAACATGTGTAGATCAATAAAGTTGTTGTTATGGTAACACAAACATGTGTAGATCAATCAAGTTGTTGTTATAGTAACACAAACATGTGTAGATCAATAAAGTTGTTGTTATAGTAACACAAACATGTGTAGATCAATAAAGTTGTTGTTATAGTAACACAAACATGTGTGAGTCAATAAAGTTGTTGTTATAGTAACACAAACATGTGTAGATCAATAAAGTTGTTGTTATAGTAACACAAACATGTGTAGATCAATAAAGTTGTTGTTATAGTAACACAAACATGTGTAGATCAATCAAGTTGTTGTTATAGTAACACAAACATGTGTAGATCAATAAAGTTGTTGTTATAGTAACACAAACATGTGTGAGTCAATAAAGTTGTTGTTATAGTAACACAAACATGTGTAGATCAATAAAGTTGTTGTTATAGTAACACAAACATGTGTAGATCAATAAAGTTGTTGTTATAGTAACACAAACATGTGTAGATCAATAAAGTTGTTGTTATAGTAACACAAACATGTGTAGATCAATAAAGTTGTTGTTATAGTAACACAAACATGTGTAGATCAATAAAGTTGTTGTTATAGTAACACAAACGTGTGTAGATCAATAAAGTTGTTGTTATATCAACACAATCAAACATCAAACAGACTAAAACGTTATATTCAGAAATTAAAGCCTGAAAAGGTAGAATTTCAAGGTAAATCGTTGATGGTTTTCAGTTTCTAGTCAAGAGTCTGGAATCAGGAGAAATGATCAGGAATTTAACCTTTTCTTTAACTCGTCTCTGACCCGCTGTTGTAAATACCAGACGAGAGACGGATGGTTCAGCAGGAAGGACGGCGCCCTCGCCATCGACCGGCGCATCAATACTGAATCGGTTACACACACTTCACAAAGATCGGCCTCAGAGGGAAACACAGGAGGACGGAGGCAGAAGAAGAGCTTTGGAAACCAGCGAAGACTCAATTTCAGAAGATGTGTTTAAGTCGATTGTGGCGTTTAAAGAGGAACGTTAGCCACTGATGGAGCCTCAGGAGAGACGTCTTCACTGCCAGCAGGTCCAGCAGGTCCAGCAGGTCCAGCAGGTCCAGCAGGTCCAGCAGGTTCAGCAGGTGCAGCAGGTCCAGTAGGTTCAGCAGATCCAGCAGGTGCAGCAGGTCCAGCAGATCCAGCAGGTGCAGCAGGTCCAGCAGGTGCAGCAGGTCCAGTAGGTTCAGCAGGTCCAGCAGGTCCAGCAGGTCCAGCAGGTTCAGCAGGTGCAGCAGGTCCAGCAGGTTCAGCAGGTGCAGCAGGTCCAGCAGGTCCAGCAGGTCCAGCAGGTCCAGCAGGTCCAGCAGGTCCAGCAGTTCTGCAGACTCTTCACTGGACACAATCGAAGCATCTAATAACAAAATAATGGTCAATCAAACCCTGTAACCTTCATCTTCAGCACGGAGAATATGATAGTTCTTTATGAAGTAATTTCCTGAAGAACGTGGTGAGACTTGTCTGACGCCTCAGAGGTTCTTGTACGGGCGAGTGTGAGATAAGGATCGAGGGCACTTCAGTCGGCGCCGGTCGTCAAAGGAATCAACTTTTCTTCAGACCAAGTGATGGAGGCATGTGAGCGATGTTTAGATTCCAACCTTCACCGTGAAGACTGGAGCAGCTGTGGACCGAGGATGTGAGTCAATGATGTTCTGTTGGTTCTGAGGAGGATCTTCTCATGTTCAGGGTCAGGGAGGTTGTTTGGCAACTTCTGACTTCCACTTGATTTAAACTTTAATGGATATTAGTTTATATCATAAGCTGCGAGGAGACCCTGCCAGGACTGTCACCCCGAGGCCTCGGCCCCCCTGAAGCCTCCACCCCCTGAGGCCTCTGCCCCCCATAAGGCCTCTGCCCCCCATAAGGCCTCCGCCCCCTGAAGCCTCTGCCCCCCATAAGGCCTCTGCCCCCCCATAAGGCCTCCGCCCCCTGAAGCCTCTGCCCCCCATAAGGCCTCCGCCCCCCCTGAAGCCTCTGCCCCCCATAAGGCCTCTGCCCCCCATAAGGCCTCCGCCCCCCTGAAGCCTCTGCCCCCCATAAGGCCTCCGCCCCCTTGAAGCCTCTGCCCCCCATACGGCCTCTGCCCCCTGAAGCCTCTGCCCCCCATAAGGCCTCCGCCCCCCTGAAGCCTCTGCCCCCCCATAAGGCCTCCGCCCCCTTGAAGCCTCTGCCCCCATACGGCCTCTGCCCCCTGAAGCCTCTGCCCCCCATAAGGCCTCCGCCCCCTGAAGCCTCTGCCCCCCATACGGCCTCTGCCCCCCTGAAGCCTCTGCCCCCATAAGGCCTCCGCCCCCTGAAGCCTCCGCCCCCATAAGGCCTCCGCCCCCTGAAGCCTCTGCCCCCATACGGCCTCCGCCCCCTGAAGCCTCCGCCCCCTGAAGCCTCCGCCCCCCATAAGGCCTCCACCACGTGAATCCTCTGCCCCTATAAGGCCTCCGCCCCCCATAAGGCCTCCGCCCCCTAACCCTCCATACTGTTGAGCCAGACCCTGTCCCGAGACTGTCTCCCCTGAGAAGGTTTTCCCCAGAATGATAAAACCAAGATCGTCCCCCAGCAAAACGTGGCCCCTGTGCCATTGACCCCGAGACGGGCACCCCCTGAGAATGTTGCCCCCGGACTGACCCACGCCCACCAGGCTGTCACTCCTGAGACTCCTGCCCCTTGCTGGACAAGGTCTAGACGAGGACCGAGGACGAGTAGTAGACCATCCTTGGCAAAGGGAATAAAAGGATCTTTCCAGCGTTTCTGTCTGATGACCTCGATCATGGGTTCAGATCCCAGTCTTGGTCAAGGTCGTTGATGCGAGAGTCGCTGTGTCGTTCGAGTCCACATGATGTTCAACAGTCCGTGTTCATTCAGGTCCACGTGTCACTAATAGAGATGATGGTTCAGAAGCGTTTCATTCGACATAATGGTTCTAATCCTGGACATAATGGTTCTGATCAGCAGGAAGATTCTCGTCCGTTAAATACTGTGTTGGATGAATCAGAGCCTGAGTGACGCGTTTAATGTGCGGGCGATAAAATGGCAGTTTTACCTCCTCTAATGTTGCTCCGCGGAGATGCTTACGAGTCCCCAGAGTAGATTCTACGGCGTAAATCCAGAACCAGCATCTCGAATCTTTGATGGTTTTTAGATAGTTATGAGTCAAGCATTGCTAAATCAATTATTAATGCGTCTGGTTATGATCGGAGGAGCGTCGTGTGCACGAGTCGATCCATCAGCCGCCGCGAGGAATCCGTTAGCCATTAGCATTGTTTCCGACGCCTCCTTCACGGAGCCGAGGTTATGATCCTGATACCGGGCCCGGGTTGACGGACAGCTTCAGCGGCGGGTCTGGACCTTAATAACTACTTTGATTGTAACATTCTGCCGCTCGTAGGAAGTAACTACCTCGTAAAATACCTCATAAATATTCTCGACGACAGAAGCGTGTCAACTGTACTGTGTGTTCAAGGTGTGTGTGTTCAAGGTGTGTGTGTTCAAGGTGTGTGTGTTCAAGGTGTGTGTGTTGACACTTTAGTTTAAAGATTAATATTATTATATATATTAATAATCCAGGTGCAGGTAAATGTTTACCAGGAGAGAATAAATGAAATATCTGTAAATTGTTGGATTATTTTATTTTAAACACTTATGTGTTTAAACAAAACATATGTGTGTGTATATACACGTGTGTGTAGGTGTGTATACATGTGTGTGTTTGTATACATGTGTGTGTGTAGGTGTGTATACATGTGTGTGTTTGTATACACGTGTTTGTGTGTGTGTATACATGTGTGTGTTTGTATACATGTGTGTGTGTAGGTGTGTATACATGTGTGGGTTTGTATACACGTGTTTGTGTGTGTGTATACATGTGTGTGTTTGTATGCACATGTGTGTGTAGGTGTGTATACATGTGTGTGTTTGTATACACGTGTTTGTGTATACATGTGTGTGTTTGTATGCATGTGTGTGTGTAGGTGTGTATACATGTGTGTGTTTGTTTGATGCACGTGTGTGTGTAGGTGTGTATACATGTGTGTGTTTGTATGCACGTGTGTGTGTAGGTGTGTATACATGTGTGTGTTTGTATGCACGTGTGTGTGTAGGTGTGTATACATGTGTGTGTTTGTATACACATGTGTGTGTAGGTGTGTATACATGTGCGTGTTTGTATACACATGTGTGTAGGTGTTTTTACACGTGTGTGTGTGTGTATACATGTGTGTGTTTGTATACACATGTGTGTGTGTGTTTGTATACACGTGTGTGTGTGTGTGTGTGTGTGTGTGTGTATACATGTGTGTGTTTGTATACACGTGTGTGTGTGTGTGTGTGTGTGTGAATACGTACCAGGAGAGACTAAATGAAATATATGTAAATTGTTTGATTATTTTATTTGAAACAAATAAAACTCAATAACGATGATCAAAGAATAACATGTGATTTAAAAGAATAAATAAAGTTAATCACAAATGTGTTATTATTTACTTGTGTGTGTTTTCCAGACTCGTGATGAAACTAAAGCTTCTACACAACCATGTGGTCATAATGTATTGAACAAGTGTGCGTCGCTGCAGTGACGCATCAGTACGAGGCTCACACTTCAGTGTCGCGCAGCTAATTAGCCGCGAGCTCGTTACGGGGCGCAGCTCGTTACGGGGCGCAGCTCCAATTAGCATCGATGTGGCCTTTTCAGAGTCGGCGTCTCTTCGGCGAGTGTTGACCCGTCAAAGTGGCGCCGACAGCCTTGATGGACGAGAGCGACGCCAGGATCGAACACAAGCTGCTCGTCTGTCCTTCACGGTTCCAGTCTCACTCGTGGAGTTAAAACAGTCATGTCGGCCAGTTTGGACCGACACGGGTCCATCAGAACCACTTGGACCGACACGGGTCCATCAGAACCACTTGGACCGACACGGGTCCATCAGAACCACTTGGACCGACACGGGTCCATCAGAACCACTTGGACCGACACGGGTCCATCAGAACCACTTCTCAAGTGTCAGTTGATCCAACTGAAGGATAAAGAAATGATTGTTTAAGTTTAAAATGTAAACATCAATAATCCATATATTATTTATATCTTATATTTCCATATATTTAATGTCTGAAACAAACATGTTTCTTCATGAAAATATCTCAAAGAAAAACATGTTGAAACATAAATGTATGAAGAGAAACATAGTTGTGATGGTTTGTGTGGATGAAGGTGTCGAGGGGTCGAGGGGTCGAGGGGTCGAGGGGTCGAGGTGTCGAGGGGTCGAGGGGTCGAGGGGTCGAGGGGTCGAGGGGTCGAGGGGTCGAGGGGTCGAGGGGTCGAGGGGTCGAGGGGTCGAGGGGTCGAGGGGTCGAGGGGTCGAGGGGTCGTGATCTTACATTGGTCTCTCTGTCGTCATGGTAACCAACAGATGAAGGCAAGAGGTTTCTTTGTTGCTCTACTTCCTCGCCTCACACACACCTGGAGACGCAAACGTTTGTTTGAGCTCCTTCTCCTCCAGGTCGACTCATTCATCTCCGGCCTGCGCAGACGTCGCAGCCGAGCTCGACTCAATCCATCAGGACCTTTGTTTGTGTTGCTGCTGAACAAGTGGTCGAATCACAACAACGTCTTCACGCGTCACTCGTGCTGATGACTTTAACATCTCTGTTGAAGCATCGAATATAATAATGTAATAATAATGACATGAACGTGAGAAACATTAAGAGTAGAGAAGAGGTTCTGCTTCTCAGTGAACTCAGCCTAATGTATGTATGTATATATATATATATATATATATATATATATATATAAATAGTGTGTTAATATAAGTGTGTGTGTATATATATATGTGTGTGTGTAAACATGTGTGTTTGTGTGTATAAATATGTGTGTATGTGTACGTGTGTGTGTGTATACATGTGTGTGTGTGTATACATGTGTGTGTGTATATACACGTGTGTGTAGGTGTGTGTGTGTATACATGTGTGGGTTTGTATACACATGTGTGTGTAGGTGTGTTTACACGTGTGTGTGTGTATATACACATGTGTGTGTATAGCTGTGTGTGTTTTTCTCAGTTGAAGGAAACAGTTTGTGGTCAGTTTTCTTCAGTGTTGAACAAGAGACATGTCTTTATCAAATACAACACCCAGGTTTCTCAGGCTCAGTTTGACAGACTGACCTAAGTCACCCAAGTACTGACTCAACCCTGGAATCTTTATCATCAACAATCACCAGAGTTTGACTTTTGTCCACATTTAGCTTCAAAGTGTTTTCACTCATTGTTTGATTTCTAGCAACAATTGACTAAGTTCAGCCTCTGATCAGTTGATCAAAAGAGCAGTAGAGCTGGATGTCATCAGCAAACATGTGATAAGAAACATCAGAAAATGAATGATTTTACCAGAGGAATCAAGTACACAAAAACAATAAAGGACCCAGAACAGAACCTTGAGGGACTCCACACAACAGATGATTCAGACCTTATTTGATTGACAGATGGACCTAAAACTCCCCCCAGAAAGATAAGATGAGAACCATTCTAACACAGACCCAGACAGTCTTCATCCCTCAGTCTTCTCAGCAGGATCTGGTTCAACTGTGTCAAAGGCTGAGGACAGATCCAACAGAACCAGAACATCATGATGTCACTGGACACCTTCAGTAAAGCTGTCTCTGTAGAGTGATGTTTACGGAAGCCAGACTGAAACTTCTCATGGATGTCGCTCTGATCCAGGAACAAAGAAAGGGAGCCTAGAAATAGGCCTGAAATTACTGACTACCAATTACATCAAATACTTTGATAAAAAGCCTACAAGGAAGGACGTTATCTGAGCAAGAGGAGGGTTTCATCTTGTTCACCAGTGATGGAATATCACCCAAAGATACAGCACTGAAGGAAGACCAAGAGGAGGAGAGGGGCTCAGAGACAGCAGGGGTTCCAAACAGAGGGGGAGAGATTTTCTCTTTGATCAATTTAATTTTGTCAGTAAAAACCTCAACAATCATTGCTGTCAGCTTCACAGAAGACAGGCTTTGAGGAGCAGGAGACACGAGAGAATGAGGGTTTTTTCTTATTTGCTGCTACCAGTTTTCTGATGTAATCAGATCTGGCAGTTTCCACCATCTCATTGTAAGAAGACATCAGATTACTGAGGTAAAGTCTGTGCACCTCAAGTTTAGTGGACTTCCAGAGATGTTCAGTCTTTCCACAAAGTCTCTTCAGACTCAGGAGATCTTCATTTGTCCAAGGGCACCGTTTTTTCTGAAATGTCAAGTTCGATTTAACAGGTTTGATCCAGTATTTCAACACAATCAGTAGTGAAACAGTAAATCAAACTGTTGTGTGGGTGTATATACACACACACACGTGTGTGTGTGTGTGTATACACATGTGTGTGTGTGTGTGTCAGCAGGGGTGAGTGTAGTCATTTGGCAGCAGCTGTTTCTTGAGCTCTCACTGATCCAGGATGAACGACAGTAATTAGTGACGAGAAGCTAATAGTTGAGAACATGAACAGGATCTTCAGCTCTGAGTGAAGAAGTCGCTTTGAAGAGGCAGCTTGTAGCACTAATGAGAACACGACCCTGTTGGTCTGTGGATCTCCAGGGAGGAGGAACCTGCACTCATATAGCGCCACCAGGTGGACGAGTTAGAACCAGAGTTGTGTGACTCGTGATGTCAAGACTCATGTTTGTCGTACGACTCATGACTTATTGTGTGTTTTTCAACATGAAGAAAACATCTACACACGTCTTAGAATGTTTCTTCAAACTGTGCGACACGTTGTCGTCGCTACGTTCAGTCGTGTTTGTCCACGTACTTCAGACGAGTGTGTTTGACAACAAGTGTGTAGATGTTTCATGACAACATGGATGAAGGTCAAAGGTTGACGACGGACGCCCTTATCATAACGGAGTGTGTGTTTGTGTGTGTGTGTGTTCAATCCAGCAGAAACACACTGGTCAACATCTAGCAGGTTCAACTGTATCTCACGTTGGTCGTCAAAAGCGTCGTTGAAAAGAAGATCTTTGGCTCATAAATAAACAAATAAATAAACAAATAAATAAACAAATAAATAAATAAACATTGCAGATGATCTTCATTTTCGATCCTCACACTCGTGCTTGTGTTTGCGTCGTGAAAGTAGGTTAGAAGCTCACGAGGAGGGAAGTAGGTCCTGAGATGATGGTGAAGAACTTCAAAGAAGTTTTGACGTCAAATAAACACACGAACCTCACGTGAATTCAAGGTCGTGTTGTTGACAAACAACAACATGTGATCAACACGGACGAGAAATTAAATCATCGTTTGTTGTTCCTTTGATCCTTCAACACAAGTACAACAGTTCGTGACCCAGAGTACACAGTACTACTATAATCAGATATTTTTCAGAGTAAGAGTCAGAAGTGTAAGTTCATGCTAATGTAGCGACCGGCGCTAACGTTCCGATGTTGACGGACGCACCGAACTGACGTCTGTGACGTCGATGGTGTTGAAGCTTCAACGATATTATTGTTCAGAACAAATACAACTAAATTAAAATATATATTTAAGCTACGAGGCTAACATGCTACGAGGCTAACAAGCTAACATCTTAGCCGCTGTGACACACTGAAACCACTTCCTCTCCATCGACATCTTTCTCTCTCGCAGTAATTAAAGACGACAATCGCTTCTGCGGCGCCGACAGATGAAAAACAAAATGGCAGGCGGTGAGACGAGCTGATAACGCAAACATCCTAACAATGGCGCCGAGCGTGTCAATCACTCAACACTGCGGCGGCGACTGAACCGCGCAGAGCAATTAAATCCTTGAAAGGAAACGTGACGCGTTTTATGTTTTCGGAGAAACGACGAAGAAAAGCAACAACATGAGACTTCATTGTTTTTCCTCCTCGTCACAGAATAGAGTCGAGTTAATTAGTCATGTTGTTAACTAACAAGTTAGTTATAGTTAACTCTCGGTTCACTCTCGTGGCAGGAGTCACGACGAGTTCCTGATGTTCTTCTTCTTCTTCTTCAGCCACAAGACAACACTGTGAGCATCAACAGAATGTTGCTGTGGATCCACGACGAGAGCTCAGGGAGCGAAGACACAACAACAATGTTTTACTTCTGGCACCTGACTGGGCTGAGAACGAGGCTGAGAACGAGGCTGAGAACGAGGCTGAGAACGAGGCTGAGAACGAGGCTGAGAACGAGGCTGAGAACGAGGCTCAGACGAGGCCGCGGTGACAGATCTGGGTGATTGAAAGCAGGGGAATAGAAGGTTTGCTCGAAAGATCTCAGAGATTTGAACAACAGTCGGTTTGAGTTTCTCTGCAGCTTCAGAATAAGAATGTTTAGACATATATACAGAATATAAATGTTTAGATATGAATATACAGAATATAAATTGTTAGATTAAAAATTATTATACACTATACGTATACGCCATACTTACTACAAATTAATGCTAAAAGATAATCAAAATATAAAGTATAAATTACTCGCTTCATCTAAGAGCTTAAACGTTTGACTAAACATTCACATCAACATTTCACTCCAGACTGATTTACACTGTTTTCAAGACAAGCTTGGAACAGAATTAGAGACATGACACCGGTTATTTAAAACGTCTGTTTGTCTGCCTTTTCACACCTTGGGTCGTAGATCAAAGAACGAAGCGGGACACATCCAGGAGGGGGCGCTGGAAGACGAAGGCCACCACCCGAGAACATTTCAATGATAGATTGCAAGAGGGCAAGTTAGGAAGTTTGCTCTGCGGGTGATTGAGACACAGGCAACTTGAAATAACCATTTGCCCCGGAAGAGATGAACCCGGGGCGGGAAATTTGCCTTAAATATCGCGATGTTTCTACAGCTCGAGACCGTTTCTCCGGGGACTATTGACCTGTACAGTTGCCGAAAGAAAGTGCGTCCGATCGATCGTAAAGCTTGTATTTTGTTTGACTTGAAGCGTCGAATAAACGACCCGTGACTCACTGCATTGACCATTTTTCTCCACAAAGCGAAGCACTAAGAACCGGAAGTGACAGCGTGTTGGAGCGACCGGAACAGACTCCTGTTTTGACCGTTTTATGATTATATATGAATATACAGAATATAAATGTTTATAAATGAATATACAGAATAAGAATGTTTATATATGAATATAGAGAATATAAATGTTTATATATGAATATACAGAATAAGAATGTTTATATATGAATATACAGAATAGAATGTTTAGATATGAATATTATATATATTAATATGTATATATAAGTATTTGTCTCATCATTTGAAAAATAAACAAAAGTCCTCCTGGCTCGTGAAGAAGGTATTAAACTATTAAAACCATCTAATGCGTAAACATGACGCACGAAGACGAAGCATGAAAGACTCATGTCAGGTGGATCACAGACTCCCGGCCGGTCCGGCAGGTGAGAGACAGATGGACCCGGACGAGCGACCTGTTGACCAGATGCTGCTTCACAGCAGGAAGTTCACTCTCTGCACTGCTGGGCCACTAATCCTCTTCCGCCTCCCTCGGAGCCCGGAGCAGTTTCTGCCAGAGAATAGTCTTCACGGAGGAGGACGACAGGATGGAGGACGACGGGACAGTTGGCAGGTCCTTCTCATGGACTGAGACATGCTTTGTGACACTGACATGTTCCTGAAATGTTCCTGACATGTTACTGACATGTTACTGACATGTTTCCTGACATGTTCCTGAAATGTTCCTGACATGTTACTGACATGTTTCCTGACATGTTCCTGACATGTTTCCTGACATGTTCCTGACATGTTCCTGACATGTTACTGACATGTTTCCTGACATGTTACTGACATGTTCCTGACATGTTCCTGACATGTTCCTGAAATGTTCCTGACATGTTACTGACATGTTCCTGACATGTTCCTGACATGTTTCCTGATATGTTTCCTGATATGTTTCCTGACATATTCCTGACATGTTCCTGACATGTTCCTGACATGTTTCCTGACATGTTCCTGACATGTTTCCTGACATGTTCCTGACATGTTCCTGACATGTTCCTGACATGTTCCTGACATGTTTCCTGACATGTTCCTGACATGTTCCTGACATGTTCCTGACATGTTCCTGACATGTTTCTGCTGTTCCTGACATGTTTCCTGACATATTCCTGACATGTTTCCTGACATGTTCCTGACATGTTTCCTGACATGTTTCCTGACATGTTCCTGACATGTTCCTGACATGTTTCCTGACATGTTCCTGACATGTTTCCCTCGACGTGTCACTGAAGCTGATGTTTTCCTCTCACTTTGCTCTGAGTCTCTTCTGTGAACTCAGAGCTTTGTTCCAACGATACCGAGACGCCCGGGACGAGCTTCTACTAGGACTTTAAATACCGTTGAGTTCTCTGGAGCCGCTTTGAAAAGAAAGTCTTTTTGAATTCACTGAGGAAATTAAAGGAAACGTTTCTACATCATCAGTTTCACCTCAAGTGTCTTTTTAAATAGAAATATATCAGAGTCATCAGAAGATTCAACACGTTTCAAATCTTGATACTTTTCTTCAATGACATTTTTAAGTGTAGAATTATTTAAAAAAAATTCTAACATTGTTCAATAATTTATGTGTTTAAAGTTTACATTTCTTTAATTAACAAATGTTTTCATCTTCTTTACGAGAGGCGGGGGACACCCTGGACAGGAGGCCAGACACACTCACACCTACAGATCATTTCTCAATGGTCCTCTGCATGTTTCTGGACCTCCTGACCTGGAAGCCTCTCACCCCGACCTTCTGTCGAAACCTCACTCGTTTTCAAACCGGCGCCACCTACTGACCTGTGAGAGAACCTTCGTGAAGCTTCATGAGCCTAAGATTTGACGTCTCACCAATATTATTAAAACCTAGAGTTATCTTTGAGAACCTTGACGTCGATACAGACTCGCGAGCAAGAAAGAGACACAAAATCCTCAAATGAGTTGTGGATCCAGATGGATCTACAGAAGCACCACCAACACAAGACCATAAATCATGAAAATTAAAGTCTGCTCTTGGATTATTCTGCTGAAAAGAGACAACGACCTCATGACCTTTTTGACGAGTGAGAGGTTGGAGTCCACTAGGGGGCGCCGCTGTGAGTGACCGAGACAGATTCAGTTAAATCTTCCTCAGCGACGACAGCAGGAAGATGTTTAGCTTTTAGCAAAGAAAATGATTTTTTGGTTCTTTTGAAAATCCTTCTTGAGAATTCAATGTTTTTTAAAGTCATTGAAGGTTAAACTGGTTCAGTTCAAGGTCAACATGTTACAGTGAAGTACAGTGAAGTACAGTGAAGTACAGTGAAGTACAGTGAAGTACAGTGAAGTACAGTGAATGTGAAACAGTATTTATCAGGTATTTATGATTTAAATAAATGTTGACATTCATAAAGATAAATGAATGTATAATTATAACACGTCAGTGGCTCTGGATCGACCTCTTGATGAACTCGTTCGATTCTTTCACTCGTTCATCCGACTCATGTTCCACAGAAGCAACCGTGAAGACTCTGGCTCAGCTCTGAAGAATCTGCCGAGTCACGGTCGTCACCTCAGGTCACATGACATCAATCTGTTCAGTATCTGCAGCCAGAGTTGAGCCCTGAGAGTCTCTGGTTAACTGGACAGGAAGGTTGAGCAGAACCTGAGGTCGACTGACCAGTTCAACCATGAGTGACAGCCTGAAGACCGACAGTCACATGATCTCAGTCGGATCATGTGACTGTCAGCGGCGCCTGCAGCTGCTCGTTCATCGACGGGAGATATATCTGGATTGTGTAGAAGGTTGTGTGTCGTCAGGTGACGTTTCTCAAACACAACACAAGGGAATAAAGCTGATTGTGTTATTCGTGATAGTTGTTGTGTAGTTACACATGTTTAATGTATTTAGAATAATGACACTGTTGTATTGTCAGGAGTGTGACCTCATTATTTCATTTAACAAAACTATAAATCACATCTGGTTTAAAGTGACATGTTTTACTCGTACAAGTGAGATAAGAACAGAGTTTACATGTCGTCTGAATTCTTTCTGAAGCTGTTAGTTCGCTGTTATAACTTCACAATTAAATTATTTAATATATAAGGGTTTAAACACAAACTTGAACGAGTTATTATGGCTCAAGGTCAGTGTTTACTGGTTCAAAGTACCTGACAGTCATGTGTACTTCATCCTTTCACCACACAAGTAACAAATACTATCAGTTAGAGAATGTTATTATATGTGGTTTATTACTGTTTGCTGAGATGAAGATAATCTGATCTAATCTAATCTAATCTAATCTAAACTAATGTAATGTAATCTATGCCATTTAACCGTCAAAGTAGAATCGAGTGGATCTGGACTCACGTGACCTTTGACCTCCCGCCACGACGACTGGGATTTCCTCGTCTGACAGATATTTGAAGATGTTTTCAAGCGTTTGTTGAATAATTCACTGGAATCTACAGAACTCATTAGGAGCTTCCTGTGAGCTGTCACCACGAGTCACCACACCAGTCACGAGTCACGAGTCACGAGTCACGAGTCACGAGTCACGAGTCACGAGTCACCACACGAGTCACGAGTCACGAGTCACGAGTCACGAGTCACGAGTCACGAGTCACCACACGAGTCACGAGTCACGAGTCACGAGTCACGAGTCACCACACGAGTCACGAGTCACGAGTCACGAGTCACGAGTCACCACACGAGTCACGAGTCACGAGTCACGAGTCACGAGTCACGAGTCACGAGTCACGAGTCACCACACGAGTCACGAGTCACGAGTCACGAGTCACGAGTCACGAGTCACGAGTCACCACACGAGTCACGAGTCACGAGTCACGAGTCACGAGTCACGAGTCACGAGTCACGAGTCACGAGTCACCACACGAGTCACCACACGAGTCACGAGTCACGAGTCACGAGTCACGAGTCACGAGTCACGAGTCACCACACGAGTCACGAGTCACGAGTCACGAGTCACGAGTCACGAGTCACCACACGAGTCACGAGTCACGAGTCACGAGTCACGAGTCACCACACGAGTCACGAGTCACGAGTCACGAGTCACCACACGAGTCACGAGTCACGAGTCACGAGTCACGAAGTCACCACACGAAGTCACGAGTCACGAGTCACGAAGTCACGAGTCACCACACGAAGTCACGAGTCACGAGTCACGAAGTCACGAGTCACCACACGAGTCACGAGTCACGAAGTCACGAGTCACGAGTCACGAGTCACCACACGAGTCACGAGTCACGAGTCACGAGTCACGAGTCACGAGTCACGAGTCACGAGTCACGAGTCACCACACGAGTCACGAGTCACGAGTCACGAGTCACCACACGAGTCACGAGTCACGAGTCACGAGTCACGAGTCACGAGTCACCACACGAAGTCACGAGTCACGAGTCACGAGTCACCACACGAGTCACGAGTCACGAGTCACGAGTCACGAAGTCACGAAGTCACGAGTCACCACACGAGTCACGAGTCACGAGTCACGAGTCACGAAGTCACCACACGAAGTCACGAGTCACGAGTCACGAGTCACGAAGTCACGAGTCACGAGTCACCGAGTCACGAGTCACGAGTCACGAGTCACCACACGAGTCACGAGTCACGAAGTCACGAGTCACGAAGTCACGAGTCACGAACCACCACACGAGTCACGAGTCACGAGTCACGAGTCACGAGTCACGAGTCACGAGTCACGAAGGTCACTACACGGAGTCACGAGTCACGAGTCACGAGTCACGAGTCACGAGTCACGAGTCACGAGTCACGAGTCACCACACGAGTCACCACACGAGTCACCACACGAGTCACGAGTCACGAGTCACGAGTCACGAGTCACGAGTCACGAGTCACGAGTCACGAAGTCACGAGTCACGAGTCACGAAGTCACGAAGTCACGAGGTCACCACACGAGTCACGAAGTCACGAGTCACGAAGTCATGAGGTCACGAGTCACCACACGAGTCACGAGTCACGAGTCACGAGTCACGAGTCACGAGTCACGAGTCACGAGTCACCACACGAGTCACGAGTCACGAAGTCACGAGTCACGAGTCACGAAGTCACGAGTCACGAGTCACGAAGTCACGAGTCACGAAGTCACCACACGAGTCACGAAGTCACGAGTCACGAGTCACGAGTCACGAGTCACGAGTCACGAGTCACGAGTCACGAGTCACGAGTCACGAGTCACGAAGTCACCACACGAAGTCACGAGTCACGAGTCACGACGAGTCACACACGAAGTCACGAAGTCACGAGTCACGAAGTCACCACACGAGTCACGAGTCACGAGTCACGAGTCACCAGTCACGAGTCACGAGTCACGAGTCACGAGTCACGAGTCACGAGTCACGAGTGACACACGACTCATGGAATCTGACGAGAGACTCGGAGAAAACCTGGTTCAGAGTCTTTCATTCAAGGTCACGTCTTGACCTTCAACGAGTCAGTTCAGCAGCTTCGTCCTCCAGCCAATCACAGGCCTCGTCCCATGAAACCCTCCGAACACTCAAGTATGGAAGTTTATCAGAATATTTATATATTTATAATATTCAACATTTTTTATAGAAAGGTTTTTTTTTGAGCATTTAATTATTTTCAAAAGTTCAATATACTTTTATTAAAATGTAGAATTAGTTTTGTTTACTTTAATTAATGCGTCAAATACTATTAATACATGAATTCCTTTAAATTATTATTATTATAACAAATAATAAAGATGAACGAGATTCAAAGCTCTGTTGAGACTCTATTGTAACATTTATATTGAATGTAAAATAATTAAAGAAGTGAAAAAACAATTGAATAAACAAATGATTAAATTAAATCCATGATTTAAACATTAAACATTCAAAACATTCGGTTCTTGTGATGTTTCTAAAAGACTCACAAACCAGAGACTCGAGTCATTGAAACATTTCAAGGGCGTTTGTTATAAAAACTCATTTATTCGTGTTGAATGTTTGGTATTTGGTTGAAAGCGAAGGTCGTTTCCTCGACGATGATGATTTCCATCATTAAAGTGGTCGCGCTTCAGGAGGTCCTGCTTCGTTATTTACTTCTATTAGAGCTGGTCCTGGAGACCATCCTGAGCAGCACCTTCTCTCACCATGAGGTGGCGCTACACTGGGACAGTCTGACCTCAGAACCAGCAACAGATCGAAGTCATTTATCGCTGAAAACATCTTTGAATCGTACGAGAAGAAACGTTTAAAATCACATGTTTTACTCGTACAAGTGAGATAAGAACAGAGTTTACATGTCGTCTGGATTCTGTCTGAAGCTCAGAACAAAGTTTGATTTAAATCACACAAGATTTGAACTATTTTATTACCTTGAAAATATATATTTTGTTGAGTCAAATGTTTAATCTTTTCTGCTGCATTTTTACCATGTTTTTTTTCCTCCCTTGGTTTTTTATCTGCGACGATCATAAGATCTTCATTTCTTCGTGTCAGATCGACCTTCATCTCAAGGTCATGGATTCATTGATCAAATCATCTTCAGACTGGATTCCACACAAAATTCTTCATTGTTTTTTTGTCACAAAAATATCCTGTTTTTGATTTTCACCTTTTACTCGTTAATGTTCTCCTCGTTTAGACTCACTTCGAGTTCCTTTCAACAAACACACAATTTATATATATATACGACAATATTTACCAAAGATTCAATGATTCTCTTCATAATTGTTGACTTTGATCTTATATTTAAACCTTTTTAAATCACAAACAAACATGAATCAAATTGACTTCCTTCTGCTCAAGTCACTTATAAAAGATCAAATTAATCTTGAATATAAAACTGACTCATTATTTCTTCTGGTTCTATGATCATCAGTGGCTTCGACTCATTATTGGTTTCATTTCAATTGTTCTTTATTTTTAAATTGAACTACATGTTTAATTTATTGGTTTATAATTTGTGGTTTATTTACCACAATAAATATCAGAATTGATGTCACTTTGAGTGACAGTTGAGATGAAAGTTAATGACGTAATAAAAGTTTAAACGGTGATTATACTTCTCTAGATATATGTTTGTATATATATATATATATAAATATATCTATATAATATATCATAATAATCCAACCCTGACGTCATCCTTCCAACAGATAAGAAACAACAACGACGTCACGTCTGCTAATGAACTGAATCATCTCTCGTGTCAAAGGTCAGAAGGTCAGGCTCGTGTCCGAGCCTCGCTAACGATGTCACTAAGTGTCGTTAATGAAGCCGCGGGAGGAAGTGCTGACGCCAGCGAAGCAGAAGAACAACAACCTCACGACTTTCTTACTTCCAGGTTTATTTCTGCAATTACTGCGACTGCTCTGGTCTAATTAGTGGCTCCTGACGAGTGTGTAAAACACAGCGTGTGAAGCAGGTTCACGATAATGATGATGTACGACCTGATAAGAGATTTTTGTTTCCGTCGACTCAGAATATTATTAGCTCTCATTTGCTCGTGCAATTAACGCGTCTGATTAATGCGCCTCAGAGGCTTAATGATGTGATGATGCAACGTCGCACAACATCTGACAACAACTGCACATGATGACACAACAACGTGTCAGTGAGACACAGCAATGTGTCAGCGAGACACAACAACGTGTCAGTGAGACACAACAACGTGTCAGTGAGACACAATAACGTGTCAGTGAGACACAATAACGTGTCGGTGAGACACAACAACGTGTCAGTGAGACACAACAACGTGTCAGTGAGACACAACAACGTGTCAGTGAGACACAATAACGTGTCAGTGAGACACAACAACGTGTCAGTGAGACACAACAACGTGTCAGTGAGACACATCAACGTGTCAGTGAGACACAACAACGTGTCAGTGAGACACAACAACGTGTCAGTGAGACACAACAACGTGTCGGTGAGACACAACGACGTGTCAGTGAGACACAACAACGTGTCAGTGAGACACAATAACGTGTCGGTGAGACACAACAACGTGTCAGTGAGACACAACAATGTGTCGGTGAGACAAAACAACGTGTCGGTGAGACACAACAACGTGTCAGTGAGACACAACAACGTGTCAGTGAGACACAAAACGTTAGTGAGACACAACAACGTGTCAGTGAGACACAATAACGTGTCAGTGAGACACAACAACGTGTCAGTGAGACACAACAACGTGTCAGTGAGACACAACAATGTGTCGGTGAGACAAAACAACGTGTCGGTGAGACACAACGACGTGTCAGTGAGACACAACGACGTGTCAGTGAGACACAACAACGTGTCGGTGAGACACAACAATGTGTCAGTGAGACACAGCAACGTGTCAGTGAGACACAACAACGTGTCGGTGAGACACAACAATGTGTCGGTGAGTGACAACAACGTGTCAGTGAGACACAACAACGTGTCGGTGAGACACAACAACGTGTCAGTGAGACACAACAACGTGTCAGTGAGACACAACAACGTGTCAGTGAGACACAACAACGTGTCGGTGAGACACAACAATGTGTCGGTGAGACAAAACAACGTGTCGGTGAGACAAAACAACGTGTCAGTGAGACACAACAACGTGTCAGTGAGACACAACAACGTGTCAGTGAGACACAACAACGTGTCGGTGAGACACAACAACGTGTCAGTGAGACACAACGACGTGTCAGTGAGACACAACAACGTGTCAGTGAGACACAACAACGTGTCAGTGAGACACAACAACGTGTCGGTGAGACACAACAACGTGTCAGTGAGACACAACGACGTGTCGGTGAGACACAACAACGTGTCAGTGAGACACAACAACGTGTCGGTGAGACACAACAACGTGTCAGTGAGACACAACAACGTGTCGGTGAGACACAACAAGTGTCAGTGAGACACAACAACGTGTAGTGAGACACAACAACGTGTCAGTGAGACACAACAACGTGTCGGTGAGACACAACAATGTGTCGGTGAGACAAAACAACGTGTCGGTGAGACAAAACAACGTGTCAGTGAGACACAACAACGTGTCAGTGAGACACAACAACGTGTCAGTGAGACACAACAACGTGTCGGTGAGACACAACAACGTGTCAGTGAGACACAACGACGTGTCAGTGAGACACAACAACGTGTCGGTGAGACACAACAACGTGTCAGTGAGACACAACAACGTGTCAGTGAGACACAACGACGTGTCAGTGAGACACAACAACGTGTCAGTGAGACACAACAACGTGTCAGTGAGACACAACGACGAGTGAGACACAACAACGTGTCAGTGAGACACAATAACGTGTCAGTGAGACACAACGACGTGTCGGTGAGACAAATGTTTAACACTTTATAAATATACTGAGAGACTTGATGGTCACATGATCGTCTGCTCGTTTTAATATAAAAGTAATAAATAATATTATTAATATTAAATCAATGATTTCAAAAAAGATGACATTTTTAAAATCCTTCAATATTCTGATACTTTCACTTCTTTAAGACACGAACGATTAGTTTGAATCTTGTTTGTGATTCTAACACAAACACATCAATACTCACAGCGTAAACATCAATACTATGCGATACTTTCACTTCTACTGTCGTCGTCATGAGAACCGGGCGCTGCCAACACAGCTGGCACCGACCTGGCCTGGAAATCTCCGGCCGATGCTGCCAGTTGGACTCTTGGACGTGATTCTGGCCCTCGTTCATGACTGAGCTCCATTGATAGCGAGTATCCATCCATGAGCTCTAATCCCACGACGTTCCTTCAGCACGACACTGACTCACAACAGTAACTCATTCAGGAAACCTTTGGATATTTACTCATTTCCCATCAGCCCCAGCTGCAGCTGTCCACCGCTTGAGAAGAAGTTTGTGACCTTTGAACCTTCAACTTGTTTTTTGACCAGGAAAGAAAGTGACAAGTAGAGATTGTGTAACCATTTATTTACAGATGTGTAGTCGTTATATAACAACATCTGTCACTGTTGACTGTTGAGACAAACTGAAAATAAACAAAACGGTTTCTTTCAAGTCACGTTTAAAGAGAATGTTTTGGTTTGAATGAGCTTTAGATTTAAAAATGTGCCTCAATCAGTGTTTTCAACATTTTCTTTGTTGACAAAGACTCGCGTGTTAAAAATGAACCTCTTTGTCCCAATCATAACACTAGCGTGACAGCTGATGACGCTAGTGTGCCGCGACACAGCTGATGACGCTAGTGTGCCGCGACACAGCTGATGACGCTAGTGTGCCGCGACACAGCTGATGACGCTAGTGTGCCGCGACACAGCTGATGCGCTAGTGTGCCGCGACACAGCTGATGACGCTAGCGTGCCGCGACACAGCTGATGACGCTAGCGTGCCGCGACACAGCTGACGACGCTAGCGTGCTGCGACACAGCTGACGACGCTAGTGTGCCGCGACACAGCTGATGACGCTAGTGTGCCGCGACACAGCTGATGACGCTAGCGTGCCGCGACACAGCTGACGACAGCTGGTGTGCGACACAGCTGATGACGCTAGTGTGCGCGCGACACAGCTGAGACGCTAGTGTGCCACCACACAGCTGATGACGCTAGGTGTGCCACGACACAGCTGATGACGCTAGTGTGCCGCGACACAGCTGATGACGCTAGCGTGCCGCGACACAGCTGCCCCCCCCCCCCCCCCCCCCCCCCCCCCCACATGACGCTAGCGTGCTCGCGACACAGCTGATGACGCTAGCTAGCGTGCCGCGACACAGCTGATGACGCTAGCGTGCCGCGACACAGCTGATGACGCTAGCGTGCCGCGACACAGCTGACGCTAGCGTGCCGCGACACAGCTGATGACGCTAGCGTGCCGCGACACAGCTGATGACGCTAGCGTGCCGCGACACAGCTGATGACGATAGTGTGCTGCGACACAGCTGATGACGCTAGTGTGCCGCGACACAGCTGATGACGCTAGCGTGCTGCGACACAGCTGATGACGATAGTGTGCTGCGACACAGCTGATGACGCTAGTGTGCCGCGACACAGCTGATGACGCTAGTGTGCCGCGACACAGCTGATGACGCTAGTGTGCCGCGACACAGCTGATGACGCTAGTGTGCCGCGACACAGCTGATGACGCTAGCGTGCCGCGACACAGCTGATGACGCTAGCGTGCCGCGACGCAGCTGATGACGCTAGCGTGCCGCGACACAGCTGATGACGCTAGCGTGCCGCGACACAGCTGATGACGCTAGCGTGCCGCGACACAGCTGATGACGCTAGCGTGCCGCGACACAGCTGATGACGCTAGCGTGCCGCGACACAGCTGATGACGATAGTGTGCCGCGACACAGCTGATGACGCTAGCTGATGACGCTGTGCCGGACACAGCTGATGACGCTAGCATGCCGCGACACAGCTGATGACGCTAGTGTGCCGCGACACAGCTGATGACGCTAGCGTGCCGCGACACAGC
>JACEEU010000020.1:20808147-20833147 GCA_016630915.1 Callionymus lyra
CATCACTGTAACATCTACGTAACATCACTGTAACATCACTGTAACATCACTGTAACATCACTGTAACATCACTGTAACATCACTGTAACATCAACGTAACATCACTGTAACATCAACGTAACATCACTGTAACATCACTGTAACATCACTGTAACATCAACGTAACATCACTGTAACAACATCAACGTAACATCAGCTGTAACATCAACGTCAACATCACTGTAACATCAACGTAACATCACTGTAACATCACTGTAACATCACTGTAACATCACTGTAACATCACTGTAACATCAACGTAACATCAACGTAACATCAACGTAAATCATCACTGTAACATCAACGTAACATCAACGTAACATCAACGTAACATCAACGTAACATCACTGTAACATCACTGTAACATCACTGTAACATCAACGTAACATCAACGTAACGTAACATCACTGTAACATCACTGTAACATCAATGTAACATCACTGTAACATCACTGTAACATCACTGTAACATCAACGTAACATCAACGTAACATCACTGTAACATCACTGTAACATCAACGTATCAACATCAACGTACAACATCAACGTAACATCAACGTAACATCAACGTAACATCAACGTAACATCACTGTAACATCACTGTAACATCACTGTAACATCACTGTAACATCAACGTAACATCAACGTAACATCAACGTAACATCAACGTAACATCAACGTAACATCACTGTAACATCACTGTAACATCACTGTAACATCAACGTAACATCAACGTAACATCAACGTAACATCACTGTAACATCACTGTAACATCACTGTAACATCAACATCAACGTAACATCAACGTAACATCACTGTAACATCACTGTAACATCAACGTAACATCAACGTAACATCAACGTAACATCAACGTAACATCACTGTAACATCACTGTAACATCACTGTAACATCAACGTAACATCAACGTAACATCACTGTAACATCACTGTAACATCACTGTAACATCACTGTAACATCACTGTAACATCACTGTAACATCACGTAACATCAACGTAACATCAACGTAACATCACTGTAACATCACTGTAACATCACTGTAACATCAACGTAACATCAACGTAACATCACTGTAACATCACTGTAACATCACTGTAACATCACTGTAACATCAACGTAACATCAACGTAACATCACTGTAACATCACTGTAACATCACTGTAACATCAACGTAACATCACTGTAACATCAACGTAACATCACTGTAACATCACTGTAACATCACCCTGTAGTACATCAACGTAACATCAACGTAACATCACTGTAACATCAACGTAACATCAACGTAACATCAACGTAACATCACTGTAACATCACTGTAACATCACTGTAACATCAACGTAACATCAACGTAACATCAACGTCAACAACATCACTGTAACATCACTGTAACATCACTGTAACATCAACGTAAACGTATCAACGTAACATCACTGTAACATCACTGTAACATCACTGTAACATCACTGTAACATCAACGTAACATCAACGTAACATCAACGTAACATCACTGTAACAACATCATCACGTAACATCAACGTAACATCACTGTAACATCACTGTAACATCAACGTAACATCACTGTAACATCACTGTAACATCAACGTAACATCACTCAACAACTGTAACATCAACGTAACATCACTGTAACATCAACGTAACATATCTTAACATCAACGTAACATCACTGTAACATCACTGTAACATCACTGTAACATCACTGTAACATCAACGTAACATCACTGTAACATCACTGTAACATCAACGTAACATCAACGTAACATCAACGTAACATTCCACCGTAACGTCACATCAACGTAACATCAACGTAACATCACTGTAACATCACTGTAACATCACTGTAACATCACTGTAACATCACAACAATCAACGTAACATCAACGTAACATCACCGTAACATCAATGTAACATCACTGTAACATCAGCTGTAACATCAACGTAACATCAACGTAACATCAACATCACTGTAACATCACTGTAACATCAACGTAACATCAACGTAACATCAACGTAAACATCAACGTAACATCAACGTAACATCAACGTAACATCACTGTAACGTAACATCACTGTCAACATCATCACTGTCAACATCAACGTAACATCAACGTAACATCCAACGTAACATCACCCCCCCCACGCAACATCAACGTAACATCACTGTAACATCACTGTAACATCAACGTAACAAATCAACGCAACATCAACGTAACATCAACGTAACTGTAACATCACTCGAACATCAACGTAACATCACTGTAACATCACTGTAACATCAGCTGTAACATCAACGTAACATCAACGTAAATATCACTGTAACATCAACTTGTAACATCAACGTGTCAACATCACTGTAACATCAACGTAACATCAACGTAACATCACCGTAACATCAACGTAACCATCCACCCCAGCGTACCAATATCAACGTAACATCACTGTAACATCAACGTAACATCACTGTAACATCACCCCCACTAACATCACTGTAACATCAACGTAACATCAACGTAAC
The DNA here is from genome assembly GCA_016630915.1 of Callionymus lyra. Classification (NCBI taxonomy): domain Eukaryota; kingdom Metazoa; phylum Chordata; class Actinopteri; order Syngnathiformes; family Callionymidae; genus Callionymus; species Callionymus lyra. Next base: position 20,810,741 of record JACEEU010000020.1, read on the forward strand.
ATCAACGTAACATCAACGTAACATCACTGTAACATCACTGTAACATCAACGTAACATCACTGTAACATCAACGTAACATCAACGTAACATCAACGTAACATCACTGTAACATCACTGTAACATCACTGTAACATCACTGTAACATCAACGTAACATCAACGTAACATCAACGTAACATCACACCGTAACATCAACGTAACATCAACTGTCAACATCAACGTAACATCACTGTAACATCAACGTAACATCAACGTAACATCACTGTAACATCACTGTAACATCACTGTAACATCACTGTAACATCACTGTAACATCAACGTAACATCAATGTAACATCAACGTAACATCAACGTAACATCAACGTAACATCACTGTAACATCACTGTAACATCACTGTAACATCACTGTAACATCACTGTAACATCAACGTAACATCACTGTAACATCACTGTAACATCACTGTAACATCACTGTAACATCACTGTAACATCACTGTAACATCAACGTAACATCAACGTAACATCAACGTAACATCAACGTAACATCAACGTAACATCAACGTAACATCACTGTAACATCAACGTAACATCACTGTAACATCACTGTAACATCAACGTAACATCAACGTAACATCACTGTAACATCACTGTAACATCAACGTAACATCAACGTAACATCACTGTAACATCACTGTAACATCACTGTAACATCAACGTAACATCACTGTAACATCAGCGTAACATCAACTGTAACATCACTGTAACATCAACGTAACATCACTGTAACATCAACGTAACATCAACGTAACATCAACGTAACATCACTGTAACATCAACGTAACATCAACGTAACATCAACGTAACATCAACGTAACATCAACGTAACATCACTGTAACATCAACGTAACATCACCGTAACATCACTGTAACATCACTGTAACATCACTGTAACATCACTGTAACATCACTGTAACATCAACGTAACATCAACGTAACATCAACGTAACATCAACGTAACATCAACGTAACATCAACGTAACATCAACGTCATCAGCTTGTAACATCACTGTAACATCAAGTCACTGTAACAACATCAACGTAACATCAACGTAACATCAACGTAACATCAGAAACATCAACGCAACATCACTGTAACATCAACGTAACATCACTGTAACATCACTGTAACATCAACGTAACATCAACGTAACATCAACGTAACATCAACGTAACATCACTGTAACATCACTGTAACATCAACGTAACATCAACGTAACATCACTGTAACATCACTGTAAAATCACTGTAACATCACTGTAACATCAACGTAACATCACTGTAACATCAACGTAACATCAACGTAACATCACTGTAACATCAACTCAACGTAACATCAACGCAACATCAACGTAACATCACTGTAACATCACTGTAACATCAGTATGTCACATCAACGCAACATCAACGTAACATCAACGTAACATCAACGTAACATCAACGTAACATCAACGTAACATCACTGTAACATCACTGTAACATCACTGTAACATCACTGTAACATCACTGTAACATCAACGTAACATCAACGTAACTATCAACGCAACATCACTGTAACATCACCCCCCCAAAAAAAAAAAAAAAAAAAAAAAAAAAACGTAACATCACTGTAACATCAACGTAATATCACTGTAACATACTGTAACATCAACGTAACATCACCGTAACATCACACGTAACATCAACGCAACATCACCGATCAACCGTAACATCAACGTCAACAACATCACTGTAACATCACTGTAACATCACTGTAACATCACTGTAACATCAACGTAACATCAACGTAACATCACTGTAACATCAACGTAACATCACTGTAACATCAACGTAACATCAACGTAACATCAACTGTAACATCACTGTAAATATCAACGTAACATCAACGCAGGACATCAACGTAACATCACTGTAACATCACTGTAACATCAACGTAACATCACTGTAACATCACCGTAACATCACTGTAACATCACTGTAACATCAACGTAACATCAACGTAACGTAACATCACCGTAACATCACTACTCACGTAACATCACTGTAACATCACCGTAACATCACTGTAACATCAACGTAACATCAACGTAACATCAACGTAACATCAACGTAACATCACTGTAACATCACTGTAACATCAACGTAACATCAACGTAACATCAACGTAACATCAACGTAACATCAACGTAACATCACTGTAACATCAACGTAACATCAACGTAACATCAACGTAACATATCACTGTAACATCACCGTCAACATCAACAAATCAACGTAACATCAACGTAACATCACTGTAATCATCTCCCGCAACATCACTGTAACATCAACGTAACATCAACGTAACATCACTGTAACATCACTGTAACATCAACGTAACATCACTGTAACATCAACGTAACATCAACGTAACATCACTGTAACATCACTGTAACATCAACGTAACATCAACGTAACATCAACGTAACATCACTCACTAACATCAACGTAACATCAACTCTAACATCACTGTAACATCACTGTAACATCACTCAACGTAACATCAACGTAACATCAACGTAACATCACTGTAACATCAACATCAACGTAACATCAACGTAACATCACTGTAACATCACTGTAACATCAACGTAACATCAACGTAACATCAACGTAACATCACTGTAACATCACTGTAACATCAACGTAACATCAACGTAACATCAACGTAACATCAACGTAACATCACTGTAACATCAACGTAACATCAACGTAACATCACTGTAACATCACTGTAACATCACTGTAACATCACTGTAACATCACTGTAACATCACTGTATATGATGTGAGGATGTTCACTCCTTCACTAGTTATTCACTCAATCAAATATCAAACGTTGAGATAAAACATTTGGCGCTAAAACTTAAAACCAACAAAAACATCAGAAAAATGTTTCGTAAAATGTTTTGTCAAAATCATCTGTTTTTAGTTATTTTTATAGATCCTCCGTTACTGGTACAAAACTATTAAAATAAATAAAACTATTAAATTAAATAACACTAATAAATTAAATAAAACTATTAAATTAAATAAAACTATTAAATTAAATAAAACTATTAAATTAAATAACACTAATAAATTAAATAAAACTATTAAATTAAATATCACTATTAAATAAAATAACACTAATAAATTAACTAAAACCGTTAAATTAAACAAAGCTATAAAAGAGGCGTGGATGTTTCAGGACATGTTTACGTGACAAGAGTTCCACAAACTGTTTTCAACGAGGTCATCCCTGCAGCACATCTGTGCGATCAGGAGCCTCCAGAGTAAAGTGAAGCTAACGCTCTCCGCGGACATGAAGGTAAATACGGAACAGATGTGGTCGCGGTCTGGCGAGCAGCGGCGCTCAAGTTGTCAAGTTGTGAACTATGACGCTGCAGTGTTTGGATGAAGAATCCTTGAGCAGGAAAGTCAATTAGCAGCCGTCAGAGGAGTCTCTCGAGACCCCTGGTGGTCAGACGCTGGTGGTCAGACGCTGGTGGTCAGACGCTGGTGGTCAGACGCTGGTGGTCAGACGCTGGTGGTCCGACGCGTCCTCATCCACTCCTGACTGGAATCCGTCGCTGCCAGAAGATGTTTGTCGATCCAAGGGACTCGTGCAGCGCAGTTATTAGATAATGAGTTAGAAGGAGCTGCTCAGATGAACACGATCTGGATTCACCACGACCAGTGTTGTCGTCGTGAAGATACCAGGGGACTTCACTGCTGCAGGAACCATCTGCTGATCCACGAGCCTCACGGACGCACTGACCCGAGCCTCTGTCACAATATTAGTCTGTAAAGAACGAGAAGCTGCGCTGAGTGTTGGAGCTTTGATGACCTGCTGGTTTAAACATCAATATTATTGTATTATTACTTATTATTATTATAATAACATGATAACGATCACAGGAGAAAACATTTATAAACTGTGAAAAAAAGGTTTAATCCGAGAGTTAAAAGATGTTTTTATTCTTGTCTCACATGTTTGTGTTACTATAACAACAACTTTATTGATCTACACATGTTTGTGTTACTATAACACAACTTTATTGATCTACACATGTTAGTGTTACTATAACACAACTTTATTGATCTACACATGTTTGTGTTACTATAACAACAACTTTATTGACTCACACATGTTTGTGTTACTATAACACAACTTTATTGACTCACACATGTTTGTGTTACTATAACACAACTTTATTGACTCACACATGTTTGTGTTACTATAACAACAACTTTATTGACTCACACATGTTTGTGTTACTATAACAACAACTTTATTGATCTACACATGTTTGTGTTACTATAACACAACGTTAATTTACACATTGTACTTAACACAACTTCACACATGTTTGTGTTACTATAACACAACTTTATTGACTCACACAATGTTTGTGTTACTATAACAACAACTTTATTGACTCACACATGTTTGTGTTACTATAACAACAACTTTATTGACTCACACATGTTTGTGTTACTATAACAACAACTTTATTGACTCACACATGTTTGTGTTACTATAACACAACTTTATTGACTCACACATGTTTGTGTTACTATAACACACCTTTATTGACTCACACATGTTTGTGTTACTATAACAACAACTTTATTGATCTACACATGTTTGTGTTACTATAACAACAACTTTATTGACTCACACATGTTTGTGTTACTATAACAACAACTTTATTGATCTACACATGTTTGTGTTACTATAACAACAACTTTATTGATCTACACATGTTTGTGTTACTATAACAACAACTTTATTGATCTACACACTCACACAAACATGTTAATGAAGCTCCAGCTGATTGAACCACGAGTTACAACATCAACCAATGAGACGCTTTCTTTGTCATAAGCTCCGCCCACTGAGTGAAGCACTAAGAGATGTGATTGGATCAGACGTATGTTGAGCTTGTTAGGTCTCCTCAGGGTACTCCATAGACACCAGAACCAGATCATCTGGTCTGTTTGGTTGAACGTTATATAACCTCAGCAGGTGTAACATCTTCCAACACAGGTGTTCACAGGTCGTACGTGTCGTGAAGCTTCATGAAGCCTCGAAGACTCACCTGACATCAACCATCACCAGCAGCGCCACCTACTGCCCGACAGGCACCAGACGAGGCTTCGCGAAGCTTCGTCCGTGGCGAGCGAACCGAGGTCACGTCTTATCGGCGAAGAAAGATGTCGGCGCCGGTTTTATCTGCTCGTGGTCACAGCGCACGTCCGCGGCCGTCGAGCTGAAAGAGCTTTTGTTGTCCTGGAGCTTTTATCAGCTGCTCGTAACAGCGATGAATATAGATTTTATCCATTTTTCCTGCTTCCTGCTCCGTTTATCTCTGGGCGGCGCTCGCTGTTGCTCTCAATTTGTCCTCGACAGCAGTTGGTATTGGATTCTTCTCTGCAGGTGACGAGCATGAAGCTCCTCTTAATAGAGACTCGAGGAGCTGAAGGTTTCAGTGACGAGATGTTCAGGTTCTTATGAAACACACTAGTGTTTGTGTATTTGTTTGTTTCAATGAAATCATTGAATTACAATTAAAACCTCGTCAGAGTTCAACATTTTTGTGTTTCTTTATTTCTTTCACAGTTTATAGATCAATAAAATGTGAGACAATTAATTCATTAGATTTTTTAAATCATCAAAATATTCTGAGTTAAAGGAAGCTAAAGCAAGAATGAGGCGCTGACTGAGGACGAGAGGATACAGTGAGTCCAGCAGCTTTTAAAGCTGATGTTTGGACATATTTTGGTTTGAAAACAAATGAAAGCAGTTACAACTTCAAGAGTCATGTGGTCTGTAAATACTACAATACCAGAGTCAAGTACTGGACAATACTACACATATATACTTGTTACTACACTATCACAGCACCAGAGTCAAGTACTGGACAATACTACACATATATACTTGTTACTACACTATCACAACACCAGAGTCAAGTACTGGACAATACTACACATATATACTTGTTACTACACTATCACAACACCAGAGTCAAGTACTGGACAATACTACACATATATACTTGTTACTACACTATCACAACACCAGAGTCAAGTACTGGACAATACTACACATATATACTTGTTACTACACTATCACAACACCAGAGTCAAGTACTGGACAATACTACACATATATACTTGTTACTACACTATCACAACACCAGAGTCAAGTACTGGACAATACTACACATATATACTTGTTACTACACTATCACAACACCAGAGTCAAGTACTGGACAATACTACAACACAACCACAAAACAAGAGTCAGCGACAATACTACATATATACTTAAAAAAAAAAAAAAAAGAGAGTGAGGTTTTGGGCAATACTACACATATATACTTGTTACTACACTATCACAACACCAGAGTCAAGTACTGGACAATACTACACATATATACTTGTTACTACACTATCACAACACCAGAGTCAAGTACTGGACAATACTACACATATATACTTGTTACTACACTATCACAACACCAGAGTCAAGTACTGGACAATACTACACATATATACTTGTTACTACACTATCACAACACCAGAGTCAAGTACTGGACAATACTACACATATATACTTGTTACTACACTATCACAACACCAGAGTCAAGTACTGGACAATACTACACATATATACTTGTTACTACACTATCACAACACCAGAGTCAAGTACTGGACAATACTACACATATATACTTGTTACTACACTATCACAACACCAGAGTCAAGTACTGGACAATACTACACATATATACTTGTTACTACACTATCACAACACCAGAGTCAAGTACTGGACAATACTACACATATATACTTGTTACTACACTATAAAAAAAAAAAACAAAGAAAAGTACTCGACAATACTATACATATATACTTGTTACTACACTATCACAACACCAGAGTCAAGTACCTGACAATACTAATACTACATATATACTTGTTACTACACTATCACAACACCAGAGTCAAGTACTGGACAATACTACACATATATACTTGTTACTACACTATCACAACACCAGAGTGAAGTCACTGGACAATACTACACATATATACTTGTTACTACACTATCATATTGTAAGATGTATACATGAAGAGTATCTTCTCAGAGTAACATCTAGTGAACATGAAGCTTCAAAATTGAACTGATTGAACAACAGAAGAGTTTTGTGCTGAAATTATTCTTGAAGATTCAAACAAATGATTTATTTCTATCTTGGATTTAAAAAATAAAAACTATTTTTGAAGTATTCAAGATAGAATCAACACAAAAGATCCGATAAGATCACGTGTTTCTATTTAAAATATCAGTTACGACGTGTTTGTGTCGATTTAATGGTGTTTATCTGTTCGATCAGCTTTCATTAGTTACTCAGAGATTCTCGAGAGTTTAATGTTTTTAAACGAGAGAAACAAATGAAAACAGTCGTCAAACTAATCAAGCCTTGTTTGATCAGTGAAGCAATAACTGACTGACGTCCATTTTCTCAGCTTCAGACAAATAAACAAGTGATGTTTTCAAGAGTTTATTCTGAATGTATAGAATTAAATCTATTTTATCAAAGCTTTTGTTGCAATACTGGTGCACAGTATTGTTTATTAAAGTATGTTGAAATATAGTCGATATTATGGATTCAATCCTGATCACAGTCACTGAACAGACGTTAATGAATATTTACAGAGTTTTGTGTTGATTCAAGTTCATTCATTAACAAAAATATTCTAGTACTAGAGTTAATGTTATGCTAGCACTAGTTTTCAAGTTTTGCTAGCACTAGTTTTCAAGTTATGCTAGCACTAGTTTTCAAGTTATGCTAGCAATAAAATTAATGGTATGCTAGCACTAGTTTTCAAGTTTTGCTAGCACTAGTTTTCAAGTTATGCTAAACTTTAGCACATAGTTTTCAAGTTATGCTAGCACTAGTTTTCAAAGTTATGCTAGCACTAGTTTTCAAGTAATGCTAGCAATAAAATTAATGGTATGCTAGCACTAGTTTTCAAGTTTTGCTAGCACTAGTTTTCAAAAGGAAGCAGAAAAGTTATGCTAGCACTAGTTTTCAAGTTATGCTAGCACTAGTTTTCAAGTTATGCTAGCAAAAAAACAAAAAAAAAAAACTAATTTTTAAAAAAAAAAAAATAAACAAAAAAAAAAAAAAAAAATTAAAAAAAAAATAATAAAAAAATTAAAAAAAAAAAAAAAAAAAAAAAAAATTTGTAAAAATTTTTTTTTTTTTTAAAAAAAAATTTTTTTAAAAGTTATGCTAGCCTAGTTTTCAAGTAATGCTAGCAATAAAATTAATGGTATGCTAGCACTAGTTTTCAAGTTTTGCTAGCACTAGTTTTCAAGTTATGCTAGCACTAGTTTTCAAGTTATGCTAGCACTAGTTTTCAAGTTATGCTAGCACTAGAGTTAATGTTATGCTAGCACTAGTTTTTAAAGAGACACTGTATTTATTATTTATAATCAAACCATCCGAACAAGTCTCAACACACGCCGACAGCAAAATAGCACAAAACTGCTATAATGATCAAAAAAATAACGTAAAACCAATAAAACTCTGTCATCTTAGGACCATCCTGATGATCTCCAGCAGCTTTATTACACAAACAATAACAAGAGGTTAAAACGAGATAAAGGTCAAGAACACCATTGATTCTGATGGAAAATTGAGCAACAGATTCAAACCTGACAGGATGTTACGTAAGAATACATTTGTGTCGAGCGAACAAACCTATTAACGTGTGATTTTAACAAGCGTCTCTTCAGCTGCAGTACAAACAAGTGTGGAAGTGAACTGTCACTCAAGCTGTCGGCTGCAGCTTCACCTGCGTCACTCAACGTCGTTACTGTGACATTAATTCATGTAACACCAGGAAACACTGGAGCATCGAGTCGTGATCTTTATGTTGATTTTTAATCATCAATTATGTTAAATAACTGCTGCTTAATGTGATCAATTTGATTATTTTTAATAAATATGTTCAGAGCAGCAGAAATAATAACATACTTTGAAACTGTTGGTTAATTTGAACTGTTTAGTTTGTACATCAATGTGGAAATAAGAACATTATTCCCCAAATTAAGTTATTCATATATAATTAAAAAAAATTAAAGTTACAGTTTCTCAAATGTTTAATCTATTGTTGTAAAGATGTGATGTCATGCTAGTTTTCATGTCATGCTAGTTTTCAAGTAATGATAGTTTTCATGTCATGCTAGTTTTCAAGTAATGATAGTTTCCATGTCATGCTAGCTTTCATGTCATGTTAGTTTTCATTTCATGCTATTCATGTTGTGTTTTCATGAATACTAGTTCATGTCAGTGTTTTTATGTCATACTAGTTTTATGTCATGTAGTTCATGTCATGCTAGTTTTCAAGTAATGATAGTTTTCATGTCATGCTAGTTTCATGTCATGCTAGTTTTCATGTCATGCTAGTTTTCAAGTAATGATAGTTTTCATGTCATGCTAGTTTTCATGTCATGCTAGTTTTCATGTCATGCTAGTTTTCATGTCATGCTAGTTTTCATGTCATGCTAGTTTTCATGTCATGCTAGTTTTCAAGTCATGATAGTTTTCATGTCATGCTAGTTTTCATGTCATGCTAGATTTCATGTCATGCTAGTTTTCATTTCATGCTAGTTCATGTCATGCTAGTTTTCATGACATACTAGTTCATGTCATGCTAGTTTTTATGTCATACTAGCTTTCATGTCATGCTAGTTCATGTCATGCTAGTTTTCAAGTAATGATAGTTTTCATGTCATGCTAGCTTTCATGTCATGCTAGCTTTCATGTCATGCTAGTTTTCAAGTAATGATAGTTTTCATGTCATGCTAGCTTTCATGTCATGCTAGCTTTCATGTCATGCTAGATTTCATGTCATGTTAGTTTTCATTTCATGCTAGTTCATGTCATGCTAGTTTTCATTTCATGCTAGTTCATGTCATGCTAGTTTTCATGACATACTAGTTCATGTCATGCTAGTTTTTATGTCATACTAGCTTTCATGTCATGCTAGTTCATGTCATGCTAGTTTTCATGTCATGCTAGTTTTCAAGTAATGATAGTTTTCATGTCATGCTAGCTTTCATGTCATGCTAGTTTTCATGTCATCTTTATGTTGATTTTTAATCATCAATTATGTTAAATAACTGCTGCTTAATGTGATCAATTTGATTATTTTAGTAATAAAATGTTCAGAGCAGCATGAAATAATAACTAATTTTAACTGTTGGTTAATTTTAACTGTTTAGTTTGTACATCAATGTGGAAATAAGAACATTATTCCCCAAATTAAGTTATTCATATATAATTAAAAAAATTAAAGTTACAGTTTCTCAAATGTTTAATCTATTGTTGTAAAGATGTGATGTCATGCTAGTTTTCATGTCATGCTAGTTTTCATGTCATGCTAGTTTTCATGTCATGCTAGTTTTCATGTCATGCTAGATTTCATGTCATGCTAGATTTCATGTCATGCTAGTTTTCATGTCATGCTAGATTTCATGTCATGCTAGTTTTCATGTCATGCTAGTTTTCATGTCATGCTAGTTTTCATGTCATGCTAGTTTTCATGTCATGCTAGTTTTCATGTCATGCTAGATTTCATGTCATGCTAGTTTTCATGTCATGCTAGATTTCATGTCATGCTAGTTTTCATGTCATGCTAGTTTTCATGTCATGCTAGTTTTCAAGTAATGATAGTTTTCATGTCATGCTAGTTTTCATGTCATGCTAGTTTTCATGTCATGCTAGTTTTCATGTCATGCTAGTTTTCATGTCATGCTAGTTTTCAAGTAATGATAGTTTTCATGTCATGCTAGTTTTCATGTCATGCTAGTTTTCAAGTAATGATAGTTTTCATGTCATGCTAGTTTTCATGTCATGCTAGTTTTCATGTCATGCTAGTTTTCATGTCATGCTAGTTTTCATGTCATGCTAGTTTTCAAGTAATGATAGTTTTCATGTCATGCTAGTTTTCATGTCATGCTAGTTTTCATGTCATGCTAGTTTTCATGTCATGCTAGTTTTCAAGTAATGATAGTTTTCATGTCATGCTAGTTTTCAAGTAATGATAGTTTTCATGTCATGCTAGCTTTCATGTCATGCTAGTTTTCAAGTAATGATAGTTTTCATGTCATGCTAGTTTTCATGTCATGCTAGTTTTTCATGTCATGTTAGTTTTCATGTCATGCTAGTTCATGTCATGCTAGTTTTCATGACATACTAGTTCATGTCATGCTAGTTTTTATGTCATACTAGCTTTCATGTCATGCTAGTTCATGTCATGCTAGTTTTCAAGTAATGATAGTTTTCATGTCATGCTAGCTTTCATGTCATGCTAGCTTTCATGTCATGCTAGTTTTCAAGTAATGATAGTTTTCATGTCATGCTAGTTTTCAAGTAATGATAGTTTTCATGTCATGCTAGTTTTCAAGTAATGATAGTTTTCATGTCATGCTAGCTTTCATGTCATGCTAGTTTTCAAGTAATGATAGTTTTCATGTCATGCTAGCTTTCATGTCATGCTAGATTTCATGTCATGTTAGTTTTCATTTCATGCTAGTTCATGTCATGCTAGTTTTCATGACATACTAGTTCATGTCATGCTAGTTTTTATGTCATACTAGCTTTCATGTCATGCTAGTTCATGTCATGCTAGTTTTCAAGTAATGATAGTTTTCATGTCATGCTAGCTTTCATGTCATGCTAGCTTTCATGTCATGCTAGTTTTCAAGTAATGATAGTTTTCATGTCATGCTAGCTTTCATGTCATGCTAGATTTCATGTCATGTTAGTTTTCATTTCATGCTAGTTCATGTCATGCTAGTTTTCATTTCATGCTAGTTCATGTCATGCTAGTTTTCATGACATACTAGTTCATGTCATGCTAGTTTTTATGTCATACTAGCTTTCATGTCATGCTAGTCCATGTCATGCTAGTTTTCAAGTAATGATAGTTTTCATGTCATGCTAGCTTTCATGTCATGCTAGCTTTCATGCCATGTTAGTTTTCATTTCATGCTAGTTCATGTCATGCTAGTTTTCATGACATACTAGTTCATGTCATGCTAGTTTTTATGTCATACTAGCTTTCATGTCATGCTAGTTCATGTCATGCTAGTTTTCAAGTAATTATAGTTTTCATGTCATGCTAGCTTTCATGTCATGCTAGATTTCATGTCATGTTAGTTTTCATTTCATGCTAGTTCATGTCATGCTAGTTTTTATGTCATACTAGCTTTCATGTCATGCTAGTTTTCATGTCATACTAGTTTTCATGTCATGCTAGCTTTCATGTCATGCTAGATTTCATGTCATGCTAGATTTCATGTCATGTTAGTTTTCATGTCATGCTAGTTTTCATGTCATGCTAGCTTTCATGTCATGCTAGATTTCATGTCATGCTAGTTTTCATTTCATGCTAGTTCATGTCATGCTAGTTTTTATGTCATGCTAGCTTTCATGTCATGCTAGTTCATGTCATGCTAGTTTTCATGTCATGCTAGCTTTCATGTCATGTTAGTATTCATGTCATGCTAGTTTTCATGTCATGCTAGTTTTTATGTCATGCTAGCTTTCATGTCATGCTAGATTTCATGTCATGCTAGCTTTCATGTCATGCTAGATTTCATGTCATGCTAGTTTTCATGTCATGCTAGTTTTCATGTCATGCTAGCTTTCATGCTATGCTAGATTTCATGCTATGCTAGCTTTCATGTCATGCTAGTTCATGTCATGCTAGTTTTCATGTCATGCTAGCTTTCATGCTATGCTGGATTTCATGCTATGCTAGCTTTCATGTCATGCTAGTTCATGTCATGCTAGATTTCATGCTATGCTAGCTTTCATGTCATGCTAGTTCATGTCATGCTAGTTTTTATGTCATGCTAGCTTTCATGTCATGCTAGTTTTCATGTCATGCTAGTTTTCATTTCATGCTAGTTCATGTCTTGCTAGCTTTCATGTCATGCTAGTTCATGTCATGCTAGTTTTTATGTCATGCTAGCTTTCATGTCATGCTAGCTCAACGTGGCGCTGATGCAGGCGTTGAGTGAATTAAAGGCGTCGTCTTCATGTTCCTGGTGTGTAAGACGATGATCGCGTTGACTTGTGTGAACGGCGTAAGACGTCCAGAGATGTTGTGCGTTTGCTAATCAACGCTGGATGGATCCGTCAAGTAAAGCTGCTTATGTTTCGTACAGTCGGACTCGGGCCGGCGGCGCCGAGACGGACGCAGCATCTTCTGCACATAATGGTGTTTCAACATGTGTCGTGATTGTGTGTTCAGAGAAGTTTGTTACGCGTCAGTGTGTGTTTGTGAGTCCGTGAGAGATTTACTCGTCAGATGATCGGCTTCACTTACTCTGTTGTGCAGAACCTGGATCAGATTCTACCAGATCTGCTGCATCTACAGTCACTCATGTGCAGCAGTGATGCAGGATCATCACACACACACACACACACACACACTCACACACACACACACACACACACACACACACACACACACACACACACACACACACACACACACACACACACACACACACACACACACACACACACACACACACACACACACACACACACACAAACAAGCACAAAATCACACACACACACACACACACACACACACACACACACACACACACACACACACACACACACCACACACAAAAAACAAGAAAATCACACACACACACACACACACACACACACACACACACACACATGCACACACACACACACACACACACACACTCACACACACACACACACACACACACACACACACACACACACACACACACACACACACACACACACACACACACACACACACACACACACACAAATACACACACCTGACTAAAACATTCTTCTCTCCACAGATCGTTTGTTTTCTCTCAGTTCTTCTTGACGGACGTCTCACCAGATCAATCTCTACAGCCGTAAACGACTGTCACTTATTTACATTTAAACAACATCACTGGAGCTCTTTGAACAACAGGTTTGATCCACAGAAGATTTTCTCAAACCAACAATGTGAAGACGAGACAAGAGACGAAACAAAGAGAATTTAATTTAGTTTAGTTTAATTTAGTTTAGTTTAATTTAATTTAATTTAATTTAATTTAATTTAATTTAGTCTAGTCTAGTCTAATCAAATCTAATCTAATCTAATCTAATCTAATCTAATCTAATCTAATCTAATCTAATCTAATTTAATTTAATCTAATTTAATCTAATCAAACCTAATTGAACCTAATTTAATCTAATCTAATCTAATCTAATCTAATGTTATTTAATCTAATATAATCTAATTTAATTTAAGGCTACCAATAAAAAATATATCACATTTAGAAAATTCATGTTTTAATATTTTTTTAAATAGTAATTCGACTACATTTGTATTTATTTTTCAATGATTCAATCAATCAAATGCAACCATTTAATACAGAAACAACTATGAATGTATTATTATTTATTCTAGTTATTTCTGGTGCAACATCTGGACGTAGACTCTGGACGTCAGGATCTTCAAACTCACTCCTTAAAGACGTCGTGTTGAACCAGAAACTTTCCTGAGTCTCGTCTCCTGATCCTCGAGGTTTGATCCGAGGACAGGAAGTGGTCGGGCTGGTGAAGGAAGCGGCGTGCGTGTAATTTCACAGCTGTAGCTTCAGATCATGGAACCTCGTGGAGAAGATCTGACGATGCTCACGTAAAGCTGCTGCTAATAAGCTGCAGAACGAAGACAACCTGAGACTAATTCCTGCCATGAAGGTTATTTCTGTGCGAGACACGAACAGAAGTCGAGACTCGAACTGAGGATCAGGATCTGTCGTCGTCGCTGAAGACACGACAGGAAGTTCCACGTCTTTACTTCAGTCCAACTGCTGCTGCTTCACCGGCTTTGTTCTTTAATGTCGACTCAGGAGCGGCTGTCCCAGCCAACCGGGGTGAGAGACGACACATACTGATCTAACTGTTCTGAAAATCATGCAGTTCATGGAACGTTAAATGTATAACAAAAGGGTAGAAAACAAATCAAGTGTCAGAAGACTTTGTATTTTTGTTGAAATCAAGAAGTTCTACTTCACGTGGACGTCTCTACACGACCGAGAGTCACAACAACTAACAACTATATTGCTGTTAAAACTAAAACAAGACTTCACGAGACTTCACGAGGCTTCACGAGACTTCACAAGGCTTCACGAGACTTCACGGGACTTCACGGGACTTCACGAGGCTTCACGAGACTTCACGAGACTTCACGAGGCTTCACGAGGCTTCACGAGACTTCACAAGACTTCACGAGACTTCACGAGACTTCACGAGGCTTCCATGACTTCACGACACTTCACAACACTTCACGAGGCTTCCATGGCTTCACGAGGCTTCACGTGGCTTCACGAGGCTTCACGAGGCTTCACGAGACTTCACGAGGCTTCACAAGGCTTCACGAGACTTCACAAGGCTTCACAAGGCTTCACGAGACTTCACAAGGCTTCACAAGACTTCACGAGACTTCGCAAGGCTTCACGAGGCTTCACGAGACTTCACGAGACTTCAGGAGGTTTCACGAGGCTTCACGAGGCTTCACGAGGCTTCACGAGGCTTCACAAGGCTTCACGAGACTTCACAAGGCTTCACAAGGCTTCACGAGACTTCACAAGGCTTCACAAGACTTCACGAGACTTCGCAAGGCTTCACGAGGCTTCACGAGACTTCACAAGGCTTCACAAGACTTCACGAGACTTCACAAGGCTTCACGAGGCTTCACGAGACTTCACGAGGCTTCACAAGGTTTCACGAGGCTTCACTACTCAAAGATCTGAGATGCAAGAACACAGAAGCTTCATAACACTTCTCTCCCTTCAATTCCAAGTACTGAGCGCCAGCTTTGAATGTATCATCACTGACTATGGGAGGAAATCAATGTTCCTGAGAAGCAAAGTCAGTGATGTGTTGATGAAGCTTCATGAAACAGTGTCATTATCTTCAGAGTCCACTAGATGGTAGTGATGTGTTGATGAAGCTTCATGAAACAGTGTCATTATCTTAAGAGTCCACTAGATGGTAGTGATGTGTTGATGAAGCTTCATGAAACAGTGTCATTATCTTCAGAGTCCAATAGATGGTAGTGATGTGTTGATGAAGCTTCATGAAACAGTGTCATTATCTTAAGAGTCCACTAGATGGTAGTGATGTGTTGATGAAGCTTCATGAAACAGTGTCATTATCTTCAGAGTCCAATAGATGGTAGTGATGTGTTGATGAAGCTTCATGAAACAGTGTCATTATCTTCAGAGTCCACTAGATGGTAGTGATGTATTGATGAAGCTTCATGAAACAGTGTCATTATCTTCAGAGTCCACTAGATGGTAGTGATGTGTTGATGAAGCTTCATGAAACAGTGTCATTATCTTCAGAGTCCACTAGATGGTAGTGATGTGTTGATGAAGCTTCATGAAGCCTTATGTTCACTCTATTGAAAATATATTCGATACATTCATAAAATACACAGTGTTTAAAATGACTGGACTTCCTGCTGAAGCTGCTGCCCCTGCGACCTGAGCCCAGACTCATATGAGAACCTGGACTGAAAGACTCATAGAACTCAGCCTAGAACGTGATCCTGGGATGGAAGCATCACATTAGACTTCAGACGACGAGCGATCGATGCCGGCGCTCGATCCATTAGAGCTGATGAAGACGTTCAGGAGCGAGAGCTGGAGGCGACACCAGGAGCTGCTGTCCATTAGAGGAGCCACAGGTCGCGACATGACCCCACACACCGACTCCTTCCCTGATCCAATACTGACCTTTGACCTGGTTAAGCAGCGCGAGCCTGACCCTGTGATGGAGGCTCAGACGTGACGTCAGCGACTCTAACGGTTCGAATCAACTGTGATGATCTCCAGGTTAATGAAGGTCAGTCGAGGAAAAACAGAGAGAAGCTTCGGTTTCTGCAGCGAACGATGATGGGTTTGACTGGAGAGACTGAGGAAGAAACTTTTGTTCAAACTGTTCTTTATTTTCCTGAACAACATGTACTTGTTGACTCTCAGTGTAAATACAAATATAAACATATGTGAAATGTCACTATGAGTCGTAGAACAAGATGAAGAACAAGGTGAAGAACAAGATGAAGAACAAGATGAAGAACAAGATGAAGAACAAGATGAAGAACAAGATGAAGAACAAGATGAAGAACAAGATGAAGAACAAGATGAAGAACAAGATGAAGAACAAGATGAAGAACAAGATGAAGAACAAGATGAAGAACAAGATGAAGAACAAGATGAAGAACAAGATGAAGAACAAGATGAAGAACAAGATGAAGAACAAGATGAAGAACAAGATGAAGAACAAGATGAAGAACAAGATGAAGAACAAGATGAAGAACAAGATGAAGAACAAGATGAAGAACAAGATGAAGAACAAGATGAAGAACAAGATGAAGAACAAGATGAAGAACAAGATGAAGAACAAGATGAAGAACAAGATGAAGAACAAGATGAGAAGAACAAGATGAAGAACAAGATGAAGAACAAGATGAAGAACAAGATGAAGAACAAGATGAAGAACAAGATGAAGAACAAGATGAAGAACAAGATGAAGAACAAGAGAAGAACAAGATGAAGAACAAGATGAAGAACAAGATGAAGAACAAGATGAAGAACAAGATGAAGAACAAGATGAAGAACAAGATGAAGAACAAGATGAAGAACAAGATGAAGAACAAGATGAAGAACAAGATGAAGAACAAGATGATGAACAAGATGAAGAACAAGATGAAGAACAAGATGAAGAACAAGATGAAGAACAAGATGACGAACAAGATGAAGAACAAGATGAAGAACAAGATGACGAACAAGATGAAGAACAAGATGAAGAACAAGATGAAGAACAAGATGAAGAACAAGATGAAGAACAAGATGACGAACAAGATGAAGAACAAAGATGAAGAACAAGATGAAGAACAAGATGAAGAACAAGATGAAGAACAAGATGAAGAACAAGATGAAGAACAAGATGACGAACAAGACGACGAACAAGATGAAGAACAAGATGAAGAACAAGATTAAGAACAAGATAACATGAAATAAGATTAAATACATGTATTTTATGCTCAAACAAGATTGTCGAACATGTACGACGAACAAAGATTAAGAACAAAGCTTTGAATCAAACTAAGATGATACTAAGAAAGTATTTAAAGTTCACTCTTTAGAAAGATTTTAAAGACCAAAGATGAAAATAAATAAAGATAAACTAGTGATAACCAGATAACTAGTGCTAATGTTTTGCTAGCACAAGTGCTAATGTTTGCTAACACAAGTGCTAATGCTTGCTAGCATATGTGTTTATGTTTTGCTAGCACAAGTGCTAATGTTTGCTAACACAAGTTCTAATGTTTGCTTACACAAGTGCTAATATTTTGCTAACACAAGTGCTAATGGTTGCTAACACAAGTGCTAATGTTTGCTAGCACAAGTGATAATGTTTGCTAACACAAGTGCTAATGTTTTGCTAACACAAGTGCTAATGGTTGCTAACACAAGTGCTAATGTTTGCTAACACAAGTTCTAATGTTTGCTTACACAAGTGCTAATATTTTGCTAACACAAGTGCTAATGGTTGCTAACACAAGTGCTAATGTTTGCTAACACAAGTGCTAATGTTTTGCTAACACAAGTGCTAATGGTTGCTAACACAAGTGCTAATGTTTGCTAACACAAGTGCTAATGTTTTGCTAACACAAGTGCTAATGGTTGCTAACACAAGTGCTAATGGTTGCTAACACAAGTGCTAATGTTTGCTAGCCAAGTTAATGTTTGCTACAAGTGTATGTTGCTAACACAAGTGCTAATGGTTGCTAACACAAGTGCTAATGTTTGCTAGCACTATATTTGGTACTGAAGAATGACCTTCTTATTAAGATCATTTAGATTTTTAAGTGTTTTTCAATAAAACATTTAAGAAATATTAAAAATGAACTTAAGAAACAAAGATTCCATCAAATCCCTCAGTGACAGGTGACGACTCACAGGTGTGAGCGTCGACACCAGAGGAAGTTGAATTACAGGCTCCTATGAAAGCGACATAAATGGGTAAAATTACAAGTAACGTCGTGACGTCTCCATAATTGCAGCTGCTGCTCTCAAGACTGGATGAATAAGGACTGATTGCGAGATCGTCGTCTGATTGCTTTCATTCACAGCCAGTGACAGGAGCTCGTTATCATCACGACCTCCAGCAGGACCGCGATCACGTGAAGAACATGAAAGAAACCTGTGAAGAACGTCTCGTTTCTTCAGGAGAAGAAAGAGTTCGACTCGTGTTTCTCAGACTTTATTTACAGATTCATTTATCAATCCAGATGTTCAAGATTTAAATGAAACATTTGAAAGAGAACAAACCAAATAATAATGTTAATTCATGATAAATAAGAACCAAATGTGTTTCATGAAAACGTAGGATTTTATGGGATCAGAAAATGTCTTCACTGAGAGTCTGGAAGGAAGTTAAGGTTGGAATATAAAATAAAATAACAAATAAAAAAACAATAAGATAAACAAACAGATCATCTTCATGTCTTTAAACAGGAAGTTGTTCCCGAGGATCGACAGCCGAGGAAGAAGGAAGTAAGAGCTCCACAGTGGGACGAGGACTCTGGTCCCTGGAGGCCTCGGGTCCCTCAGAGATAATCATTTCACAAATAGGACTATTTTTTGCTTCCGTGGAAAAAAAGCTCCTGAAACGACGGCGCGACAAAGAGAGGATGAAGAGCGAGAGCCTTTGAATAATGGAAGCACCAGGGAGTCATGAATAGAGTATTATGTGAGAGGAAGCTTTTCTCTGACGGTCACATCACTGTCAGGAGCTCACATGAGAACCTGCAGGAGGAACATGCAGGAAGAACATGCAGGAAGAACATGCAGGAAGAACATGCAGGAAGAACATGGAGGAAGAACATGGAGGAAGAACATGCAGGAAGAACATGGATGAAGAACATGGAGGAAGAACATGCAGGAAGAACATGGAGGAAGAACATGGAGGAAGAACATGCAGGACGAACATGGAGGAAGAACATGGAGGAAGAACATGCAGGAAGAACATGGAGGAAGAACATGGAGGAAGAACATGGAGGAAGAACATGGATGAAGAACATGGAGGAAGAACATGCAGGAAGAACATGGAGGAAGAACATGGAGGAAGAACATGCAGGACGAACATGGAGGAAGAACATGGAGGAAGAACATGCAGGAAGAACATGGATGAAGAACATGGAGGAAGAACATGCAGGAAGAACATGGAGGAAGAACATGGAGGAAGAACATGCAGGAAGAACATGCAGGAAGAACATGCAGGAAGAACATGGATGAAGAACATGGAGGAAGAACATGGAGAAAGAACATGGATGAAGAACATGGATGAAGAACATGGAGGAAGAACATGGAGGAAGAACATGGATGAAGAACATGGAGGAAGAACCTGGAGGAAGAAAATGGAGGAAGAACATGGAGGAAGAACATGCAGGAAGAACATGCTGGAAGAACATGCAGGAAGAACATGGATGAAGAACATGGAGGAAGAACATGGAGAAAGAACATGGATGAAGAACATGGATGAAGAACATGGAGGAAGAACATGGAGGAAGAACATGGATGAAGAACATGGAGGAAGAACATGGAGAAAGAACATGGATGAAGAACATGGATGAAGAACATGCAGGAAGAACATGGAGGAAGAACATGGAGGAAGAACATGCAGGAAGAACATGCTGGAAGAACATGCAGGAAGAACATGGATGAAGAACATGGAGGAAGAACATGGAGAAAGAACATGGATGAAGAACATGGATGAAGAACATGGAGGAAGAACATGGAGGAAGAACATGGATGAAGAACATGGAGGAAGAACATGGAGGAAGAACATGGAGGAAGAACATGGAGGAAGAAAATGGAGGAAGAACATGCAGGAAGAACATGGAGGAAGAACATGGAGGAAGAACATGGAGGAAGAACATGCAGGAAGAACATGGAGGAAGAACATGCAGGAAGAACATGGAGGAAGAACATGCAGGAAGAACATGGAGGAAGAACATGGAGGAAGAACATGGAGGAAGAAATGGAGGAAGAAATGGAGGAAGAAATGAGAAAATAGGAAGAAAAGAAGAAATGGAGGAAGAAAAGGAAGAAATAGAAAAAGAGGAAAAAGAAAAAAAAAAAAGGAAAAAAGGAAGAAAGAGGAAGAACATGAGGAAGAAATAGAAAAAGAGGAAAATGGATGAAGAACATGAGGAGAACAGAGGAGAACATGAGGAAGAACATGAGAAGAACATGGAGGAAGAACATGAGGAAGAACATGGAGGAAGAACATGGAGGAAGAACATGGAGGAAGAACATGCAGGAAGAACATGGAGGAAGAACATGCAGGAAGAACATGGAGGAAGAACATGCAGGAAGAACATGGAGGAAGAACATGGAGGAAAGAACATGGAGGAAGAAATGGAGGAAGAACATGGAGGAAGAACATGGAGAAGAAATGGAGAAGAACAGAGGAAGAAAGGAGAAGAAAGAGGAAGAAATGAGGAAGAATGAGGAAGACAGGAGGAAGAACATGGAGGAAGAAAGGAGGAAGAACAGAGGAAGAACATGAGAAGAACATGGAGGAAGAAATGGAGAAGAACATGGATGAAGAACATGGAGGAAGAACATGGAGGAAGAACATGGATGAAGAACATGGAGGAAGAACATGGATGAAGAACATGCTGGAAGAACATGCAGGAAGAACATGGATGAAGAACATGTTGGAAGAACATGCAGGAAGAAGATGGATGAAGAACATCGAGGACGAACATAGAAGAAGAACATGCAGGAAGATCATGGATGAAGAACATGGATGAAGAACATGCAGGAAGATCATGGATGAAGAACATGGATGAAGAACATGGATGAAGAACATGGATGAAGAACATGAATGAAGAACATGGATGAAGAACATGGATGAAGAACATGGAGGAAGAACATCGATGAAGAACATGGATGAAGAACATGGATGAAGAACATGGTTGAACAAGGTCAGGAGGTCACCATGATGACCATGAAGTGTCCACTAGATGTCGCTCTACAGGATCTATAGTTACACACGTTCAGATGAGACGCACAAAGATTCGTGAAGCTTTGTGTGTTTTGATGAAACTAAGAATAATTATTATTGATGTTTTTAAATCATTATTATATTATTATCTTGAATTATATA
>JACEEU010000020.1:20838147-20840647 GCA_016630915.1 Callionymus lyra
GAGTTTCCTTTTTACATTTTCACTCTTTCCTCATCTGGACAGTGTGACCTCTGAACCGGGGTGAAGGTCGCGGCTCCGTCAGAGATGATCAAACTTTCGTCCTTCGCTCTCGTCCTCCTGCGACAACATTTGTTCAGTTAATAAGACGTTCAGCACTGGAGCCATTTTTCCCTGATTTAGTGAAGAACGGCTTCAAATTAGATGTTTATTTATGGCCATCAATATTTAATGGAGTCGACGCTAATCTTCCGTCCGCGGCTTCAAGTCTCTGCTCGGCTCTTTAAATATTAAAATTAATTGGAGCAGAGATACAGTAAAGAGGCTCGGCTTAATTGTTCTGGGAGGACAGGTAGCTTCTGAAGCGTTAGCATGCTGACGCACACACACACACACACACACACACACACACACACACACACACACACACACACACACACACACACACACACACATACACACACACACACACTTTAATTCTCTGTGTTCTTCAAGATTCCACGTCAAGCTCACAAAGAGCTTTTCTAATCCGCTCTTAAGTTGTTGTGTAAACGCGTGTTTGTTGTGTAAACGCGTGTTAGTTGTGCGACGACAACAACAACAACAAGTCATTAAGAAAAGATCATTTTCTCAGGATTTAAACAAACATCGTTTCCTTTTAACCTGCTTCGACATTTTCAGCTCATTTGTTAAATCCTTCTTTAAAAGGACCTCAGAATAAACCTTCGTCTACGACCTTGAAATCAAGGTTTCGTTAATCCTGGCTACGTAGAATATGGGAGGTTCCCAAACCAGAGTGAAAAACACCAGTTATTGTGTCTTCTATACGGCCGAGGATTTTAAACTAAGGCATCTTTTGACATGTGGATAATAGTGATGGACGTAAGATCTTCTTGAAGCCTCTTGAAGCCTCATGAAGCCTCATGAAGCCTCATGAAGCCTCTTGAAGCCTCATGAAGCCTCTTGAAGCCTCATGAAGCCTCTTGAAGCCTCATGAAGTCTCTTGAAGCCTCATGAAGCCTCATGAAGCCTCATGAAGCCTCATGAAGCCTCATGAAGCCTCATGAAGCCTCATGAAGCCTCTTGAAGCCTCATGAAGCCTCATGAAGCCTCATGAAGCCTCATGAAGCCTCTTGAAGCCTCTTGAAGCCTCATGAAGCCTCATGAAGCCTCATGAAGCCTCATGAAGCCTCATGAAGCAGGTTCATGATTCCAGAAGGTCAGTAGGTTTGAAACCGATGCAAGGTTTCAATAGACTCCATACATGACATGACAGTGACATCTAGTGGAAGATAAAGACACTCTTGTCTCGTGAAGCTTCATCAACACATCAAGCAAGTTAAGTTCAATGGGGCGTCATAGCTCAGATGGTAGAGTGGTTGCCTGCAGTCCAAAAGGTTGCAGGTTCAATCCCAGCTGCAGACAAGCTTGTGTCGTTGTGTCCCTGAAGACACTTCACCCTGATTGCTCCTGATGGTGAACTTGGCGCAGGTGTGCAGGTGTGCAGGTGTGCAGCCTACAGCCTACTCCCATCAGTATGTGTGAATGACTACCAAATTAACTAATAAGGGATTCTAAAGTTCCTGCATCTTTAAGAACTAAAAACAACGACGACAAATGTCACATAAACAATCTAAACACTTTCATTGAACAAAGAATATGAATCTAGTTTGTCTATGTTTTACTCGTACAAGTGAGATAAGAACAGAGTTTACATGTCGTCTGGATTCTTTCTGAAGCACAGAGCTGTTAGTTCGCTGTTATATCTTCATCTCAGCTTCACAAGTTCATAATCGTTCTCCAAACTTCCTCGTCAGTGAAGCACGAGTCGATCAACTGAAGGATAATTGATCTCTTTTCGTAAAAAGTCTTTTGATGAATTCTTGAAACATCTTCTCTCGTCCGACGCGATCTCATGGAGCGTTGATGAGTCTCAGGTTCGACGATCGTACATCTTTCACGTCAAACTCCGAACACAAGCCGACGACACGTTGGTAACGAGTCACGTCTGCGATGTTCGAGCGACGCTGAAGGAAGAACATCTTCTCGGATCCGAATCCTCGTCGAGGTTCAGGATGTTCTGTCAGAAGTTCCTTCTTCAGCCTCGTTCATAACACCTTACTTTCCACGAACACGTACCAAACAAACTGTAAGAAGATTCTCTGAAGATAACGAAGCATCCGAGAGGAAACAAGAGTTTTTAGTCAAACTACAGTTATTTCACAAACATCAACAAAAGCGTTAAGGTTTTGATCAGTTTTGTTCGGTGTTGTACGATCTTTACGTCGAATCTTGTGGCCAGAGAAAGATCGGGAGACACAGTGTCACACGAGGTGTCAGGGGTGGGATTGTCGTGGCGTTGGTTCTATAGAGGGTTAAAGAAGACAGGTGAGCGTGTCCAGGTGGGCGGGGCTTATGATGGACTCTCAGCGTCTGGTTCACTATCGTGCCCCCCCCCCCATGAGTCAGGAACGAACGAACGAACGAACGAACGAACGAACGA
>JACEEU010000020.1:20843147-20928147 GCA_016630915.1 Callionymus lyra
GGATGAAGATCCAGTGATCCCAGGATGGAGATCCAGTGATCCAGGGATGAAGATCCAGTGATCCCAGGATGAAGATCCAGTGATCCAGAAGATCCAGTGATCCAGGGATGAAGATCCAGTGATCCCAGGATGAAGATCCAGTGATCCCAGGATGGAGATCCAGTGATCCAGAAGATCCAGTGATCTCGGGATGAAGATCCAGAACCACGTGATCATAAAAAGTGGATCTTGAGTCTTTAAGCTTCAAACTTCTTCACAACTATGAGAGAAACGATGTTGGAGATTCTTCATGAACCAATCAGAGCTCAGGATACTGATCTTCTCCAGACGAGCACTGACCCCTGAGGAACTCCACGGATGATGACGATCAACACAACGAGTGTCGCACACCAGCAGGTTTGAAGACACACAAGAACCACTTCAGGACATCATTGAAGACTTTAGTCCTGGTGCATGCTGGGAGTGTGTGGCCCTCCAGGAGCTCAAGGATCATGCGGAGAGCTGTGTTTGAAGGCGACTTCCATAGAGACAGGTGTGTTCGCCCGACAGGTGTGTTCGCTCGACAGGTGTGTTCACTCGACAGGTGTGTTCGCTCGACAGGTGTGTTCGCTCGACAGGTGTGTTCGCCCGACAGGTGTGTTCGCCCGACAGGTGTGTTCGCTCGACAGGTGTGTTCGCTCGACAGGTGTGTTCGCTCGACAGGTGTGTTCGCCCGACAGGTGTGTTCGCTTGACAGGTGTGTTCGCTCGACAGGTGTGTTCGCTGGACAGGTGTGTTCGCTCGACAGGTGTGTTCGCTCGACAGGTGTGTTCGCTGGACAGGTGTGTTCACTCGACAGGTGTGTTCGCTCGACAGGTGTGTTCACTCGACAGGTGTGTTCGCTCGACAGGTGTGTTCGCTGGACAGGTGTGTTCACTCGACAGGTGTGTTCGCTCGACAGGTGTGTTCGCTCGACAGGTGTGTTCGCTCGACAGGTGTGTTCGCTCGACAGGTGTGTTCGCTCGACAGGTGTGTTCGCTGGACAGGTGTGTTCGCTCGACAGGTGTGTTCGCCCGACAGGTGTGTTCGCTCGACAGGTGTGTTCGCTCGACAGGTGTGTTCGCTCGACAGGTGTGTTCGCTCGACAGGTGTGTTCGCTCGACAGGTGTGTTCGCTGGACAGGTGTGTTCCCTCGACAGGTGTGTTCGCTCGACAGGTGTGTTCACTCGACAGGTGTGTTCGCTCGACAGGTGTGTTCGCTCGACAGGTGTGTTCGCTGGACAGGTGTGTTCACTCGACAGGTGTGTTCGCTCGACAGGTGTGTTCGCTCGACAGGTGTGTTCACTCGACAGGTGTGTTCGCTCGACAGGTGTGTTCACTCGACAGGTGTGTTCGCCCGACAGGTGTGTTCGCTGGACAGGTGTGTTCGCTCGACAGGTGTGTTCGCTCGACAGGTGTGTTCACTCGACAGGTGTGTTCGCTCGACAGGTGTGTTCGCTCGACAGGTGTGTTCACCCGACAGGTGTGTTCGCTCGACAGGTGTGTTCGCTCGACAGGTGTGTTCGCTGGACAGGTGTGTTCGCTCGACAGGTGTGTTCGCTCGACAGGTGTGTTCGCTCGACAGGTGTGTTCGCTCGACAGGTGTGTTCACTCGACAGGTGTGTTCGCCCGACAGGTGTGTTCGCTGGACAGGTGTGTTCGCTCGACAGGTGTGTTCGCTCGACAGGTGTGTTCGCTCGACAGGTGTGTTCGCTCGACAGGTGTGTTCGCTGGACAGGTGTGTTCGCCCGACAGGTGTGTTCGCTCGACAGGTGTGTTCACTCGACAGGTGTGTTCGCTCGACAGGTGTGTTCGCTCGACAGGTGTGTTCGCTGGACAGGTGTGTTCGCTCGACAGGTGTGTTCGCCCGACAGGTGTGTTCGCCCGACAGGTGTGTTCGCTGGACAGGTGTGTTCGCCCGACAGGTGAGATCTTCCTCCTCGATCCAGATCAACGTCGTAACGAAGTCTCTCCAGACGCCTCGACGTTTACGACTTCAAGATCCGGCGCCGTTTGAAACACGATGTCGTGAAAAACACTTTTGCATGAATTTATCCTGAAGGTGACGCAGCGTCTGATTTGTTGGGTGCGTGTTTTTTTTTGTTTTGGTTGTGTTTTGGTGTGTGTGTTTCTCTGCTTTTAAGTGACTGTGTGTGTGTGTGTGTGTGTGTGTGGTGTGTGTGTTGGCGCCCGTCTTGTTCTCTTTCGCTTCTCTCTGGGCCCGCTCGCACTCTCACACACAACCGCACACACACACACACACACACACACACACACACACACACACACACACACACACACACACACACACACACACACACACACACACACACACACACACACACACACACACACACACACACACACACACACACACACACACACACACACACACACACACACACACACACACACACACACATACACTCACACACAAACACACACACACACATACACATACACATACACATACACACACACACACACACACACACACACACTCACACACACACACACACTCACACACACACACACACACACACACACACACACACTCACACATACACACATACACTCACACACAAACACACACACACACATACACATACACATACACATACACACACACACACACACACACACACACACTCACACACACACACACACACTCACACATACACACATACACTCACACACAAACACACACACACACACACACACACACACACACACACACACACACACACACTCTGGTTCTCTTCTTGTCGTCATAGAAACTTTAAATAACGTTAAAAGTATCTCGTGTTAATCTGGATTAACTTTAATCTGATGCTCCATAAAAACAGCAGATTAACTGTAATCTGATGCTTTTTAGCTTCAACCTCCGTCTGCTGATGTTTGACCTTCAGTGGATGATGAAGGTCAAACATCAACGTGATCGACACACACTTCAAAACTATATAGAGACACACACACATATATACACACATACATATATACATATATATATATATACACACATATATATACACAATACATATATATATATATATATATATATATATCTACACAACACACATATATAATATATAATTATATATATACACACACATAACTACACACATGTATATATATATACACACACTATATCCACATACATAAATACATACACCCTACACATATCACATCACATACATATATATATATATATATATATATACGCACATACAATAATATACACACACACCTACATAATGTGTATAATATCATAACATGTGACTGATATATATTATACAGATACACACACGTTATATATAAATATATAATAATAATCTCTGTATATATACACACACACACACAAAAACACATCTACACACACGTTATATATAAATATATATATATATATATATATACACACATATATACACACATCTTTACACACAACTATATATACACACTTCAAAACTCTATAGAGATACACAAACATACACACATACATACACACTCATAAACATACACATATTTATACACACATCTCATTTGTATCTTCTCGTTTACACTATTTTAACAATTTATTTAGTGTGTAAACAAGGATGTGTTTCGCCTGCAGTTCATCTCTGAGCTGCTCTAGTAGAAGAACTTACATTTCTGCTTCAAACTCTTCACTGCTTTCTTTCAGGATCACACACATACTGTATATACACACATTTACTGTTTATACACACATTTACTGTTTATACACACATTTATTATATATCCACACACATCTATCTATCTATACACACATATATAAACACACACAGACACAAACACATATATAAACACACACACATATATAAACACACAGACACAAACACATACTGTATATAAACACACACATATATAAACACACACAGACACAAACACATATATAAACACACACACATATATAAACACACAGACACAAACAATACATAAAACACACACATATAAAACACACAAACAATATAAAAACCAAAAAAAAATATAAACACACACACATATATAAACACACACAGACACAAACACATATATAAACACACACACATATATAAACACACACAGACACAAACACATATATACACACACAAACACATATATAAACACACACACGACACAAACATAAAAACCACACATATAAACACACACAGACACAAACACATATAAACACACACACACATATAAACACACAAGACACACATATATAAACACCACACACAATATAAACAACACAAACAACACATATATAAACAACACACAAACCATATATAAACAACACAACCCACAATATAAACACACACATAACACAAGACACAAACACATATATAAACACACACATATATAAACACACACAGACACAAACACATATATAAACACACACATATATAAACACACACAGACACAAACACATATAAACACACACATATATAAACACACACACATATATAAACACACACAACTATATAAACACACACAATATATAAACACACACAGAGACACAAACACATATATAAACACACACATATATAAACACACACAGACACAAACACATATATAAACACACACACATATATAAACACACACAGACACAAACACATATATAAACACACACACATATATAAACACACACAGACACAAACACATATATAAACACACACACATATATAAACACACACAGACACAAACACATATATAAACACACACACATATATAAACACACACAGACACAAACACATATATAAACACACACACATATATAAACACACACAGACACAAACACATATATAAACACACACATATATAAACACACACATATATAAACACACACAGACACAAACACATATATAAACACACACATATATAAACACACACAGACACAAACACATATATAAACACACACATATATAAACACACACAGACACAAACACATATATAAACACACACACATATATAAACACACACAGACACAAACACATATATAACACAACACATATAAAACACAGACACAAACACATATATAAACACACACACATATATAAACACACACAGACACAAACACATATATAAACACACACACATATATAAACACACACAGACACAAACACATATATAAAACACACACATATAAAACACACACAGACACAAACACATATATAAACACACACACATATATAAACACACACAGACACAAACACATATAAACACACACACATATATAAACACACACAGACACAAACACATATATAAACACACACACATATATAAACACACACAGACACAAACACATATATAAACACACACACATATATAAACACACACAGACACAAACACATATATAAACACACACATATATAAACACACACAGACACAAACACATATATAAACACACACAGACACAAACACATATATAAACACACACACATATATAAACACACACAGACACAAACACATATATAAACACACACAGACACAAACACATATATAAACACACACATATATAAACACACACAGACACAAAACATAAAAAAAAACACACACACAAAAATATATAAACACACACAGACACAAACACATATATAAACACACACACATATATAAACACACACAGACACAAACACATATATAAACACACACACATATATAAACACACACAGACACAAACACATATATAAACACACACACATATATAAACACACACAGACACACACAGACACAAACACATATACACATAAACACAACACACACATATATAAACACACACAGACACACACACATATATAAACACACACAGACACAAACACATATATAAACACACACAGACACAAACACATATATAAACACACACATATATAAACACACAAGACACAAACACACATATATAAACACACACAGACACAAACACATATAAACACACACAATATATAAACACAAAAACACATATATAACACACACACATATATAAACACACACAGACACAAACACATATATAAACACACACATATATAAAAACACACACACAAAACACATATATAAACACACAACACAAATATAAACACACATATATAAACACACACAGACACAAACACATATATAAACACACACACATATATAAACACACACAGACACAAACAACACATACAATAAAAACACACACATATATAAACACACACAGACACAAACACATATATAAACACACACACAGATATAAACACACACAGACACACACACATATATAAACACACACAGACACAAACACATATATAAACACACACACATATATAAACACACACAGACACAAACACATATAAAAACACACACATATATAAACACACACACACACATAAAACACACACAAATATATAAACACACACACACATATATAAAAACACACACACATATATAAACACACACACACATATAAACACACACATATAAACACACACACACATATATAAAAACACACACACATATATAAACACACACACACATATATAAACACACACACACATATATAAACACACACACATATATAAACACACACACACACATCCAGCTGTGCGACTGGGTCACTCAGAGAATCAGAAATTCATTCATCAACCATGAGCTCAAACACACACACAGACTCACACACACACACACACACACACACACACACACACACACACACACACACACACACACACACACACACACACACACACACACACACACACTCAGAGAAAGAAACAGCTGCTCTGTGATGAACAGTCGACGTTCACTCAGAGGAAGTTGATTCATTTGTTACGTCTCAGTCTCATGTTCAGTATGTGTGTCTATATATATATATATGTATATATATACTGAATATATATGTGTGTGTGTATATATAGTATTTATATATGTGTGTGTATAGTATATATATGTGATTATATATATGTGTGTGATATATAGTATTTATATATGTGTGTGTATAGTATATATATGTGTGTATATAGTATATATATATTATTTATATATATATATGTGTGTATATATAGTATTTATATATATAAGTGTCTGTTTACACACATAGTATAGTATGTATAGTTTATATATGTATAGTATACAGTATATATGTATGTATATATACGTTATACACATACATATATATATAAATAATATATATACACACATATATACTATACACACACATATATATAAATACTATATATACACACACAGATATATATATACTATAAATAAATACATATATATACTGTATATTATATATAAACACACATATATATACTGTATATTATATATAAACACACATATATATACTGTATATTATATATACACACATATATATACTGTATACTATATATACACATCTTTATTAATAATCTTTTATTTCGAAGGTTCAACACAAACAATAGTTTCAAATGTAGGCATTAGTTCAACGATTTACATTTTCAACACAATGTTTTTCATTAGAAAACTTTTAAACATGTCAATCATGTTCTGATTGTTGCCATGGTTACCTGATTGATCTCCAGCTGGACTTGAACTTGTTTTTCTCACAAAATACATTTGCAGTAAAAATAAATGACGTCAGAAACAAACTGTCAATCAAACCCATGTCAATAACAAAATGGCCGACATGACCGTTTCTGAGGTAAAATGTTGAAAAGTTGATTTTGTGTTTAATTCAATATTGAAGTCATTGAACAACAATGTTTATGTTTTAAAGTGAAACGTTATTTAAAGTTATTTTACGTCACATTTATTCCGTGAAAAGATTGAAAAATGTTTAATTCATTCAACAAAACGAGGTTTTAAAGATGAAACTTTATAACCGTTTATTACTTAAAATGTAAAAAAATCTGTTTTAATTTCGTTTTGGTTCTGAAGTAAACAACAACAACAACAACAACAACAACAACAACAACAACAAAGCAGCCGTTCTTACCTGTCGAGCAGAAGAAAAACAAAAGAGTTGATTTTATTCTTTATTTATGACTTTATTGCACACGAGACATTTGTTTTGTTTTTGGTGCAAGAAAGTTACAAGATCAACACGTCAATAAAAACAACTTCTAAGAACAAAACACATAAAACACTTCATGAATAAACACGAGTATAATCTGAGTTTAATGGTGTTAATGCTCGATCCCGACACCAGGGGGCGCGTGTTCGCCTCCAGCCCTGAAGGAATGTTTGACGACACCTGAGGTCGATGACGTCACTCTGGTCACTCGTCGATTGGTCGAGAGGTTTGTGGGTCTGTGTGCGACTGTTGTGCGACTGTTGTGCGTTTCCTACACACTGTGACTTTGTGTCTTTTTGTTGTGAAGCTTCGTCGACTCGTGAACCGTCGTCGCGACTCAAAGACGCTAAAGTTCGACTCGTTTACCACGAAATAAGTGGAAATTTCTACTGAATTTAAAACGTTTAAGTTTCGTTCGATGTTTGATGTTGTCGTTTTCATCGTAACGGTCGACGTTACACCAGAGATGCTAACATGCTAACATGCTAACATCCATCGTAACGGACTTTTCCCTCCGAACGCGTCAAATATTTTGTTTGAATGGATCTGGAAGAAATTCTTGAAAAGGAAAACGTGTCCAACGTGGAAACATTGACTTTACAAATGTGGAACAAAAACTGTTTTTTTTAGGAAAGATTCTCAGTTTCATGGATCAGAGCAACGAAGAAAAGATCGTCAACACTTCAGTAGAAAATATATAAATAAACCAATAAAAGGCACTTTTTGTGGAGTCGCGCTCGTCGTCGCAGGACGGATTCAAATGCATCAATAAATAGACGTGAAGCAGGAGATATTTCAGCGAAAAGCGTCAAAGTTCGGACGTGAAACACATTTTTAATCCCAGTTTTGTTGAAGTTGAACAAGAAACAAGTGAGTGAGTTAATGGAGTTAATCTGTGTGTGTGTGTGTGTGTGTGTGTGTGTGTGTGTGTGTGTGTGTGTGTGTGTGTGTGTGTGTGTGTGTGTGTCAGTGTTGTTACCTTGAATTAGTGAAGAAGAGAAAGAACTGAACGAACCAGAAGCAAAGAAAAGTTTAAAATCCAGAGACTTGTTTATAAATAAAGAGAAACAGGCGCTAATGCTAACGCTAACGCTAATAGCATCACAAATGTTCAACAGACGTAAATAATCTCAGGTTACGTTTGTTTTATATCATTTAACAAGTTTTCCAGTTAACAAGTAGACATTAGCACCTGTTAGCAACTAGCTGCTGTTAGCTTAGCAACTAGCTGCCGTTAGCTTAGCTTCATCTTCAAACCTCGTTTTAGACGTTTTTCCAGTTTTACAAGTGAAATACTTTGATTCAACGAGTGAATTATTAACTATTATTAACGAGTGTTTATTCAAAAATCATGTTTATTTTCTTTAGTGTTTTTCATCTCGAGACGAGATCAACAATAATCGCGATACAAATAAAAACCTGGAACCAAAGAGATGCTACATAACTAGCGGTTAGCATGGAGACGGTTAACCGGTCGCGTGTCGATGACATCATCAACACGCGACGGCAGCGAGCGAAGAGTGAGCAGGAAACAGGTGAGTGTGCGTCAGGCCAGGTGTCGACTCGTGCCGCGTTGTGTAGTTGTGTTAGTTGGTGAACCATTAACAACACAAAAGACAAACTCAGCAAAAGTTAGTAAAATCTTACTAAGAATGTTTATTAAAACAAGAGGTTAATAAAGAAACACCATGAGAACTCAAGCGAATACAAACTAATGATCTAAGAGTTAAACAAGCAGAAACCATAGAAGAAGAGTGTGGGGGGGGGCACTGCATAAAAAAGCATCAGAAACATGATTAATATACATATAAAATGAGATTAGAAAAATACATTATAAACCTGTTAACAATGGCTGTTAATTACATTATCGTACATGTAGGCAGGTCAGAGGTCAGAGGTCAACGTCTCGTAATACTGTCAGAAAAAAATGATCTTTCTCTCCGAATATTGCATTTTTCTAAATAATAACACTGAGGAAAGTTTGACCTTTTGGCTGTAACATGAGAGGTTCCTCTGCCAGAGTGTTGGATCTAGTTGGGCGATGACATCATGAGCTGGCAGTGACGAGGAGGATGCGACTACGGGGGAAGAACCTGCTGTAAAGGGTAAAGGGCGTCGGGTCAAAGGTCAGGAAGACGGAACATGGCACGTGTTTGCATAGAAGAACTTCTGGAGCCGCCGGTGACTCTGGGCTCGACTCGCTCGCCTGCTGGACGTGATCGACAGAGACGTTGATAAGGCACTTGCATCTCCAACCTTTTCCCACAATCCTTTGGGTTCCCCCTCTTTTTCCAGTCATGTCCAGGGTAACTGCACTTGTCCTCGCCCGCTATTCTTTCCAGGGTTTTTTCTAGTATCAAAAGCTAAAGTTGGCAAAAATAGATTTTCTCTCGTCCTCTCAGCACCTGTAACGACGCGCAGTGACACACACATGGCTTCACATCCTACGGTTTGTTCGACACAGGCGTCGATCACAGGTGACACATCGTGGATGCACTCGCTCGCACAACAACACAACTCCGGAAAGAAAAAGTGACAAAAACGGAGCAAAAAAAAACAACAACAAAATCGTTCAAATCAAAGATGAGTTTTTGTTCTTTTGACCTTGAACTGACAGGTTTGATTGATCTCTGACACGCGTCAATCAAACTTCGTAAATGCTCGTCTTGCTCAAGGGCTCGAACGCGTAGATTATTGTGTCGCCGGTTACTATGGTTACGCCCCGACGAGCACGGCGCCCCCTCTGGAGAAAGATGCGTAACTGCAGGAGAATATATCGACTAAAGAAAACTTTGGCTAAATACACGAAAAACACACAAAACACTTTTAGTCTTTTGATCAGAGTTAACACAACGTCAGGCACTGGTTTGTAGTGTAGTGTGTGAGTGTGAGTGTGAGTGTGAGTGTGTGTGTGTAAGTGTGTGTGTAAGTGTGTGTGTGTGAGTGTGTGTGAGTGTGTGTGTGTGAGTGTGTGTGAGTGTGTGAGTGTGTGTGTGTGTGAGTGTGTGTGTGTGAGTGTGTGAGTGTGTGAGTGTGTGTGTGAGTGTGTGAGTGTGTGAGTGTGTGAGTGTGTGTGTGAGTGTGTGTGTGAGTGTGTGAGTGTGTGAGTGAGTGTGTGTGTGTGTGTGTGAGTGTGTGTGTGAGTGTGTGTGTGTGAGTGTGTGTGTGTGTGTGTGTGTGTGTGTGTGAGGGGGGGTCACACCCGACTCTTATATGTAGTAAGAACTCAAATAAACATGAACAAAATCACTCGCACACACCCCCCCCTCGACCCCCGACCCCCGACACCCTCGTAACGACCGTTAGTCCAAATGGTTGAAAAGCAACAAAAACAAAAACAAAAACACAAAACCGTGGCAGCCATGCGTGAGGACGACAACACGAGCGTCGCACACCCACAATGTGTCGTCACACAAGTGTAACACGTTAATGTAACTTCGTTCTTTCTGTTTCTTTCTCTGGGGCGGGGGTCGGGGGTCGGGGGTCTAAGGTCAAATCCACCACCCCTTTGATTGACAGGAGTGGCGTCTTATTGCTTGAGTCAGTGCAGGAGAACGAAAGAAAAAACCCCTGATTGATGAAAAGAAAGAGAAAGAATGGAAGCAACTGAACAGATGATGCTGCGACTGGTGGGCGTCGGGGTCAGAGGGTGTTAGGGTCACTGCCTCCCTGGCCTGGCCCCTCCCTCGCAAAGGCATTTACCAGTTAAGTGATCAGCAGGCAGGCTCGGGCGGCTCGTCATTGGGTGAAGAGTTCAGAGGTCAGAAGTTCATGTGTTAGTTGCCGGTGGCGGCTATAGGTGTTAGAAACAAAAACAAAACAAACAGAAAACAAAGATAGAAGGATATTAGTGTCAGCAGGAAGAGGAATGACATCTTCAACAATAAAATGAATCTTCAATCATGAGATGATCACACGTGTCCCCCCCGCCCGCCCCCGACTAGCTGGGTCGTGTGATGCCCCCCCTCACCCCCCCACAGGTGAAGAAGAAGAGAAGCAGAAAAGAAGGAAGTGACATCACAGTTTTGATTCAACAAATGTTGAAACTTTGACCTTTTTATTTATTTGTTTTTAATTCATCAAATCATTTGTTATTTAATCATTTAAATGTTTTTTAAACCCAGAGTTAAATTTTCTTAATCTGATACATTATTATTATTATTATTATTATTATAGTATTATTATTATTATTATATTATTATATTATTATTATTATAGTATTATTATTCTTATTATATTATTATATTATTATTCTTATTATAATTATTATTCTTATTATAATTATTATTCTTATTATATTATTATAATAATTATATTATTATAATTATTATTATTATAATTAATTATTATTATAATTATAATTATTATTATTATTATATTATATTATTATTATTATATTATTATTATAACATGATATAATTATTTTTAATTCAAGGATTTAAAAATAAAACCAATTTAACCTTTCAATGAACAAACTAGTGAATAAGATAATAATAACAATAATAAGTAAATTAGATAATAATAATAATAATGATAATAACAATAACAACAATAATAATAAGTAAGTAAGTATAACGATAATGATAATAATAAACAATAATAACAACAATAACAATAATAAGTGAATTAGATAATAATAACTATAATAATAACAACAATAATAACAATAACAATAATAAGTGAATTAGATAATAATAACTATAATAATAACAACAACAATAACAATAATAAGTGAATTAGATAATAATAACTATAATAATAACAATAACAATAATAAGTGAATTAGATAATAATAACTATAATAATAACAATAATAAGTGAATTAGATAATAATAACAATGATAATAATAATAAAAACAGGATAATAATCAAAGGTTAAAAGGTCAACATGACACCCATAAGGCTGTGATGACATCATCAGCTCCACACACACATCAGTACAGAAGAAGCAGAGGATCAGACGCACGAGTGTCAAGTGTTTAGTGTCGTTAACATGTCATTAGTTTTAACTTTACATTCTTGTTTGCTTCAGTGTTTCATTAGTTTATGTCGTGCACGAGTGTGTGTCATCAGTGTGTGTGTCATCAGTGTGTGTGTCATCAGTGTGTGTTGAATAATGATGGTCGACGTGTTACGATGGTTTTCTCTTTATTCTTTGATAGAATATAAATATACACAAGAACCATAAATACATTTGATAGAAAATACTGAAATATAAACAGTACCTGATGTGCAACTGAAATATCAGAGTCGTGTGGAAGGACAAGCTACCAGTGTGTGTGTGTGTGTGTGTAGGTGTGTGTAGATGTGTGTAGGTGTGTGTGTGTAGGTGTGTGTGTGTGTGTGTGTGTGTCTGTGAGTG
The DNA here is from genome assembly GCA_016630915.1 of Callionymus lyra. Taxonomy (NCBI): domain Eukaryota; kingdom Metazoa; phylum Chordata; class Actinopteri; order Syngnathiformes; family Callionymidae; genus Callionymus; species Callionymus lyra. Next base: position 20,856,551 of record JACEEU010000020.1, read on the forward strand.
TGTGTGTGTGTGTCTGTGAGTGTGTGTGTGTGTGTAGGTGTGTGTGTGTGTGTCTGTGTGTGTGTAGGTGTGTCTGTGTGTGTAGGTGTGTCTGTGTGTGTGTGTGTGTGTGTGTGTGTAGGTGTGTCTGTGTGTGTAGGTGTGTCTGTGTGTGTGTGTGTGTGTGTGTAGGTGTGTCTGTGTGTGTAGGTGTGTGTGTGTGTGTGTGTGTGTGTGTGTGTGTGTGTGTGTGTCTGTGTGTCTGTGTGTAGGTGTGTGTAGGTGTCTGTGTGTGTGTGTCTGTGTGTGTGTGTGTGTCTGTGTGTGTGTGTCTGTGTGTCGTCACAATATGGCTTTATTTTTGCTTGTCAATGGAACTAGTTTGAGGGTCTAATGTCGGAGGAATGTCAGCGCTGCAGCTGCTCAGCATGTGAAGGAGTGAATGTAAACATTATGACCACGAGCACCATGTAGCTGGTGTGTGTGTGTGTGTGTGTGTGTGTGTGTGTGTGTGTGTGTGTGTGTGTGTGTGTGCGCAGGAAGAGGAGGAAAGACATGAAGAAGAACCTCAGAGACTAAACTGACCTCGGTCTGCGGTCACAATCCTTTGGTAAGGATGGACCCGCGTGTCATGCCGTCTCACTTTAGTAGCCATTGCACCTGGATCGAGGTGAGACACGGTCAGAGCTGCACGACATCACAGCCAGATACACAACAACACAACACTTCAACAGTCAGGAGGGTCGGGCGGTCGGGACAGCGCCACCTGCTGTTCACTCTCTCACCAGTGAACATGTGAGTCAGACGGTGGATTAATAGTTAATAGTTACTTCTTAACTAGAAACTCAGTTTAATCTGATGCTTCACGACGGTCGCGTCAGAATCTAAGACTTGAGTGTGTTGTTGCTGCGACGACTCACACCAGAGCTGCACAACATCTACACAACAAACTAACACAACCAGGGAACAACGAACTTTAACGTTTAACTAACTTTAATGTTAAACTAACTTTAATGTTAAACTAACTTTAATGTTAAACTAACTTTCAAACGTTAAACTAACTTTAACGTTAAACTAACTTTCAAGCGTTAAACTAACTTTCAAACATTAAACTAACTTTAACGTTAAACTAACTTTCAAACGTTTAACTAACTTTCAAACGTTAAACTAACTTTAACGTTAAACTAACTTTGAAACATTAAACTAACATTAAACTAACGTTAGTTTAAAGTTAGTTTTATGTTTAAAAGTTGAATGTTTGAAACGTTAAATTAACTTCTAGATATAAAATGTACTCTTTAAATATTGCATTTCAAGTATTTGTGAAGAAATTAGTGAATTTATAAAGTAAAGTAAAGTAAAGTAAAGTAAATGAAGGATTTGTTTGTTGTTTTCAATCCTTTAATTTCTACTTTTCACGCTTCAATCCTCGTCACTCTAACATCATAAGACTATGTTGAAGTACAGTTAGAAGTATTATTACTCAGGGAGTCTGTGTTTTTACTCTGTGAGGCTCCGTAGTAATATTACAACGACTCAGAGTAATACCACGAGTATCGTGGAGTAAACACAACATAGCTCGGAGCATCGAAGTAATACTAAGGAGTCTTGAGTAGTAATACTACAAGGTTTAAATATTACGAGTCTGGCAGTAATACTTGAGAGGCTGCAGCTCCAGTGTGAGGCGCAGTGAGAGAGTGATCTGAGGGTCAATAAAGCTGCTGTGGGGGGTCACGTGAAGTCGTGGACTCGTGAGGGACCAGGATCTTCCTGGACAGGAAGTCCTGGTGTCTTTGGTAGCTTGGAGGTCTCGGCTCTCTGAGGGGAATGTTCGGGGGCGACTAAGACTGGGGTGAACCCCCGGAGCGAGCGAGTCTATGTGCAGGCGTGGAGGCAGAAGTCGTCAGGATCTACTGCGAGGGCCTGGACCTGGGACTAGGGTCTTCTAAAGTCCACGACCTGCTCGTCAGTTAGTTTCAGCCTCAGGTGGACACGACATATTTACCTTTCAACAAGTCCTGACTGTGGCTCAAGGAAGCAACGTCCAGCACCCCGCCGGGGTAAAACAAGCCCTCATGTCCGGGCTGGCTAAAGGCCGCACCCATGCTCCCCCAGGTCCTCTTACCTAGAACCCCACTGTGATCGAGGGGGTACTCCAGCAGGGAGGTGGGTGCCAGGGCGTAGGGGTAGTCGTAGGGGGTGGTGTAGATGAGGCCGCCGTCGGGCGTGGGAGGCACCAGGGTGGGGGTGCCGTTAGGCAGCATGGCGGCCATCTGAGTGGGCCGGATCAGGTTCATGATGGGGGTCCCCGCGGGGGTCTGGGGGCGCAGCGCCTGCGGGGGCAGCACCTGCCCCGTGGGCGCCGCGATGAGGCGGGGTCCCTGAGCGGCGGCGGCGGCGGCTGCAAGAGAGAACGCAAGGGTGGCTGCCATAAGCAAGAGGAGGAGAGGAAGTGATAGAAAAAAAAGAGAACAAACATTACGTGGATTCAAGTCACAGATGAAAAGAAAACAGAAGCAGGAGAAACAGAAGGTGGCAGGAGGAGGGGGAGGGGGGTGAGGGGGGAGATTTAGTTCATGCAATGATCAACACAACTGTACAACAAACACACAATCATGGAGCTCAACACGTTACACAGCCTCGACTAGAACACAATATGACTCAATATTAACTCAACATAAACATCATGAATTAAATACATAAACGTCATTATTAAGTTAATATTGTGTCCAGAGAAATATCAAGGTTTGAATAAGAACTTTATCTCTATCTTAAGATGTTTCATCTCTAGTTAAGATGAAGGTGAAGCATCTAAACATCTAAACATCTAAACATCAGGTGAAACATCTAAACATCTAAACATCAGGTGAAGCATCTAAACATCTAAACATCTGAACCTCAGGTGAAGCATCTAAACATCTAAACATCTAAACATCTTAACCTCAGGTGAAGCATCAGGTAAACATCTAAACATCTAAACATCAGGTGAAGCATCTAAACATCTAAACATCAGGTGAAGCATCTAAACATCTAAACATCAGGTGAAGCATCTAAACATCTAAACATCTAAACATCTAATCATCGGTAAACATCTAAACATCTAAACCTCAGGTGAAGCATCTAAACATCTAAACATGATTAAATCACCAAACATCTACTAGGTGAAGCATCTAAACATCTAAACATCTAAACATCTAAATATCAGGTGAACATCTAAACCTCAGGTGAACATCTAAACATCTAAACATCAGGTGAAGCATCTAAACATCTAAACATCAGGTGAACATCTAAACATCTGAACATCTAAACACCATCACAGTATCCGACACATGCACAGGTGAGCAGGTGAGCTGCAGGTAGAGCAGGTGACACAGAGAAACCACACGTGGATTCAGAGCAACATGAAGGACAACATCTCAGGAGCTCCAACACAGATGCTGAAGATGAATCTGGACCAGGGTGAGGACTCACGTGGTTTGATGTTGTTGTCTCTGTAGGTCCCGTTGAGAATCGCCAACTCCATCAGTTGGATCTTCTTCAGGTTGTCCTCGCCCTCCGCCTGACACACAAACAACACAATCAGTGACGCACAACAGCAGCTTCATCTCATCACAGTTGATCAAGAGCAGCAGGAGGTGAGGAACAAACACACAACAACTACACACTCTACACAACGATTGGACTCGATGGACAGTTTTTCAAATACATTTCTGAGAAAGTTGTATTTTCAGAAATACATGTTCAAACTTTAATTATCAGACGGCTTATGCACAGACACACGGTGTGTGTGTGTGTGTGTGTGGGTGTGTGTGTGTGTGTGGGTGTGTGTGTACTTGATAGTTGTGTATGATTGGTTCACAGGACCATCAGCGGGAGAGAGAGAGGAACTACAGTTAAACTCTGAGAAGTGAAGGTGAAGAAGAAGAGACGCTGAACACAGTGTGTCGTGTGTGTTGTTGAGTGTGTTGTCGAGTGTGTTGTCGAGTGTGTTGTCGTGTGTGTTGTCGTGTGTGTTGTCGTGTGTGTTGTTGTGTGTTGTTGAGCGTGTTGTCATGTGTGTTGTTGAGTGTGTTGTCGTGTGTGTTGTCATGACGATCCTTCAAAGTAGATCCTGAACAATGAGAATCTTTCCATGTGTCGAGCAACGTTAACACACATGATCCTGTGACGACAATCCTTCACGTCTACACACCAACACTGGCTGCAGCGACGTCTTTGTGTCCGTGAAAGTGTGTGTCAGTGGATTAACACATTAAACACACACAGAATTAAATCACTTTTAATGCTTTACATCGTTGACATCGTTGCAAATGTATGAAGAGATTCTGGTGAAGGTCACAAGGTCAAGCTCCAATAAAGATAAACAATTTTCTGGATCTGTGCACAAGATCGTACAATGAATGGAATGTGTGTATGCGTGTCTATATGTGTGTGTGTGTGTGTCTATATGTGTGTGTGTGTGTCTATATGTGTGTGTGTGTGTCTATATGTGTGTGTGTGTCTATCTGGCTGGAATTCCCTGGACAGGACGAGCTGCAGGATTACCGAATGAGAGGAATGAAAAGAGGAAGTTTCATTTATCATCCCCGACATGGGAACACACACACACACACACACACACACACACACACACACACACACACATGGCTGTCCGTCAGTGAACAAGCCAGTCAATAAAGCCGCTCTATCCACCAGAATCAGATTCAATCAATGAGGTCTATTTGTGAAATCAACAGAGCGGTGAAAGCTATCAGGGGCGAGCAAGAGGGCGAGAGAGACGGAGGTGAGAGAGTCGTGTCCCTGTGACTCAAACATGGAGTCAGTGATGGAGCATCTTATAGATCCTTCACCAGAAGAGTTTAGGACATTTATACGAGGGTCATGTGTCATGTGATCATTTATACATTGGATCATGTATGTGTGTCATGTGATCATATATGTGTGTCAGGTATACATGTGTCATGTGATCATATACGTGTATCATGTGATCATATATGTGTGTCATGTGATCATATATGTGTGTCATGTGATCATATACGAGGGTCATGTGTCATGTGATCATTTATACATTGGATCATGTGTGTGTCATGTGATCATATATGTGTGTCATGTGATCAAGTATGTGTCATGTGATCATTTATACATTGGATCATGTGTGTGTCATGTGATCATATATGTGTGTCAGGTATACATGTGTCATGTGATCAAGTATGTGTCATGTGATCATGTACAAGTGTCATGTACGTATGTCATGTGATCATATACGTGTATCATGTGATCATATACATTTGTCATGTGATCATATACGTGTGTCATGTGATCATATACGTGTATCATGTGATCATATATGTGTGTCATGTGATCATATACTGTATGAACGTCATGTGATCATGTATGAGTGTCATGTGATCATATATGAACGTCATGTGATCATGTATGAACGTCATGTGATCATGTATGAGTGTCATGTGATCATATATGAGTGAGTCATGTGATCATATATGAACGTCATGTGATCATATATAAACGTGGATGAGTGTCATGTGATCATGTATGAGTGTCATGTGATCATATATGAACGTCATGTGATCATATATGAACGTCATGTGATCATGTATGAACGTCATGTGATCATGTATGAGTGTCATGTGATCATGTATGAATGTCATGTGATCATGTATGAATGTCATGTGATCATGTATGAATGTCATGTGATCATATATGAACGTCATGTGATCATATATGAATGTCATGTGATCATGTATGAATGTCTATCATGTTTGAATGTCATGTGATCATGTATGAACGTCATGTGATCATGTATGAGTGTCATGTGATCATATATGAACGTCATGTGATCATGTATGAATGTCATGTGTCATGTGATCATGTATGAATGTCATGTGATCATATATGAATGTCATGTGATCATGTATGAATGTCATGTGATCATATATGCGTGTCATGTGATCATATATGTGTGTCATGTGATCATATATGAACGTCATGTGATCATATATGAACGTCATGTGATCATATATGAGTGTCATGTGATCATGTATGAATGTCATGTGATCATGTATGAACATCATGTGATCATGTATGAACGTCATGTGATCATATATGAATGTCATGTGATCATATATGAATGTCATGTGATCATGTATGAATGTCATGTGATCATGTATGAATGTCATGTGATCATATATGAATGTCATGTGATCATGTATGAATGTCATGTGATCATGTATGTGTCATATTATGAATGTCATGTGATCATGTATGAATGTCATGTGATCATGTATGAATGTCATGTGATCATATATGCGTGTCATGTGATCATGTATGAGCGTCAGGAACAATGAATTTTATGGATCAGAACCAAGAGAACAGAGATATTAGTCAGTGTTTAAATCCACACGTCCTTCTCACCAGCATTAGGTTGAACTTCCCTCACACGTGGAGAAGAAACCATCAAGCGTGGACACCAGAGAAGAAACAGTGTCAGCCTGAAGAACAAAGTGTAAACGATGGAGTTGTCGGACGGAGAGAAGAGAGAATAGAAGACGAGGAGAGACGGACAGAGTAAACCAATTTGTCTGATCCCTGGTGGCCTGACATGGACTACGGCCTGCTTTCCTTTCCTGGCCTCCCTGCCACTCACACACACACACACACTCTATACTCACACACACACACACACACTCTATACTCACACACACACACACTCTATACACACACGCACGCACACACGCCTACACACTCACACACTGGGTCCATCACAACTTCTCCAATTACCTCAGCAGTAAACACTGCTGCTCTCCTGCCTCCTGGGACCTCAGGTGAATGAGAGGAGCAGGAGAGGAGGAGGAGCAGGAGGAGGAGCAGGAGGAGCAGGAGAAAGAGCAGGAGAAGGAGGAGGAGAGGAGCAGCAGAGGAGGAGGAGAGGAGCAGGAGAGGAGGAGGAGAGGAGCAGCAGGAGAGGAGAGGAGGAGAGGAGCAGCAGAGGAGCAGGAGAGGAGAGGAGAGGAGCAGCAGAGGAGCAGGAGAGGAGGAGTCCATGACTCCGTGGATGGCAACATCTGCTTCTGCTCTCCTTCCACTCCCTTCTGGTCTCCTCCACAACATCTGCAGGAGAATGATTACTCCTCCTTCATCACTTATCAACACTTCACACTCTGCAGCCGCCGACGCTCACAGACGGAGAAGAAACGACAAGAAATGAAAAGATAAACAAACTAAGAAAACACTTTGAAACGACTCGTATCAAAGTTGAAGCAACATGTGTTTTTTTATTATCGTTTCTATATTTAAATCTTATTCCATCATCGGTTATCGTTTATTTTATTTCACTAAAGTGTGTTTAAGATCAAATAATTAACATGTAAATATATACAATTAACATGTCAATATTTACAGCGTCTGTTCATTTTTGTGTTGCAATTAAACTTCCGGCCTCTAGGTGGCAGCATTCATTACGTCCCCCACAGCTGAAGTAGAAGGCAATGAAATCCTGGTGACGACTGAGGACAAGAGGATACAGTGGACTCTAGCCACTTATATATACCTTTTTAAAATATCTTTACTCTAAAAGTGATTTTTGTTTTCATTTAAAGTGATTTGACACTTCAGGGTCGTTCATGTGTGTCGTTCATGTGTGTCGTTCATGTGTGTCGTTCATGTGTGTCGTTCATGTGTGTCGTTCATGTGTGTCGTTCATGGTGTGTCGTTGATAGTGTGTCGTTCATGTGTGTCGTTCATGTGTGTCGTTCATAGTGTGTCGTTCATGTGTGTCGTTCCACAGGTCGTGTCATAGTGTGTCGTTCATAGTGTGTCGTTCATGTGTGTCGTTCATGTGTGTCGTTCATGTGTGTCGTTCATGTGTGTCGTTCATGTGTGTCGTTCATGTGTGTCGTTCATGTGTGTCGTTCATGTGTGTCGCTCATGTGTGTCGCTCATGTGTGTCGTTCATGTGTGTCGTTCATGTGTGTCGTTCATGTGTGTCGTTCATGTGTGTCGTTCATGTGTGTCAATCATGTGTGTCAATCATGTGTGTCGTTCATGTGTGTCGTTCATGTGTGTCGTGTCATAGTGTGTCGTTCATGTGTGTCGTTCATAGTGTGTCGTTCATAGTGTGTCGTTCATGTGTGTCGCTCATGTGTGTCGTTCATAGTGTGTCGTTCATGTGTGTCGTTCTATGTGTGTCAATCATGTGTGTCAATCATGTGTGTCGTTCATGTGTGTCGTTCATGTGTGTCGTTCATGTGTGTCGTTCATAGTGTGTCGTTCATGTGTGTCGTTCATGTGTGTCGTTCATGTGTGTCGTGTCATAGTGTGTCGTTCATGTGTGTCGTGTCATAGTGTAAGTTTCTTTTTCTCTGCGTCACACGTCAACACTTTATTTAAATAAACTCTAATAATTCCAGGTGTTGTTTTCTATTCTCAGCCTGATCTGCAGCCAGAAAACAGGTCACATTGGTTCATGTTAGTGTATTTGCTGCGGTTTCTTCTCAGCGAGGAGAAAGAAATTGTCTCGACTCAAACGCTGCCGTCGTTTCAAAAGCAATTTTCTTTTTCCTCCTCGAACGCTTTGTTTAAACCGTCTGTCACGAAGTGAGCGACAACTATTTTCAAATACACAGAGAATCCCTCGGAACGTAACCCTCTTCAGTCTCCTGGTCCTCCAGGCTCACAACACATTAGTCATGCTAAACCACTCATTAGCATACGAGCTCAACCAGTCAGATCACAAGCATCAGGCCCCGCCCACCGCTGTCAATCAACGGCTTTACTGCGAGTCGAACCAGAACCTCTGGTTCTACGACTTATGTGTCACTCGTGTAGAAACATATAGATTTAAAGATTCATCAAACGACGCTTGTTTCATTTGAAGTTTGCAGGGAAGAAAGAGTAGACCTACAAGACTGGCTACCTTTACAATTGAAACAGTTGCACAAATTAGAAAAATCAAGGTTAAAATGTATATTTATATTTTGGTTTAAAGCCAACAGTAGAATGTATCAATAGAACCATCAACAGACAAACATATAGACTTATGTCGTCAAATATAATTCATGTCAAGTAAATATTAGTACGAGGCAGAAATAACTTCTCTAAACCTTTAATCCCTTAAACCTTGATTACAGTTGAAAACACGTGTTCCACTGGAGGATCTTCAAAAGCGGACGTGAAGGATGAGAACAAATGAATAGATAATCTGAAGATGGCTTTAATGGAGCGAGGGATGAGCGAGGGATGATGGTTGATCCTCACCAACTGGACTCCATGTAACCTGGTAACAGCATTACCAGCGGATTAAACGTGGCATAAATAACAATAATCGCTGAGATTTAACGAAGCATTATTGAAGCTCTTGACCCGACGACAGATGATGGACCAGCAGACGGATCGTGTCATGAGACCCTGTTGGACCAACGAGCATCTGCTCCTCTGACGCTGCACTGACATCCTTCCTCTGACGCCACATGTAGAGAACTTCCTGCTCGTCCCAGCGTGCCGGGGTCGCTCTCCTCTCGTGCCCTCAATCCAGCATATCTTTGACAGGATTTGAACCGCGGATGATTTGCAGCTTTAAATACTGTGCAGGGATTTGACTCCCAGATCCTGAGTCTGTTGATCAGAGCAACGATGGAACCAAGAGTCACCGGTGAAGAGATTGAAGTTTAATAAATCTACCTGCGAGTCCTCGTGATCATCTGGACAACAACACGAACACATCACTGTTGTCGAGGCTCACGGACCAGAGGAGACATGGAGGTTCAGAAAGACTAGGACCTCACAGACACTGTTCACCTCCAGCGAAGCATCCAAGAGGGTCTGGACAAGAAGCTGGTTCAAGAGAATACACGTGTCTGGAGTGAAGTCCTGTAAGAAGTCTCCTGCAATAACAGTCGCTGCCAGACAAGAGTGTGTGTGTGTGTGAGATTGTTGTGACCCAGAGACACGACTTGTGTGTTCGCTGTGGGCGGATCAAAGTGGAAACCCTCTCAGCCGAGCGTCACCGAAGCCAATGTTCTTCTCGAAACACTGTTGGTCGTGAGTCCAGTCACTTCAACCAGAGGATCCTCGTCGGGTCACACTAGAACTAGACCTCGGACAAAAACGCCCCGGAGCCGGTTCACAAGCGAGAGTATCTGGAGTGTGTTTGAAGTGGCATGTGTGTGACGAAGCCGGGATCAGAAGAAAAGCCTGTGGATATGTAGCTTCTTTCCTGCGACTCAACGAACCACGGGCAGGAAAACAAGCGGGTCAAAGATCTGCAGCTCCTGGACTCGCTCAGACAGGATTAAAGGACCTTCAAAGAGGAGAAGATAGTTTCCTCTGGACTTGATGCTAAAAGTTCCAGGACAGATTAAACTCCTGCCATTTAAGCACTTTCTCCTCCTTTGTGTTGGACCATGACGTGCAGCAAACGCACAACTGAGGCCAAAACAACTTTGTAATTCATCCAGCAGAGAAACACTTAGATCTCAAAACACTCACAGTGAAGGTCTGATGTGGAGCAGGTGAGGTCGTGAGTGGAGCTATGGTTGTGACCCCCGTCCATCTAGACCCCCCACACCCATCTAGACCCCACACACCTCCATCGAGTCTCGTTCACGAGCCGGTCTGAGCCGATCAGCTCGGATCATTCTTGGACCATGTGCCACAAGAGCGATGGTTCCTGGTGTAAAGTGGTCTGAACGGCTAATTCCAATGATCCACTTAGCAGCTCCTGGATAAGTATGATGAGGCCCTTAATGCCGTCCACAGATCTGGAGACTGAGGTCTGATGTGGACACACCTCTGATGGAGGCCGTAAAACCACGATGAGGAGACGGACCTTCTGCAGACTCCATCCAGGACCATAAACAATAGCGAAGCTAAAGCGACAGCAGGAAACACTTCCATCACCGAGGCCATCTCCAGGAGAGGTCGAGAGGTCAAGGCAGTCAATTAAAAAGATGATTAACATTCACGTGGGACTCTGCTGCTGAACACACACACAAAGGCAGGGAGGTTGTCCCTGACCTGAGGTGTCCTGGGATCAGAAGGTTAATAAGATCCGATCCAACTTCTTCATTAGCCTCACGCAGGTGGTCCTGGAGGGACACGGCGTCGAGAAAAACCTTCTACTTTCCAGCCAATCCACGAGGTCTGCAGACCAGACACACGGTCACGAGAACACGTGGACACTCTCGTGAACACGGGAACTACATGTGATATTTACACGGAATATTCCTTCAAACCAGCACTTCTTACTCCCATAAGCTCCGCCCACCGAGTGGAGCACCAAGAGATGTGATTGGATCAGACGTGCGTCAATCAAACCCACTGAGGGTAACGTAAAGAAAAGGTCCGGCTCGCTAATGCATGACAAGAACGGAGAGTAAATAAAAGAGATAAACATCATTAATTGGAGACGCACACATGGATGCAGCCAGATGGTGTTTTGTTCTCATTTGTCATCACGGCTGCTTCAGAGGGCGAGAAGAAAAACCTGTTCATCCATCGCATAAATCAGCAACAATGAAGCCCAAACTGATCGTGTTCGTCCTCCTCGTGAAGCTTCGTCCTCCTTCGTCCTCCTTCGTCCTCCTCGTGAAGCTTCGTCCTCCTCGTGAAGCTTCGTCCTCCTTCATCTTCGTCCTCCTCGTGAAGCTTCGTCCTCCTCGTGAAGCTTCGTCCTCCTTCATCTTCGTCCTTCATCTTCATCCTCCTCGTGAAGCTTCGTCCTCCTCGTGAAGCTTTGTCCTCCTCCATCCTCCAGCCCGAGAGCTTCTCTCGTCTCGTGTCCTGCCAAGCCCGACGCTGGCGAGGAGCTGCTCGACGCCCCGCGGATCCTTGGCGCCCGTGAAGGTCCATCTGCCAGGCTTTTAGTGGAAATATTGAAATAACGTTTCCTCGTTCCACGAGTCGGTCGTGCAGGGAGAGGAAAGGGAAAAAAGGTAAAAGATGAAAAAGTCTCAAAGTTTCCCTGGACGTGCTTCAGTGACGACTTTAACACAAACGGAAAGTATTTGTGGAAAACTGTGAAGGTGCCATTTTGTTCTCATGGCAGTGGAAGAATGAAAGCAGCTCATGTGGAGAGGAGGACACAAAGGAGAAGGAGCCGAGCTTCTCCTCCATGACTGGAGGACGACACGTCCATGACTGGAGGACGACACGTCCATGACTGGAGGACGACACGTCCATGACTGGAGGACGACACGTCCAGGACAACACGTCCATGACTGGAGGACGACACGTCCATGACTGGAGGGACGACACGTCCATGACTGGAGGGGCGACACGTCCATGACTGGAGGGACACGCCCATGGCGAGAGGGACACGTCCATGACTGGAGGGACGACACGTCCATGACTGGAGGACGACACGTCCATGACTGGAGGGACCGTCCAGCTGAGGACGACACGTCCATGACTGGAGGGCGACACGTCCATGACTGGAGGGCGACACGTCCATGACTGGAGGACGACACGTCCATGACTGGAGGACGACACGCCCATGACTGGAGGGCGACACGTCCCATGACTGGAGGACGACACGTCCATGACTGGAGGACGACACGTCCATGACTGGAGGACGACACGTCCATGACTGGAGGACGACACGTCCATGACTGGAGGACGACACGTCCATGACTGGAGGACGACACGTCCATGACTGGAGGACGACACGTCCATGACTGGAGGACGACACGTCCATGACTGGAGGACGACACGTCCATGACTGGAGGACGACACGTCCATGACTGGAGGACGACACGTCCATGACTGGAGGGACTGGACGTCCATGACTGGAGGACGACACGTCCATGACTGGAGGCGACACGTCCATGACTGGAGGACGACACGACGACACGTCCATGACTGGAGGACGACACGTCCATGACTGGAGGACAACACGTCCATGACTGGAGGACAACACGTCCATGACTGGAGGACAACATGTCCATGCACTGAAGATCAATATTCAAGAACTTCAAACTGATGATAAATAAGTACACGTATGTATAATAACTGTATAATTGTATTTTTTCCTTCTAATCATTTTTCATCTCCAACCTCCTCAGAAGAAAAAAACAGCGAAGTCAAGATGTCACTGTCCTCTTATCAATCCGTGACATCACACACACACACACACACACACAGACAGACACACACACACACACACACACACAGACAGACACACACAGACAGACACACAGACACACACAGGTGAGGAGGTTCATCCAGGCTCCACTAGCTTCATTTGAGGTAAAATAACAAAGCACTCCCTGTAAATCCAGGGTTCTCAAGGCCAGAGCTCCTCCACACACACACTCACACACACACACACACACACACTCTCTCTCTCTCACACACACACACTCAAAGACGTATGGTGGTGCTCGTACGAGGCCAGGATCATCGGAGTAAATCCACACTTGAAAGAGCAGCTCCATCAAGCTCTCCCACCATCTCTCACCGCCTCAGACTCTCTCCTCCGCCGTGTTCCCTCGCTCCAGGGTCACGGAGAGGTGAGGAGTTCAGTCGACCGGGAGGCACAGGAGCATCTCAGGAGCATCTCAGGAGCATCTGAGGAGCATCTGAGGAGCATCTCTGAGGGCATCTGAGGAGCATCTCAGGAGCATCTCAGGAGCATCTCTGAGAGCAACATGGAACCTCAACGGTTCTCATGTGAGGACGTCAGTTTTGTTCCACTGAAGAAGACACTTCATCACCACATGTCAGTTTCGCTCAGAACCTTGTTTAAACCAAGCATCACGTGACCAAAACATCCATGACCAAAACACACGTTAAGAAAACATACATGACCAAAACACACGTTAAGAAAACATACATGACCAAAACATCCATGACCAAGACACAGTCATTAATCACCAGCAGCTCCGTGTCCTTCAGTCACGTTGATATGGTTGAGATACGAACACAGATATTATTCCATCAGTTTAACGTCAAGGTGACGGCGGCGATGCTTCAGGTGCGACTGTACTTACAGCAGGTACGAGCAGCTTCTTCACCTCCTCCACCGCTCTCCTCATCTTGATCTCCGCTCTGGCCTGCGTGTCCTCCACCGTGATCAGAACATGCAGGTCTTCGTTCAGGTGTTCCCAGTTGGGCTTCCCTCGGTTCTGCTCCTCCTGCAACGAGAAGACGGTCAGAAGGAGGAGGAGGATGGAGTCAGAGCAGCTTCATTCATGCTCAATCATCTGAGCCTCAGTCGCCTGCAGCAGTTATTAGTGCGAAGAAAAGGATCTTCTGAGTCTTCTGACCCACTGACCCGAGCAGATGATGGTGAACACAGAGTTAAACCACTTCAGGGACGTCGTTCACAGAAGATAGTCTGATGGTTTATGATGTTTCACAGATAAACCTTTGGATGTTTGAACACACAACTTTAACTGTAAAGTAAAGGACGAGAAGAAGCAATAATTATCACAATAACAATAATAATATTTTAATGATATAATTAAAGTATCATGATGTTCTGTTCTATGTTAGTCTTTGTATCTTTGTCTTCGTTATTTTTCTTTGATCTATGTTCTTTATCTTTAGACTTAGATTGTATTATCTTGTTCTTTCTCTTTATTTATCTTTGTTCTTATTTTTTTTAATCTATTTTTTTATGACTAATTGCTGTATTGCTGTGGCTAATTGGAAAATTTCCCGAAGGAGACCTGCTGAGGATCAATAAAGTTCTACCTAATCCTCCACTGTGTTCACTAATGAGCGATAAATGAGCAGAAACATCATTTTTGTACGAGATTTTCTTTACTTTAACTAGTTACTGTTAGAAGTATTTGTGTAAAGAATATCAAACTGATGGTGTTTGAACCCAGAGCCTCTCAGTGAACTCAGATCCGAGCCACATGAAAGGCTGCGGTGCGACGTGTCGAGCACCAACAGGAAGTGGTTTTCAAGACGCGACTTCACTCCAGATGATGAAAGGTTTGCGTTTAGATTCGACAGAAGAGACGAAGAACCTCTGAACCTGAACCCGAGCAGATACATCCAGACTCCAGGTCAGTAGAACCTCTTATCAAACCAGCCTCAGGGGTTTATCTCACAGTGAAGATCTGTTCATCAAGAACTGAAACATCTTATCCACTTTCAATGGAATTAATTCTTGGAATAATTGGACTTTATATTGAATTTAAACATTTAAAGCGCTTTGAGGAAAAATACTGAATTTAGAAAAAATATTCTTGAATGATTAGAAGGTGAAAAATATCTGAAGAAGAATGAATTCATTTTAAAAACACTATTTTTTAAACTAAACATACTTCATATGTTCAAGCTTCACTGTAACGTTGGCACGACAACAACAACACTTCATAGTGTGTGACCTCAGTTACACACTCGCTCCACTGATGTCACGACAACACAGTCACACTGTAGTTTGTGGGGCGACAGACGCACACACTGTAGTTTGTGGGGCGACAGACGCACACACTGTAGTTTGTGGGGCCACAGACGCACACACTGTAGTTTGTGGGGCGACAGACGCACACACTGTAGTTTGTGGGGCGACAGACGCACACACTGTAGTTTGTGGGGCCACAGACGCACACACTGTAGTTTGTGGGGCCACAGACGCACACACTGTAGTTTGTGGGGCGACAGACGCACACACTGTAGTTTGTGGGGCCACAGACGCACACACTGTAGTTTGTGGGGCGACAGACGCACACACTGTAGTTTGTGGGGCGACAGACGCACACACTGTAGTTTGTGGGGCCACAGACGCACACACTACTGTAGTTTGTGGGGCGACAGACGCACACACTGTAGTTTGTGGGGCCACAGACGCACACACTGTAGTTTGTGGGGCCACAGACGCACACACTGTAGTTTGTGGGGCCACAGACGCACACACTGTAGTTTGTGGGGCGACACAGGGATGCGAGCACCACCCACCAGCATTCCTCCGGAGAGAACGGTTGCCATGGCGCTGCTCTTTACGACACACATAAACGTTCAATATTCCAGCCTCGTCCCTCACGAGCGTCTCTGCTCACTTATTTCCCCGACAATCTTTTGTTCTACGAGGGCGTGAGGAGGAGGTGACTCAGCACATCTGACCGGGTCTGTGTTGAGGCTCCATCTGACCCGCTGACCACTACAATTCCCATGATGCTCTCTTGGATTGACCAGTGAACAAACGATGCAACGACTCAAAAACACTCTCAACCTCGTCACAAGCTTCTGTCCGGGGTGGCGTCGAGGGGGCAGCTCTTCACAGAGAGGTCCAGACTTTCACCATCGTCTGCTCCTACCAGGAGACCCGAGGTGTTCCCAAGCCAGCTCGAATACAGTGAGACTCCAGTGTATTATTATCGTATTTTTATTATTACTAACATGCAAATATTCACAAGTTTGTTCATTTTGTGTTACAGTTAAACTTCCAGCCTCTAGATGGCAGCAGTCACGATATCCTCCTTGGATTAAAGGAACAATGAGTTTTCACAAAATTCCGGCGATGACTGAGGACAAGAGGATACACTGGATTTTAGCAGGTTTTAAAGCTGATGTTTGGACATATTTTGTCTTTCAGTAGTATTTTGTCATTTTTGAATGATTTATTTATGTCTTTCTATACGTTTGCATTTGTTTGATTGACATGCGTCCCTGTATGGATGTGTTGCTGCTGCAGGACAAGTCAACAAAAGTCTGTTCATTGAAGCGAAAGAGAAAGTAAGTCGTCATGACATCATAGGTTCGTGTATCAGTAACATCTGCTGGGTTTCGTGGCAACGACCGAAACTATTGGTTAGTAACAGTTTCAAAACATCCAGGGTGTGTTGAAAACTTGTTTGTGTGGATCCGAAGAAAGAAGATCCACTTTTCAGCAAGTTTTAAACCATCTTTTCTGCAAGATAACAGCTTGATTTTTGTACTTTGTGTAATTACTATAGTTTAAAGTATATTCTTTGGTTAGTATTCTTATAAGATAGTTCTTGGATAAAAACATTGTTCAAAAACGACATCAAAGTGAAGGAATCAATAATCGATCCTTTGGTTCGGAGGTCGAAGGTCACTCCTCGCCCCCTGCTGGCGAGCGACGGCGCTGCAGCCGCACACGAGTCAGAGTCGGTGAGAAATAAAGCAGTGGAACGTTGAGAGAAGAATGTTCCGCTCGCTGGACTTCAAATGGCAACACATACCAGACTGTAATGGCTTCAGTGTTTCATGTGGATCCAGGACTTCAAACAGGATCAGATGGAAGGTCAGAATCCTGATGACATTTACAGCCTATTTTTGGACGCGTTTATCTCGCCTGGAAATATATTTGCGAGGAGAGAGAAGTTGTTAAGGTCTCGTCGAGCAGGTCATGAACGAGTCTTTAGACGTTCGTCCTTGAGCGTCTCGACAAACGCTGATGAAGTTTATATACATTTAAACTTGCATTTGTCTGGAGGAGATCCTGAGGGATCACTAAGGTTCTACCGAACCTGACCTGAATCCTGGTGAAGATCGGAGGTCGACCGTGTCTGAGGGTCGACGGACGCCGTCGTTCGACCGGCGGAACTGAAGGAATTCAACGGTTTCTCTCGATTTAACACTTTATTCTGTGACTGGATCCTGGTCAACGATAATGGACTCGATATACATTTAAATAACTTCCTCTGTGCAATAAAAACAACACTTGGACGTGGAGTCGTGAGAATCACTTCATCCGCTTTCTGTCTTTTTCATTTTCTGCTCCAACTGCTCTTCTTTTGTTCGCTGTGTTGTCGCTCTCTCTCTCTCTCTCTCTCTCCTCCCTCATCCCCCTCTCTCTCCTCCTCCTCCTCCATCCGTGAGCAGCTCCACTGAACTGACTCCCCATCAGGCAGAGCAGCCCAGGAGGAGCAACCAGCTGAATTATTGAGAGCATAAAAACGCTGCCGCTAATGGATCCTGAATAAACACAGTGTCTAAGCTGCTGCTGCCTCTGCTGCCACGAGCATGAAGCTGGAAACACTGAGCTGTACGTCTGTGTCTGAGACTCTGATGCTGCAGACTGACCCGACTCTGGTGCTGCAGACCGACCCGACTCTGGTGCTGCAGACCGACCCGACTCTGATGCTGCAGACCGACCCGACTCTGATGCTGCAGACCGACCTGACTCTGATGCTGCAGACCGACCCGACTCTGATGCTGCAGACCGACCTGACTCTGATGCTGCAGACCGACCCTCTGATGCTGCAGACTCTGATGCTGCAGACCGACCTGACTCTGATGCTGCAGACCGACCCGACTCTGATGCTGCAGACCGACCTGACTCTGATGCTGCAGACCGACCCGACTCTGATGCTGCAGACCGACCCGACTCTGATGCTGCAGACCGACCTGACTCGTGCTGAGACCGACCCGACTCTGATGCTGCAGACCGACCCGACTCTGATGCTGCAGACCGACCCGACTCTGATGCTGCAGACCGACCTGACTCTGATGCTGCAGACCGACCCGACTCTGATGCTGCAGACCGACCTGACTCTGATGCTGCAGACCGACCCGACTCTGATGCTGCAGACCGACCTGACTCTGATGCTGCAGACCGACCGACCCGACTCTGTGCTGCAGACCGACCTCTGATGCCAGACCGACTCTGATGCTCAGCCGACCCGACTCTGATGCTGCTGAGCCGACCCGACTCTGATGCTGCAGACCGACCCGACTCTGATGCTGCAGACCGACCCGACTCTGATGCTGCAGACCGACCCGACTCTGGTGCTGCAGACCGACCCGACTCTGATGCCGCAGACCGACTCCGACTCTGATGCTGCAGACCGACCGACTCTGATGCTGCAGACCCTGATGCTGCAGACCGACCTGACTCTGATGCTGCAGACCGACCCGACTCTGATGCTGCAGACCGACCCGACTCTGATGCTGCAGACCGACCCGACTCTGATGCTGCAGACCGACCCGACTCTGATGCTGCAGACCGACCCGACTCTGATGTGCAGACCGACCCGACGCTGGCTGCAGACCGACCCGACTCTGATGCTGCAGACCGACCCGACTCTGATGCTGCAGACCGACCCGACCCTGATGCTGCAGACATTACACATTCCTACCGCCCCCCTCTGGTGCTGCAGCAGAGACGCTCAGTCTCTCTTGGCAGCATCAACTCAGTGAGTCACCGACTCCAAATGATTCAAGTCACCCGAGTCACAACAAACAGGTTCCGCATCTCTGACAATAATCTGGATTATTACATGATATTAACACTCGTGTTATCTCAAGGCGACCCCAAGTCGACCTTTGACAACACAAGGGTCAAGCTTAGTTTCGGCTCCTTAGTATTACTTTCAGGGTTGTAGTATTTACTGACCTTTTGACGAAGTCGTAACTGTTGTTTTCAAACCAAAATATGTCCAAACGTCAGCTTTTAAAGCTGCTGGACTCACTTATCCTTTACCAAAATATGTCCAAACGTCAGCTTTTAAAGCTGCTGGACTCACTGTATCCTCTCGTCCTCAGTCGTAGCTGCTTTCATTTGTTTTCAAACCAAAATATGTCCAAACGTCAGCTTTAAAAGCTGCTGGACTCACTGTATCCTCTCGTCCTCAGTCGTAGCTGCTTTAGTTTGTTTTCAAACCAAAATATGTCCAAACGTCAGCTTTAAAAGCTGCTGGACTCACTGTATCCTCTCGTCCTCAGTCATCATTCTTCCTTTAGCTGTGAGGACGTAACGACTGCTGCCATCTAGAGGCCGGAATTTTAATTGCAACACAAACATGAACCAAAGTGAATATTTAATTATGTAAATTGTTAATTAAATACAGTTATTATTTGACCTTAAACACACTTCATTGAAGCATAAATCAACTATGATACAACAATGACGACACAAACCTTCAAGAGTTTCTCTCATATTTCTAAACGATATACATGTTTGTATCTGCGGCTCAAAACCGTCTGCAGGTCTACAGAGTCCACATCTAAAATAACACCATCAAGTGTTCAGGACCAGCTCAGGTCTCTGCATCAGTTAAACCTTCATCGGTTCGTCGTCTAACAAGGAAACACAAAGTAACACACAGTAACACACAGTAACACACGGACTGGACGACACATGAAGAGGTTCATCAAAACCTTGTGATCAGACGACCAACATCCGGGGTTCCTCTCGCCAGAGTGTGTTCATTTCTACTTAACTACTGCTCCGTCTAAAGAGAAGGAACCGCGTCTTCATTTTGTTCTGCGATAATGAACACACTGGCAGGAGCGAGGGAGGGAAATTAAAATGATGCTGCAGTCGTAAAGGAAAGAAAATGTTGGCCCTGCAGGAAAGTGGATTATGACTCAGCTGAAAATGTGTTTACATCCTCGTGCATGAGCCGTTTGTGTAACAATGCACACCGGCCTGTGTGAGTGTGTGTGTGTGAGTGTGTGTGTGTGAGTGTGAGTGTGTGTGTGTGTGTGTGTGTGGAGAGTGTGTGTGTGTGTGTGTGTGTGTGTGTGTGTGTGTGTGAGTGTGTTTGTGAGTGTGTGTGTGAGTGTGTGTGTGTGTGTGTGTTTGTGAGTGTGTGTGTGAGAGTGTGTGTGTGAGAGTGTGTGTGTGTGTGTGTGTGGAGAGTGTGTGTTAATATAGTGTTTTACCTTCATTAATATAGTGTTTTACATTCATTAATATAGTGTTTTACCTTCATTAATATAGTGTTTTACCTTCATTAATATAGTGTTTTACCTTCATTAATATAGTGTTTTACCTTCATTAATATAGTGTTTTACCTTCATTAATATAGTGTTTTACCTTCATTAATATAGTGTTTTACCTTCATTAATATAGTGTTTTACCTTCATTAATATAGTGTTTTACCTTCATTAATATAGTGTTTTACCTTCATTAATATAGTGTTTTACCTTCATTAATATAGTGTTTTACCTTCATTAATATAGTGTTTTACCTTCATTAATATAGTGTTTTACCTTCATTAATAAAGTTTTTTAGTATGAACGTCACACTGGGAATGACTGAAGTATTGATAAATAATAATGACATTATGTACACATGAATATTCATCATTTATATTTGGTTGATAACAACATTGTTTGATTACAGTTATAAATGTACTGTTGAACTGATGTAATGGACGAGAAATAAATCAATGAATCTGTTTAAAGATCGATGAAGATGCGACTCGTGGGTTTGGAGGAGGTTTTAAGAAGCGTCTTCGTTATCAATACATGAAGAATTCAGTGAGTATTTTATCACCAGAGGGTTGAAGGTTGATCTCACGGAGGATAAATGAAAGGACGCTTGAATAGAAAAGAAAACGTTGATTGTATTTAATAAGTAAGTAATAAATAAAGTTATTGAGTGTAAACGACGTTCAAGTGACGATGGTTCACTGCGGAGTGAGTGATGTTGATCTGAAGATAAGGACACACACACACACACACACATTATCCTTTTATGTCTCCGACCTCAGTGTGTCCAGAAATAGAGGACGCCCCTGGCCTTGGCCGTCTGCCTCGACACTGCCTCCTGTACTTTCCACTGCGCCTCGCAAATAGATCCGATGTCAGGATGAAGCCGTCAGACATCAACGGTCGCAGCGGCATCGCCTTCATGGCGGCTTTAGTCACTTCTTAGTGACACGCGATACACTGACGGGACTTTGGTGTGTGTTCACGTATGAGCAGGTGTGTGTGTGTGTGTGTGTGTGTGTGTGTGTGTGTGTGTGTGTGTGTGTGTGTGTGAGTGAGGAACTAAAAGTTGATACATTGATAATATAAAATAATGAAGGTTCATTTAATAAACATCATTTTCTCACCAAGACTTGACAAGAAGTGCATGAAAGTAACTTAAAGTCTCACGAGGGCATCAATAAAAACGATTAAAACGTTAGAAAAGACCAGATTCTCATGAGTCGATGAAGAAAAGTAACACAAACCTTCTTCTTGTCCCTCATTGAGCTTTTTCCTCGAACCATGATTTTACATCCTGTCTCTGCTTCCAACTGTTTGGCTGTCAGTCCTCGAGGTCCGAGGATCCTTCCCACGAAGTTGTACTGCAGAGAGAGAGAGAGAACAGGTGAGCATTCATTACAAGTCAAACACTTCAGGACCAGAGTGAAGGTGAGACCACGAGATGAAGTCTCTTCAGGACCAGAGTGAAGGTGAGACCACGAGATGAAGTCTCTTAAGGACCAGAGTGAAGGTGAGACCACGAGATGAAGTCTCTTCAGGACCAGAGTGAAGGTGAGACCACGAGATGAAGTCTCTTCAGGACCAGAGTGAAGGTGAGACCACGAGATGAAGTCTCTTCAGGACCAGAGTGAAGGTGAGACCAGAGAGAACGACCCGAGTGAAGATGAACGAGATGATCTCTTCAGGACCAGAGTGAAGGTGAGACCACGAGATGAAGTCTCTTCAGGACCAGAGTGAAGGTGAGACCACGAGATGAAGTCTCTTCAGGACCAGAGTGAAGGTGAGACCACGAGATGAAGTCTCTTCAGGACCAGAGTGAAGGTGAGACCACGAGATGAAGTCTCTTCAGGACCAGAGTGAAGGTGAGACCACGAGATGAAGTCTCTTCAGGACCAGAGTGAAGGTGAGACCACGAGATGAGGACCACGAGCTCAAGTCTCTTCAGGGCGACTCGTCTCACAGTAGCTTTTGCAGCTTTGTGGCAAAAAAAGAGCAAAGTATTTACAGACTGAAATCCTTCTCTGCTTGAAGATGTCTTTGAATGGGATGAAAACGTGTCGCAATAATCCAAACAGACGGCAGCGTCTCGGAGGAGAACAATGGCGTGAAACCAGCGACGCAGCAGACGAACAAACACCATCCACTCGAGTCACAAACACTTGCGTATGGAGAGGATTTTTGAGTCGACAATGAGTGACGTCACTCTGCTGCGGACGCTTCACGTCTTCAATGACAAACATCTGCTCTGATGCCTCCAGTCGAGTCTCATTTAATCACCGACGGATTACAAGTTCAACGCTCGTTTGTTTACGTGCTTCTTCAGTCCAGGATCTTCTGTGGACGTGGATCCAATATTCTCGTGTGGAACCATTATTCTATATATATATTATCATTATTGTAATATATTATCATTATTATTATATAGTATCATTATTATAATTATATATTATCATTATTATTATATATATATTATCATTATTTTATATTATTATTATTATATATTATCATTATTATTATATATTATCATTATTATTATATTATCTCATTATATATTATCATATATTATTATATAGTTATCATTATTATATTATCATTATATATTATATATTATCATGATATATTATCATGATATATTATCATTATATATTATCATGATATATTATCATGATATATTATCATTATATATTATCATTATATATTATCATTATATATTATCATTATTGATATTGAAATGATTGAATTGAACAATTAAAAAAATAACTAAATGCTTGAATGAAAAAAACAGCTTTTCAAGTTGTAACATTTCAAATGTGATGTCCAGAGACACCTGTCTAGAGACACCTGTCCAGAGACACCTGTCTAGAGACACCTGTCCGGAGACACCTGTCCGGAGACACCTGTCCAGAGACACCTGTCCAGAGACACCTGTCCAGAGACATCTGTCCAGAGACACCTGTCCAGAGACACCTGTCCAGAGACATCTGTCCAGAGACACCTGTCCAGAGACACCTGTCCAGAGACACCTGTCCAGAGACACCTGTCCGGAGACACCTGTCCGGAGACACCTGTCCGGAGACACCTGTCCGGAGACACCTGTCCGGAGACACCTGTCCGGAGACACCTGTCCAGAGACACCTGTCCGGAGACACCTGTCCAGAGACACCTGTCCGGAGACACCTGTCCGGAGACACCTGTCCAGAGACACCTGTCCGGAGACACCTGTCCGGAGACACCTGTCCGGAGACATGAAGCAACAATCCTGACTCAGCCTCTATGAAAACAGCAGCGGTCTGAGGAACACGCAGCAGGAAGCTGTCGCTCTGCATCACGTCTTTCCAGGCGAGGAAAATAAAAGGAAGAAACCTGGAGCGTGTGATGTTTTGAAGAACTCTGGTTACACAACAACTACACAATCAAAGGAACTGGACAATATGATCAAATCTCTCTGGACTCGAGGGTCGTCACCAGACCCAAGACCGTCTCCATGACCCTGCACCTCAATGTGGTCCTTCTTCTTCTTCTTCTCCCTCACTGCTCAGAGTCTGGTTCTGCCTGAGGTTTCTGCCTGTTGTTTGTCAGTCAGTACTGAGTACTGCACTTCAGTACTGACTGACAAACACGTTTCATCTCTCAAGGTATAGTTCGGTGATCGAACCTCGTGTGGGTTTTTAAAGGAACTAGGTGAACATCAGATTTTGGATCAGAATCAGCAAACTTTTTATTTTCTTATTAATAAAAATCTTAAACTTATTTATTCTTAATTTTATCTAAAGATAATGAACATCAGATTCATTGGATCAGAATCAGCAAATCTTTTTGGGGGGGAGGGCACCAAATAATAAATAAAAAAAAAAAAAAAAAAATGGGCCCTAGTTTTGTCCCCCTTTGAATGAAACGACAACAACAATCCTAGAAAGTCATGGTTTTAGAGACACAACATTAACTGAACTGAGCTGAATATGAACCAAACCAACTATAAAATCAACATCTAAGCTGATAAAGAATATCCTCCGACAGTTGTTGACTCGTGACCTCGGCTCCACAGAAGCGTTTTAAAAAGGTCCTGGTGCTACGAAGGCTGGACCTCCATCTTAAGCCCTCGCAGAGACAACAGAGGGACGAGCCCAGACTTATCTAAAGGGTACAGAGCCGGAGTCTGCCAGGAGGTCAACTCAGCACCACGAGAAGAGGATCCAGTTCTGGCTCTGAACCATGAGTCCACTAATGCAGAGGAACCTTCGCCGGCTGGAGTTAAAATAACTCATCTTAGGTTCACACTTCACTGACTCAAGAAAGAATCATCCTATCTTGATTCACAAGGTCATTTGACTGGTATTTAACGTACATTTATGTGTGCTTCACTGATAACATTGTTCGGGGCTTTAAATAAATCAGGATGTTTTGATTGTTCGCCTCCAAGACTGTTTGAGTTTTAAGACGCACTTCCCAGTGGACTTGGACTCCAGAGACGGATTAATAACAGAGAACCAGTACAAGTCTGTCCAAAAGACACACAGTGACACACTCTCGCAGTGACACACACACACAGTGACACACACACACACACAGTGACACACACACACACACACACACACAGTGACACACACACACACACACACACACACACACACACACACACACACACACACACACACACACACAGTGAGACACACACACACAGTGACACACACACACACAGTGACACACACACACAGTGACACACACACACACAGTGACACACACAGTGACACACACACACACACAGTGACACACCCACACACAGTGACACACACACACACACAGTGACACACACACACAGTGACACACACACACACACACACACACACAGTGACACACACACACAGTGACACACACACACAGTGACACACACACACACACAGTGACACACACACACAGTGACACACACACACACACAGTGACACACACACACACAGTGACACACACACACACACAGTGACACACACACACAGTGACACACACACACACAGTGACACACATACACACAGTGACACACACAGTGACACACACACACACAGTGACACACACACACACAGTGACACACACACACAGTGACACACACACACACACAGTGACACACACACACACACACAGACACACACACACACACAGTGACACACACACACAGTGACACACACACACAGTGACACACACACACACAGTGACACACACACACACACAGTGACACACACACACAGTGACACACACACACACAGTGACACACACACACACAGTGACACACACACACACACAGTGACACACACACACAGTGACACACACACACAGTAACAAAGTCTCCTTCAGGACAAGAGCTTACGTTGACATTAAAGAGACTTTGTTCAGCCAGTTATCACGACTCCACAGTTGTGTACATGCACGTCTTTTGTTTGTGTGTGTGAGCGGTGTGTGTGTGTAAAATCACAATGAGTGTGTGAACTCTTACACCCCAGACGCCCGGGCTGGTGGTCACGTGACTGGTGTGAGCAGAAACTGTGAGACTCCAGCAGATCCAGCAACAATGCTCAGAGAAGCAGAACAATTGTTCCTTTGACAGTGTTTGTTTGCGGCGGCGGCGGAGACAGGAAATGAGATCAGGCCGAGGGCTCTGGCGAGTGTGTGCGACGAGGGCTTATCAGGCGGCGGCGCCGAGACCCAGAATACCAATCAGTTATTAAGCAGCCGGACGCATGGAGATGTGCGACACTTGATTCTGGGCAACATCTCGTCTTTCATTACTTTCATCCCGGAGCGTGTGTTTCCACCGATCGCACCAGGATTACCTTCACACACACTTCACACACACACAGGTGAGTCTCTTCACACACACTTCACACACACACAGGTGAGTCTCTTCACACACACACACACACACACAGGTGACACCCGCTGCGCCCCGTAACGCATCCATTGTCACCAGGAAGTGAAATCGCTCTGTTATGGAAGTTTTTATTCTTCTAACAGACAAAAGCGTCTCAACAGTAAATACACAACATGAGGTGTCGTTCGTCTCAACAACGCTCTCTGCCACACCGACCTGAAGAGCTACTGTGATGCTTGGCCGCCCAGCCGACCCATCGCAGCCGTCGTCATGGCAACATAGTATTTAAATTCAGTACTGTAGCGACGATCAGACGGTGTCGTACAGTATCGTCTCTACTTCCTGCGTGATGACATCACTCGCTGCATATGAGAACGTCTCTTAAAAATATTCTTTATGGTTTAATAAACGTCAACAGAACGTTTACATGATACTTTTTACTACAAACAACATTTATATTGACAGAAGACGATCTTCGTCAACATCATTACTTTCCGTTCTTTCAAAACATAAATATTTACTGAGGTGTTTATGATCCAAACTACACACATATAAACATATTTCTGAAATGGAATGTTTGCATTTCATTGTACAGTTGTGTATTATTATTAGTAAAACAGCTTCAGCCAATCAGAGGCTTCGTCACATGTAGCGCAGACACTTCCTGTTGGTGTCAAAGTCACATGATCGTCAGACCAGGAAATGAAAGAAAGAAATGATGTTGACGAAGATCGTCTTCTTGTCAATATAAATGTTTTATGAGGTAAAAAGTATCATATAAACGTTTCTTTAACCATAAAAAATATTTTAAAGCCACGTATGAAGCGAGTGACGTCATCACGTAGGAAGTGGGGGACGATAATGTAGGGGGGACCGAAATCGTACCGACACAGTCACTACATATATTAGTGTGTAGCAAGGCATCATGGGAGCACCAGGTGAGGTGTGATCCTCATCCTCTCTAGTCGAGGTTTATCTGTCGTTAAAATGATGCCATGTTTGTAAGAGAGAGAACGAAGGACCACATTAAAAACAGGTCTATGAGGACTGAGGGGGTGTGAGGGGGGTCGGGGGTCAGGGGGGTGGAATTCAATCTAGATTCCAATGATGACATTTCGCCTCAAAGCCCCGGAAGACTTCAAAGCTGACTTTTTCCTTCGCATATCCAGCGTTTACCGTCTAATCCATGACTGCTCGGATAATTCTGCAGGTTTATTCTGGGGGTTCAGGCGCGGTGAGGAGGGGGGGACAGGGGGGACGAGGAGGACGAGGAGGACGAGGAGGACGAGGAGGACGAGGTGAAGTTTGTTCGATCAGAGCAGAGTTTGTAAACGTGTGGAGCAGAGAGTGATCAGAACACGACACTCATGGAAAAGTGAAGATCATGAAGATCAGGCCACGACTGTGGTTTTTATAAACACCAGGACCAGGAATCCAAGTGGGTCACATGTGGTCACTGGACTCTGATCCGCTTGGTTTTAGTAAGTATGACGACGTGTCATCATCAAGTCAACTTAACTAGTAGCTACACAACCAGGTCACACACTCTGAACAAAGTGATGACAACGACTGACACAATGACACACAACTGAAGTTCGGCTTCACAAGTCTTTTGAAAAAGTACAAAAACACTGTTGATGTGGATTCATAATAATAATAATAATAATAATTTGTAATAATATAAAACTTTCATAATGGATCTCGACTCAAACTGTAATCATATAAAACTACAACATACAAGTATTGATATATAACTACAGTAATAATCATTTATATTTCACTTCACATTCCAACAACAAATGTCAAAGTAAAACCAGATAAAGACATTAAAAAGACATTATTAAAGATATGGTTCTAGTTCTTAGTTAAAACTGACACTCATGATTCAAACATTCCTGAGGCTGCTGAGTTTACTCCGAGTACTCCAGCGATGATACTGAGAGAAGGAAGTAAACCCTCACGATACTGTTGCTACTTATTGTTTCACAAAAGCTGTTTATCTTCTCACACACTCCAGGACAACAAAGTTGTGTTTGTTGAGAAGCTACAGAAGATCTGCTGAGAACATGTTGCTGGTCCTGATGTGACGTGAGGGTCAGAAGGACTTCAAGATCCTTCAAGATCCTTCAAGAACCTTCAACAACGTCGAGACCCTCATGGGAGTCACTTTAATTACTTCGCTGCAAACGAGCCGAAGCTCTTGAGCTGCAGTGAAACGATTGAGGACGAACTGTCGACTCACACCTTATTTTTATCTTTTATCCTGAGTCGCAGCGAGAGGACAGAACCTCGTCTGACCCTTGACCTCAAAATACCTTCAGTCAGAGAGCAAAGAATTATTTATTCACGTTATTAACTTAAAGCTTTTAATCTATAAACACAAAATATTGTTTTTAAGCCTAAAAAACACGTTGACATCACTATGGCTGTTAAATAATGACCTTTTGTTAATATTATTTTGCAATTAAACTTCTGGCCTCTAGATGGCAGCAGTCTTTACATCCTCACAGCTTAAGGAAGAACGATGACTGAGGACGAGAGGATACAGTGAGTCCAGCAGCTTTTAAAGCTTTGTCAAGAGTCATGTGATCACACCAGAGTCAAGTACTGGACAATACTACACATATATACTTGTTACTACACTATCACAACACCAGAGTCAAGTAATGGACAATACTACACATATATACTTGTTACTACACTATCACAACACCAGAGTCAAGTACTGGACAATACTACACATATATACTTGTTACTACACTATCACAACACCAGAGTCAAGTACTGGACAATACTACACATATATACTTGTTACTACACTATCACAACACCAGAGTCAAGTACTGGACAATACTACACTTATATACTTGTTACTACACTATCACAACACCAGAGTCAAGTACTGGACAATACTACATATATATACTTGTTACTACACTATCACAACACCAGAGTCAAGTACTGGACAATACTACACATATATACTTGTTACTACACTATCACAACACCAGAGTCAAGTACTGGACAATACTACACTTATATACTTGTTACTACACTATCACAACACCAGAGTCAGGTACTGGACAATACTACACATATATACTTGTTACTACACTATCACAACACCAGAGTCAAGTACTGGACAATACTACACATATATACTTGTTACTACACTATCATAACACCAGAGTCAAGTACTGGACAATACTACACTTATATACTTGTTACTACACTATCACAACACCAGAGTCAAGTACTGGACAATACTACACTTATATACTTGTTACTACACTATCACAACACCAGAGTCAAGTACTGGACAATACTACACATATATACTTGTTACTACACTATCACAACACCAGAGTCAAGTACTGGACAATACTACACATATATACTTGTTACTACACTATCACAACACCAGAGTCAAGTACTGGACAATAATACACATATATATATGCTTGTTACTACACTATCACAACACCAGAGTCAAGTACTGGACAATACTACACATATATACTTGTTACTACACTATCACAACACCAGAGTCAAGTACTGGACAATACTACACATATATACTTGTTACTACACTATCACTATAAATCATTGTATCTTTACATCAACAGACTCTTGACACACACACACACACACACACACACACACACACACACACAACACACTCACTCCTACTAACTTATATAATGACATCATATCCTGAGGAACGAGCGTATTATTGCAGAAGATGATATTCAATGATTTATATATTCACGTCTAATCCCTACAGTTCACTTCAAACTGACTTATTTTCATTCAAGTGTAACAAACAATCGATGCAGACGTTTAGCAGTCGTGGAAACAGGAGCAGCAGCGAATAAGAGCGAGACAGACGGGTATTTAAAAGACGTGTCACACATCCTATCAGATGTCTGAAGGTCAGCGGAAAATGACATGCTGAGCTGTCAGTCAGCCGCCGTTAAATGTGTGTGTGTGTGTGTGTGTGTGTGTGTGTGTGTGTGTGTGTGTGTGTGTGTGTGTGTGTGTGTGTGTGTGTGTGTGTGTGTGTGTGTTTAGCACAGAGCCACAGATAGCATTTAATTGAAAGTAGAAGTTATCAGATAGTCGGCAACACAGCTGTCAGTCAAGAGTCGCGGCATCAGCGACGACATCCAGAGAGAATGTAAAGTGCAGAGACACACACTAGACAAACAGATGCACACACACAGAAGAGACGCACACCAGAAAAACAGATGCACACACACAGAAGAGACACACACTAGAAAAACAGATGCACACACACACACACAGAGAAGAGACACACACTAGACAGATAGATGCACACACACACACACAGAAGAGACACACACTAGACAGATAGATGCACACATGTACACAGAAGAGAAACACACACCCACACACACACACACACACACACACTCAAGCAGACGTGGAAACTCGACGGTGAAACAGTGACATCCAGACTCCAGAGAATCTAATTAACTGGTGCAGACGAGCAGGTGAGGAAGTATCACGAGTGAGGATGATGCAAGAGTGTGTCTGCAGTACTAGTGTAGTGTTTGTGTCTGCAGTACTACTGTAGTGTGTGTGTCTGCAGTACTAGTGTAGTGTGTGTGTCTGCAGTACTAGTGTAGTGTGTGTGTCTGCAGTACGTGAGTATAGTGTGTGTGTCTGCAGTACTAGTGTAGTGTGTGTGTGTCTGCAGTACTAGTGTAGTGTGTGTGTGTCTGCAGTACTAGTGTATTGAGTACTAGTGTGTGTGTGTCTGCAGTACTAGTGTAGTGTGTGTGTGTCTGCAGTACTAGTGTAGTGTGTGTGTGTCTGCAGTACTAGTGTAGTGTGTGTGTCTGCAGTACTAGTGTAGTGTGTGTGTGTCTGCAGTACTAGTGTAGTGTGTGTGTCTGCAGTACTAGTGTAGTGTGTGTGTCTGCAGTACTAGTGTAGTGTGTGTGTCTGCAGTACTAGTGTAGTGTGTGTGTCTGCAGTACTAGTGTAGTGTGTGTGTCTGCAGTAACTGTGTGTGTTGTGTCTGCAGTACTAGTGTAGTGTGTGTGTTCTGCAGTACTAGTGTAGTGTGTGTGTGCTGCAGTACTCAGTGTAGTGTGTGTGTCTGCAGTACTAGTGTAGTGTGTGTGTCTGCAGTACTAGTGTAGTGTGTGTGTCTGCAGTACTTGTGTGTGCTGCAGTGCTAGTGTGTGTGTGTGTCTGCAGTACTAGTGTAGTGTGTGTGTCTGCAGTACTAGTGTAGTGTGTGTGTCTGCAGTACTAGTGTAGTGTGTGTGTGTCTGCAGTACTAGTGTAGTGTGTGTGTGTCTGCAGTACTAGTGTAGTGTGTGTGTCTGCAGTACTAGTGTAGTGTGTGTGTCTGCAGTACTAGTGTAGTGTGTGTGTGTCTGCAGTACTAGTGTAGTGTGTGTGTCTGCAGTACTAGTGTGAGTGTGTGTGTGTCTGCAGTACTAGTGTAGTGTGTGTGTCTGCAGTACTAGTGTAGTGTGTGTGTCTGCAGTACTAGTGTAGTGTGTGTGTCTGCAGTACTAGTGTAGTGTGTGTGTCTGCAGTACTAGTGTAGTCGTGAGAGTGAGATACTCCTGGTCTAATAATCATCATCCCAGTGCGACAGGGTTGAAGCGACTCATCCTTTCTTCTCCATTCTTCACGATCCAATCTCGACCTGATCCTGAATCATCTCCTCCATCAAACCAAAACAAACGCTTCCATTATTCCGTCTTGTTGACGAGAAGTTCACGGATGAGCAGAAATACTTCAGCCCTGCCAAGAGTATCAGCTTCGAACATGTAAATCAAAACAGAGTTTTATTCTGCATTTACTCTGAAACCCTGGAGTGTTAAAGGATACGAGAGAACAAGAGCCTTAACTCCATCTGTGACGGACAGAAAGAGTATTAACCAGCATGCATTGCAGGTTCACAGTTGAGGAAACATTTACTTTCTATGCACTGAAAGATAAACCTCATTTATTAAGTTTAACTTCATTTGTTTTCAAACCAAAATATGTCCAAACATCAGCTTCAAAAGCTGCTGGACTCACTGTATCCTCTCGTCCTCAGTCATTATTCTTCCTTTAGCTGTGAGGACGTAACAACTGCTGCCATCTAGAGGCCGGAAGTTCAAATGCAACAAAAAAATGTTCCATTGAAAATACACTGCAATGTTTAAAGTGGAACTAAAGTGTGTATCAGTGTGTGTGTGTGTTGTTGTGATGTGTGACTCTATTGTATCATCAGTGTGTGTTGTTGTTGTGATGTGTGACTCTATTGTATCATCAGTGTGTGTGTTGTTGTGATGTGTGACTCTATTGTATCATCAGTGTGTGTGTTGTTGTGATGCGTGACTCTATTGTATCAGTGTGTGTTGTTGTGATGTGTGACTCTATTGTATCATCAGTGTGTGTGTGTGTGTTGTGTGACTATTGTATCATCAGTGTGTGTGTGTTGTTGTGATGTGTGACTCTATTGTATCATCAGTGTTTGTGTGTTGTTGTGATGTGTGACTCTATTGTATCATCAGTGTGTGTGTGTTGTTGTGATGTGTGACTCTATTGTATCAGTGTGTGTGTGTGTTGTTGTGATGTGTGACTCTATTGTATCAGTGTGTGTGTGTGTGTTGTTGTGATGTGTGACTCTATTGTATCAGTGTGTGTGTGTTGTTGTGATGTGTGACTCTATTGTATCAGTGTGTGTGTGTGTTGTTGTGATGTGTGACTCTATTGTATCATCAGTGTGTGTTTGTACAAAACTCTCTTTTCGTTGAAATATTGACAATGGAAAATGATCATAAGCTCCGCCCACTGAAAAACTGTTTTTCTGGAGATTAAATCTTGTTGACCATAACCACACCCACTCTGCAGTGATTGGTCAAGCATGGGATTGGTTGTATAAACAAAGCGTGATTACAGCTGGACTAGGAGTGAAGCTATTATTACGTCATAATGGACTCTCGTAACCTCTCGTTCGCCCAGATTTCAGTTTATAAAGTAATAAGTTCATGACATTAGTCGACCTTTAAATGTTTTAAAATTCTTCTGAGATTTACAGTTATTTTCTCTTTCGTTCAAACTCATGTATTAGTGAAGCTGAACTATAACACGTGACTGTCAATCACATGTACAACTTTAATGTCAACATATCTGCAGTAAAACATTTAAAAAGGATCATTTAATGACATTTCTGTCATAGAAACTAGTCATCATGCTGTGGTATATTTGTATACTATATATTTGATTAAATATATAATATTTGGATACTATATATTAAATTAAATATATAATATTTGTACACTACATATTAGATTAAATATAATATTTGTTCACTACATATTAGATTAAATATATAATAATTGTACACTACATACTAAATTAAACATAATATGTGTACACTACATATTAGATTAAATATATAATATTTGTACACTACATATTAAACTAAATATAATATGTGTACACTAGATACTAAATTAAACATAATATTTGTACACTACATATTAAACTAAATATAATATTTGTACACTAGATACTAAATTAAACATAATATTTGTACACTACATATTAAACTAAATATAATATTTGTACACTACATATTAAACTAAACATAATATTTGTCCACTACATATTAGACTAAATATAAATATTTGTCACACTACATATTAAACTAAATATAATATTTGTCCACTACATATTAAACTAAATATAATATTTGTACACTACATATTAAACTAAATATAATATTTGTCCACTACATATTAAACTAAATATAATATTTGTCCACTACATATTAGATTAAATATATAATATTTGTCCACTACATATTAGATTAAATATAATATTTGTCCACTACATATTAGATTAAATATATAATATTTGTCCACTACATATTAGATTAAATATATAATATTTGTCCACTACATATTAGATTAAATATATAATATTTGTACACTACATATTAGATTAAATATAATATTTGTCCACTACATATTAGATTAAATATATAATATTTGTCCACTACATATTAGATTAAATATATAATATTTGTCCACTACATATTAGATTAAATATATAATATTTGTCCACTACATATTAGATTAAATATATAATATTTGTCCACTACATATTAGATTAAATATATAATATTTGTCCACTACATATTAGATTAAATATATAATATTTGTCCACTACATATTAGATTAAATAATCACTATATATTGATTATATAATATTTGTCCACTACATATTAGATTAAATATATAATATTTGTCCACTACATATTAGATTAAATATATAATATTTGTCCACTACATATTAGATTAAATATATAATATTTGTCCACTACATATTAGATTAAATATATAATATTTGTCCACTACATATTAGATTAAATATATAATATTTGTCCACTACATATTAGATTAAATATATAATATTTGTCCACTACATATTAGATTAAATATATAATATTTGTCCACTACATATTAGATTAAATATATAATATTTGTCCACTACATATTAGATTAAATATATAATATTTGTCCACTACATATTAGATTAAATATATAATATTTGTCCACTACATATTAGATTAAATATATAATATTTGTCCACTACATATTAGATTAAATATATAATATTTGTCCACTACATATTAGATTAAATATATAATATTTGTCCACTACATATTAGATTAAATATAATATTTGTCCACTACATATTAGATTAAATATATAATATTTGTCCACTACATATTAGATTAAATATATAATATTTGTCCACTACATATTAGATTAAATATATAATATTTGTCCATACATATTAGATTAAATTAAATATAATATTTGTCCACTACATATTAGATTAAATATATAATATTTGTCCACTACATATTAGATTAAATATATAATATTTGTCCACTACATATTAGATTAAATATATAATATTTGTCCACTACATATTAGATTAAATATATAATATTTGTCCACTACATATTAGATTAAATATATAATATTTGTCCACTACATATTAGATTAAATATATAATATTTGTCCACTACATATTAGATTAAATATATAATATTTGTCCACTACATATTAGATTAAATATATAATATTTGTCCACTACATATTAGATTAAATATATAATATTTGTCCACTACATATTAGATTAAATGTATAATATTTGTCCACTACATATTAAATATATAATACTTGTATGGATGGCCTCAGCAGCCACTGACGTCCGTCACACATAATTACGCTGCCGAGGCACCAGTGCTCATCAGTGGGTGAACTTAGGTTCTGGATGCACTCGGACCGCGGGTCAGCGTCGCTGCTACAGCTTAGCTGATCCAATCCAGTCCCAAGTGGCCTTTATCAATCCTGTCATGGGGAAAATGCAATCCACGCCTGGCTGGCCTCTCTCCTGCTCCTCTTATCCCGGCGTCACCTCCTCCATTCACTCGCTCGCGGGATTACGAGCAGCGAGTGTTTGTGTGCAGAGATTATGACTCGTGTCGTGGAGAAGATGTTGGAAGGTGACTTACGTCAGGATACTCTTTGACGGGAACGAACAGCTTCTCCTGCAGGTGGACGATCGGACCCAGAGGCTCAGGGAGCTCCAGAGGGTGTCGGTCCACGAGGCCGTTCACTGTGTCGCTGTACATGTCCTTACGTACTCTGTTGATCTCTGCAACACAATATACATGTTTGTAAGTACTCTGTAACACAATATACATGTTTGTAAGTACTCTGTTTATGAAGTACTCTGCAACAAATATACAAAATTTTTGGTAGAAACTTGTTAGTTCTCCCAAAAAAAAAAAAAATGTTTGGAAGGACTTTGTTGATCTCTGCAACACAATATACATGTTTGTAAGTACTCTGCAACACAATATACATGTTTGTAAGTACTCTGTTGATCTCTGCAACACAATATACATGTTTGTAAGTACTCTGTAACACAATATACATAAGTACTATGTTGCAGTGTAAGTATCTCTGCAACACAATATACATGTTTGTAAGTACTCTGTTGATCTCTGCAACACAATATACATGTTTGTAAGTACTCTGTTGATCTCTGCAACACAATATACATGTATGTAAGTACTCTGTTGATCTCTGCAACACAATATACATGTATGTAAGTACTCTGTTGATCTCTGCAACACAATATACATGTATGTAAGTACTCTGTTGATCTCTCACAATATCTGTAACACAATATACATGTATGTAAGTACTCTGTTGATCTCTGTAACACAATATACA
Source organism: Callionymus lyra (assembly GCA_016630915.1). Taxonomy (NCBI): domain Eukaryota; kingdom Metazoa; phylum Chordata; class Actinopteri; order Syngnathiformes; family Callionymidae; genus Callionymus; species Callionymus lyra. The sequence goes on from JACEEU010000020.1 coordinate 20,893,328, forward strand.
TGTATGTAAGTACTCTGTTGATCTCTGCAACACAATATACATGTATGTAAGTACTCTGTTGATCTCTGTAACACAATATACATGTATGTAAGTACTCTGTTGATCTCTGTAACACAATATACATGTATGTAAGTACTCTGTTGATCTCTGTAGTACAATATACATGTATGTAAGTACTCTGTTGATCTCTGTAACACAATATACATGTATGTAAGTACTCTGTTGATCTCTGTAGTACAATATACATGTATGTAAGTACTCTGTTGATCTCTGTAGTACAATATACATGTAGGCAAGTACTCTGTTGATCTCTGCAACACAATATACATGTATGCAAGTACTCTGTTGATCTCTGCAACACAATATACATGTATGTAAGTACTCTGTTGATCTCTGCAACTACAACACTTGAAGAAATGACTTAACTACACACACGACTTAAATAAACACAAAACATCACACGCTCAGCAACCTTCAGAACCACAACACTTGAAGAAATGACTGGTACTGAACATTCACGGCTGTATGACTTAACTACACACTGTACTTAACTACACACTGTACTTAACTACACACACGACTGAACTACACACACGACTGAACTACACACACGACTGAACTACACACACGACTGAACTAGAAACAGGACTTAACTACACACAAAGGTAACGCAAGTATGATGTGATGTGAACTAGTTTGATTACAGATGAAACTAGTTTGATTACAGATGACACTAGTTTGATTACAGATGAAACTAGTTTGATTACAGATGAAACTAGTTTGATTACAGATGAAACTAGTTTGATTACAGATGAAACTAGTTTGATTACAGATGACACTAGTTTGATTACAGATGACACTAGTTTGATTACAGATGAAACTAGTTTGATTACAGATGACACTAGTTTGATTACAGATGAAACTAGTTTGATTACAGATGAAACTAGTTTGATTACAGATGAAACTAGTTTGATTACAGATGAAACTAGTTTGATTACAGATGAAACTAGTTTGATTACAGATGAAACTAGTTTGATTACAGATGAAACTAGTTTGATTACAGATGAAACTAGTTTGATTACAGATGAAACTAGTTTGATTACAGATGAAACTAGTTTGATTACAGATGAAACTAGTTTGATTACAGATGAAACTAGTTTGATTACAGATGAAACTAGTTTGATTACAGATGAAACTAGTTTGATTACAGATGAAACTAGTTTGATTACAGATGAAACTAGTTTGATTACAGATGAAACTAGTTTGATTACAGATGAAACTAGTTTGATTACAGATGAAACTAGTTTGATTACAGATGACACTAGTTTGATTACAGATGACACTAGTTTGATTACAGATGAAACTAGTTTGATTACAGATGAAACTAGTTTGATTACAGATGAAACTAGTTTGATTACAGATGAAACTAGTTTGATTACAGATGACACTAGTTTGATTACAGATGAAACTAGTTTGATTACAGATGAAACTAGTTTGATTACAGATGAAACTAGTTTGATTACAGATGAAACTAGTTTGATTACAGATGAAACTAGTTTGATTATTACAGATGAAACTAGTTTGATTACAGATGAAACTAGTTTGATTACAGATGAAACTAGTTTGATTACAGATGAAACTAGTTTGATTAAAAGATAAAACTAGTGATTGAAACTAGTTTGATTACAGATGAAACTAGTTTGATTACAGATGAAACTAGTTTGATTACAGATGAAACTAGTTTGATTACAGATGAAACTAGTTTGATTACAGATGAAACTAGTTTGATTACAGATGAAACTAGTTTGATTACAGATGAAACTAGTTTGATTACAGATGAAACTAGTTTGATTACAGATGAAACTAGTTTGATTACAGATGAAACTAGTTTGATTACAGATGAAACTAGTTTGATTACAGATGAAACTAGTTTGATTACAGATGAAACTAGTTTGATTACAGATGAAACTAGTTTGATTACAGATGAAACTAGTTTGATTACAGATGAAACTAGTTTGATTACAGATAAACTAGTTTGATTACAGATGAAACTAGTTTGATTACAGATGAAACTAGTTTGATTACAGATGAAACTAGTTTGATTACAGATGAAACTAGTTTGATTACAGATGAAACTAGTTTGATTACAGATGACACTAGTTTGATTACAGATGAAACTAGTTTGATTACAGATGAAACTAGTTTGATTACAGATGAAACTAGTTTGATTACAGATGACACTAGTTTGATTACAGATGAAACTAGTTTGATTACAGATGAAACTAGTTTGATTACAGATGAAACTAGTTTGATTACAGATGAAACTAGTTTGATTACAGATGAAACTAGTTTGATTACAGATGAAACTAGTTTGATTACAGATGAAACTAGTTTGATTACAGATGAAACTAGTTTGATTACAGATGACACTAGTTTGATTACAGATGAAACTAGTTTGATTACAGATGACACTAGTTTGATTACAGATGAAACTAGTTTGATTACAGATGAAACTAGTTTGATTACAGATGAAACTAGTTTGATTACAGATGACACTAGAGTTTGATTACAGATGACACTAGTTTGATTACAGATGACACTAGTTTGATTACAGATGAAACTAGTTTGATTACAGATGACACTAGTTTGATTACAGATGAAACTAGTTTGATTACAGATGAAACTAGTTTGATTACAGATGAAACTAGTTTGATTACAGATGACACTAGTTTGATTACAGATGACACTAGTTTGATTACAGATGAAACTAGTTTGATTACAGATGAAACTAGTTTGATTACAGATGACACTAGTTTGATTACAGATGAAACTAGTTTGATTACAGATGAAACTAGTTTGATTACAGATGAAACTAGTGCGATTATAGTCAATAATACTGTGATTACAGATGAAAATACTGTGATTACAGATGAAAATACTGTGATTACAGATGAAAATACTTTGATTACAGATGAAAATACTTTGATTACAGATGAAAATACTTTGATTACAGATGAAAATACTGTGATTACAGATGAAAATACTTTGATTACAGATGAAAATACTGTGATTACAGAGTAAAATACTTTGATCATCTACTGTAACGTCTCACAGGTGATCATCATGATCTAATAGAACAGGTCGACGCTCAGGTGTAAAACCATCACATCTGATCTTTCGTCAGATACAACTAATGGTCTCCAGACACACACACACTGCACACGCACACACACACGCACACACACACACACACACACACACTAGTGCTCCGACCCTGTTGCTCCGGCGATAACCTCTAAATCACACAAACCCTGTAAGTGCTGCCCTCACTATTCTGAAAGCTGCCGAGTTGGCAGGAATCAGACGCGGCATCGTTCAACCTGCGCGTCCACTCGTGTGTGAGAGTGTGTGTGTGTGTGTGTGACCATCAACGTGTGTGTGTGTGTGTGTGTGTGTGTGTGACCATCAACGTGTGTGTGTGTGCGTGTGAGTGTGAGACCATCAACTTGTGTGTGCATGTGAGTGTGTGTGTGTGAGACCATCAACGTGTGCGTGTGCGTGTGTGTGTGTGTGTGTGTGCGTGTGTGTGTGTGTGTCTGTGTGTGTGCGACACCATCAACTGGAGCAGAAGAAATGGCAGTCGTTGTAACAGCCGAACATAAAAGAATCAGAAAAACATTTCCATCAAACAAGTGAGAAACTGTCAGAAGTAGGTCACGCATCAAATATCTCACACTTTATATGGAAGCGTCCGAGCTTTTACAGATATTGATCTGAAACCACATCAATTCGACTGTTGCTCAAACAACTCCAGGGGGATTTCAACATGGCGTCCTGCACAGAGATGCTGGCGATGTGTTCGTGGCGAGCAGGAAGAGAGCGTCCTCTGGACGCCACTTATCTTCAACCGTGACACGGATGGATTGATGGACGCACACATGTGGCCTGCAGCTGCTGAACGACACAACAGGGACGCACTGAAGAACAACAACAAGACCATAAATTAACCCTAAACGGCTTCAGTGGAATAAAGGACTCGAGTGTCCGAGGAGATCCATGAGTTACACGTGAACGAAACATTTACTTCTAACTTAAGTATAAACCATCTGCTGGTTCGGAGACGTTTAAACACGGGTTTTAAAGAAGAACATTATAAGAATACAGATGATGTCTAACTATGTAAACTCATGTTTGTGGACGACGACACATGGAAAGTAAGATTGTAAATCTGGTGCAGCATCTTGTTGACGCAACATTGTCCTCTTAAACAAACTCAACTGCTTCGCCTCCGTTTAAAGTTGATTTGAAGAGTCGATGACATCAGTGAAGAATTATCCAGGAATATAAGGACCTCCTGCTGAGCGTCCAGGACGAACGAAGGGTAATTAACGACGTTCACGACCAGGAGACACAAAGATAGCAGGTCACCTGGTAAATCTACTGTACGCTCGGATGTGCTTCTGGAGCAGGAATAGAAAATAATTGTGCACCTCCTTCCTGCGCCTCCTGCTCAAATGCCACATTAACATAAAGGCTGTGCGAGCCATCAATGGAGACGTGCGACATTTGACAACCTCTAATTTCCAGCCGCCAAGTCTGTTTCTGAAGCGCCGCGCTCACCTAGAAATTACCCCCTGCCTCCCGTGACCGGGGAAACCATTTGTCGAGCTGTCCACCCCCGACGAGAGCCCAGGAACAAACAAAAGCCGATTGTTATTGTGGCGTTTTAAGGCTTAAATGGCTTAAAATGAGAATTCGGTATGGATGTCGCTGCGACATCTTCACGGCGACGCTTCTGTGTCGAGTCAGTGACACGTCATCCAGGGTTCTTAGTTCTCGTGACTCACAGACTACCTTCTCATGACACATGTGTGTAAAGAGTGAGGATCTCAAGAGCTTCTGTGTCACAAGAAGAATCATGTTGTGACTGAGAAACAAGGATGAACAACAAGGTCGAAGGTTACGTTCAAGAATCATTTCAAATAAACTGGTTTAATAACATTGTAACATGTCAGCACTGCTTTATTTAACTATTTAAATGTATGAAAACTTGTTTCAAGAACAAATGTGTCGGAAGTATATTGAACTATAACGTTCTTTTGCACTTTATTTGTGATTATATTGGAGTTAAAATGAACCAAAAAGTCAAATAATCTTATATTATATTATTATAATATTATTTTACTTTAGTTGGAATTGATGTTATCAAATTGGAAATGTTTAAGTGATCATGTGACCAGTGTGTGTGTCAAACATTCCTCTACACAACTGGTTGTGTTACTAATGTGGCGTCCAGACCGGTCAGACAACAACCTCCTCCCGGGCGTCGAGGTGTTCAGTTCCTTCTTTCTCGGCTGAAGACGTTCTTCACGGCGAAGCTACTTTCCAGGCCGAGCACATGAAAGACGTGACTTTAAAGCAGTGAATATAGGAGCGTGAACTGATCCATGAATACGTATGAATGTTCAAGGCTTATCATCAACTCGCAGCTTCCTCGTCCTCCTTTAAGAAGATTCCTTCACCCTTGCAGTTTTTATTTATACTTCGAATCATTGATTTAACAGTAGGGCTGCACAGCCTTTGATCTCCATCAACAAACTATTTTTGGATCTTAATGAGGCTGATGTTCTTGTGAGGAACTCACTCCAACAAAAGATTTAAGCTTCGGAATATCTCTTTGAAATGTCTTTAATGTGCAGCATCGTGTGGGTTCCTCGAGCTACATGTGTGTATTAGTGTTGTTCTAGTGTCGATACACCGCCATGTTTCTGTCATACTACTGTATGTTTTACTTCAAATCATCTTTAATTGTTTACTACTACGATCTTGTATGGTTTACAGTTCAATAAAGAGTGTTTAAAATGAACTAATTCCATTTTATATTTGCAACTAAAACGATAAATATTCAGTGTTTGTTTGTTTGTGTTGTAATTAAACTTCCGGCCACTAGATGGCAGCAGTCACGACACCTCCACAGCTACAGGAGGAATTAATACAGTTGTTACACGACTCTTGAAGAAGTCGTAACGTCTTTCATTTGTTTACCAGAGAACTGAACAATAATACAAATATATCCTTGTATCACAACATATCACAGTACAGGGTCATCGGTATATATCGTCTGATTATTAGTGATTATCGTGATACACATCGTATCGCAAGATTCTTGCCAACACACACCACTAGTGTATATATATATATATATATACACACATTACAGTGAAAAATACAGTCAAGAGAAATGTGTTATTTTTAAATTAAGGACCCGAACGTGACGTGGATACAAAGACCACGAACGAACGGGTCTAAATGGCGGAGGATAGAAATGCCGAGGCTGCTGGCAGCTCACAGAGATTTATGTTGAGTGTGTGTGTGAGAGAGTGTGTGTGAGAGAGAGTGTGTGTGTGAGAGAGAGTGTGTGTGAGAGAGAGTGTGTGTGTGAGTGTGAGGGACTCTGGGTAAAAAGCTCCAGCGTCAGGTCTTTAGACCGGTTCAGCCACTAAATAAACAACTGGTGTGGCCCGTTAGCAAAACTCTTTCACCCAGGACACTGGAGTACCCGGAGTAAACCCACGTTTCATGTGTTCATGGAGCAGAAATGTGGCTTTTGTAGCGTTTTTCAAAGACGTAAATAGTCATTAATTTTAGCAGAAGAAACAAAGTTGCACGGAGACCAACCCGTCTGAACTCGTGCTGATCCAGAGACACAATCAAACACGATGGTTTGTTCCTCCGACACAATTCTATTGGAATCCGTTCATAACTTGATTTATTTTGCCAGCCGACAACAAAACATTTACAGTTGAAAACAACAGATCCAAACAGAAGATGATTGTTCCGTCACGGCTGCGGGAGGAGACGCCGGAGCGTGTTATTTACACCGACACTAAAGCTAACACTTAGAGTCAACATTTAAAAATGCCCACAAAGGCTTAATGAGCTTCTGCGTGTTCACAGGAAAGACTCCCCGAGAGACGAACCCACGGAAACCAAGGAAAACAGCCTTGAAGGAATATCTGCAGAGCGAAGGAAATAGAGCAAAACCTCTGCTCCGGCACGCTCGGCTGCTCGCCGCCGCCAATCAAGTCCAAACTCATGCAGGAAGAGACGATCACGGATCTCCAATCATTCCATGTTTGAACGTGTGAAGCAGGAACGCGATGATGGCGTGAAAACGTTTCTGGAACAAGGTTAATGATGAACACGCTGACGGGATTTGTATGGATCAGTGATGAGCTTAATGTACGAACAACATCTGTGCTGCAGCCCTCGACCACGACACCACCTCCAGGATCCTCTGAGGAGAGTCTGGGGATAGTCTGGAGATAGTCTGGAGATAGTCTGGAGATAGTCTGGAGATAGTCTGGAGACAGTCTGGAGACAGTCTGGAGACAGTCTGGAGACAGTCTGGAGATAGTCTGGAGACAGTCTGGAGACAGTCTGGAGACAGTCTGGAGATAGTCTGGAGACAGTCTGGAGACAGTCTGGAGACAGTTGAATAGTCTGGAACAGTCTGGAGATATCTGGAGACATCTGGAGACATCTGGAGATATCTGGAGACAGTCTGGAGACAGTCTGGAGACAGTCTGGAGATAGTCTGGAGACAGTCTGGAGATAGTCTGGAGATGGAGTCTGGAGATAGTCTGGGAGACAGTCTGGAGACAGTCTGGAGACAGTCTGGAGATAGTCTGGAGATAGTCTGGAGATAGTCTGGAGATAGTCTGGAGATAGTCTGGAGATAGTCTGGAGATAGTCTGGAGATACTCTGGAGATACTCTGGAGATACTCTGGAGATACTCTGGAGATACTCTGGAGATACTCTGGAGACACTCTGGAGATACTCCACAGTCAGTGAGACAGAACTAAAGAAACATGTAGTGATGTTCACAAGCATCCAATCATAGAGTTATTCTTTATCAACAATGTAATAAGTTCCAGCTAAAGAATATCTCATTACACACAAAACAAATGTCAAGTTACATTTGTCAGCTTCTGGAAAATTCAATTCTTTAGAGAAAAAATTAATCATTTCTAGTGCAAAAGACAACAAGTGAAATTCAATCCAACCATCACTGGTTTGTTACTATTCTGCAGACAAATCAAGTTTTAAACAAGATGTTTCGATACATTTACGTTGGATCGCAGAAGATCCGAAGCTCGATTCTATTCCCAGGTTTCATTTGTAAGCACAGCTCGCGAGTCGACTGCAGCCTCGAGGGAAAGTGTAAAAACGCCCGGATCTATTCTCCGTCAGGCGACGACTTAATGGAGCTTCAGAGGCCGTTCTGGAGGCGACAGGTTTCTGCTCAACCTGTTGGAAGACATTCTCTAGAAGCCTTTCCATCAAATCCACGCAGGGATCCCGAGGACCTCATGGACAGCCAGGCTCGTGGCACCAGGACTTGACGATTGTTTCTACAGTAATGTCCGGGAATAGCAATCAGAGCAGACATTAATCATCAGCGGTGAAGAGCTGTCGCTGTGATGCTGCAGGAGGAGCAGAGACTGTACCAGCGTGTCGGAGCATGTTGTGCTAGCATGTTACTGTAGCATGTTACTGTAGCATGTTACTGTAGCATGTTACTGTAGCATGTTACCGTAGCATGTTACCGTAGCATGTTACTGTAGCATGTTACTGTAGCATGTTACTGTAGCATGTTACGTAGCATGTTAGTAGCATGTTACTGTAGCATGTTACTGTAGCATGTTACTGTAGCATGTTACTGTAGCATGTTACTGTAGCATGTTACTGTAGCATGTTACTGTAGCATGTTACTGTGGCACTGTTACCGTAGCATGTTACTGTAGCATGTTACTGTAGCATGTTACTGTAGCATGTTACTGTAGCATGTTACTGTAGCATGTTACTGTAGCATGTTACTGTAGCATGTTACCGTAGCATGTTACCGTAGCATGTTACCGTAGCATGTTACCGTAGCATATTACCGTAGCATGTTACCGTAGCATGTTACTGTAGCATGTTACTGTAGCATGTTACCGTAGCATGTTACCGTAGCATGTTACTGTAGCATATTACCGTAGCATGTTACCGTAGCATGTTACTGTAGCATGTTACTGTAGCATGTTACTGTAGCATGTTACCGTAGCATGTTGCCGTAGCATGTTGCCGTAGCATGTTGCCGTAGCATGTTGCCGTAGCATGTTGCCGTAGCATGTTACCGTAGCATGTTACCGTAACATGTTACCGTAGCATGTTACTGTAGCAGGTTACTGTAGCATGTTACTGTAGCATGTTGCCATAGCATGTTACTGTAGCATGTTGCCGTAGCATGTTGCCATAGCATGTTACTGTAGCATGTTGCCATAGCATGTTACCGTAGCATGTTACCGTAACATGTTACTGTAGCAGGTTACTGTAGCATGTTACTGTAGCATGTTACTGTAGCATGTTACCGTAGCATGTTGCCGTAGCATGTTTCTGTAACATGTTGCCGTAGCATGTCATCAGATAGACATCCAACAAAAGCTCAGAGACAGGATCAGAAGCGTAAAAAATGCCGAGCAGATAAAGGTGCAGGAGACCAGGTGACAGTTTTGACTGGTTTTGACTCGACACTCTGAAGAGCAACGCTTGCATCGTTTGAAACCATCTGGTCTGTACAGGTTCTGTCACACATTCCTCTTACAAACGTATACATGCTGGGAATCTTCAGTGTCTCATGATCTGATTGTGACAAAAGTTCGATGGTCAACATGAGGAACAAGTCCAGACGTAGAAGGTTCGACAACTACACTCGTGGTTCACTGAACATAGTATTAACATCTTGTTTCTGTACATGATTGTAACTCTTCCTGGAAAACCTTCTTCTTCTACATGTTTCTAGAAAGAAAACAAGTGCTTTGTTTTATCTACATTTGTGTTATAACAGCAGAACAACTGGTCCATGTGTCTAGTTGATGTGTTGTTCTAGTAGTGACCATTTTACATCACTTTGTTGTTCTAGTAAAGGATTATATCCCAGTGTGTTTACTTTTATTTATCATTACCTTTACTAGCAAAAACCAATTTATTTTGAAGCAGGTAAGATATTTAATTTCATTTGACGTTCTAAACACCTGCATATACTATTATTTAAAAAACAATGTTAAATTATAACAGCATTACTTTTTGGACATCTTGAGCAAGTTGCAACAACATGTCAATAATTATAATAATAATAATAATAATAACAATATAAATGATAATAATAATAATAATGATAATAGTGATAATAATGATAATAATAACCGACCAATGAAGGCAATATTTTCTTACCATCACACTCCTGTTTTTATTCTAAATGTTTATTTCATTTCTTTTAACTGAATGAACTCAACACGTGGTTGTTTGCACTGTGTTCCTCACAAAATTGTCACTTAGTTTATAGTGCGTACTTATAAAAAGTGTTTGTTTTCTTGCAGGTTATAAAAGTTCACAAGTTAATTGTGTTTTCTTTTGGTTCTCAAAATACTGGAAAATTAAATTGAATTAACAACAACTTTGTTATTTTTGCTTTTTATTTCACACATGACCAGATTCAAAAGCTCAGGTTATCGGGACAATAACTCCCTCCTCTATGAAGATTCTTTCACTCTATGTTGTAGTGATTTTAATATTGATATTTTTTAATGTAATTTACGTCAAACTTAAATCTTTTTGCTTTCATATTTCCTGAGAAACCACAAGCTAAACGTCCAGGACTGAGCATGTTCTGCTGAGAAGATGGATCTGAGCATGTTCTGCTGAGAAGATGGATCTGAGCATGTTCTGCTGAGAAGATGGATCCAGCCCAGGACTCTCACAATAAGTGGCATCGTTGTAAAAACAGCAGTAAAGTGGAAACACACATGAAAACTCCATGAACGCGCCGGAGACACCAAGCAGTAAATTACATCGGCGTCGGCTCTGCAGTGCCATTAAGACCTTTGACTAAAATTAGATGGAGATCATCACATTTGATGGTGTAGAACTGTTTTATGAGGAGGAGCTGGAGGGGGCACGTTGGCAGCTCAATGAGCCGTCGGAGTGCCAGCTCCCTGCACTCGGTGGCATCTGCCATCGGCCGGGGTGAGGCTGGCAGGGAAGGCTCGCGAAACACTGAACCATAATGGCTTGTTCCTAATGGCTGCCGAGAGGGGGAGCGTTCATTAGTCTCCCCGTGGGTGAGGTTTGATGGCGTCCCGGGGTGAGACGTGTGAAGTCATCCTCGTTCACACCGACCACAGGAAACCCCGGGACGAGCGAACATGGAAAGACAGAATTACAGTTTCTCAGAAGCGTCTCGTCGTCACGACGATAACTCAGAGGCTCAAACTACTTTTATCCTCGTCTACGTTAGAAAGACTCCATGAGTCAGCAAACCTGATGTAGAAGTGCCAGCCTGGCATCTTCTCAAACACCAGCAGAGACGTCTCACTGTAGTCGCATCAAAAGACTGGACCATATGTGGCGTTAAATTGAAGCCACGGCAGGTTTTTAAAAACCTTCCTTCTGGACTGTAGGACCATTTGTTTCAATCTCATCATGTGCGTTAACGTACACCTGTGGAACTATCCAAGGTATTAGAGATATTAGTAGTATTTTTCTTCTTTTTCAGCAAATTGTCTCTTCATAGCCAATTGTTTTTATCGTTAGTGTTTTAGCTTCTTGTTGATCATATAACATTTAGTTATTGACAGTTTTGTTTCAGGAATAATGTTGTGTTCATGGTCGTGTTGATCTATAATTGTTTGTCATTATTAATCGTGTGCGTAACAACATAACACAAGTACTACGTGACACAATCATCTGCATTCGTTTACTACCGAGGACTGAGGAGAAGTTTTTTCAGGATTTTTCACGATCAAATGGAAAAACAACTCAAAGCATCGAACTTTCAGGAAAAGAAAATATGTGTGAATGCAATTCTTCTCGTCTAACACCAGGTGGAGCCAGATATGAATATGTTCAATCTTGAGAGGGACGAAAATATATTCATTTTTAAACATTTTTAAGACTCGCTTTAAACTTAAATTGAAGGTGTTTTCAAGAGCAACAATAGTTTGATGTAATAAACAGTCACTGAAGTCAGGATGTTGGTCCGAGCCTCGATGTGGAACAAGATACGGAAGAATAACAGGATGAAGCGACAGGATGAAGGACGAGGACGAGAGGAAGATTTAACAAAGCTCTGACGGATCAAAAGAGCAAAAACTCTTTTATTTGAGCGTCGGTGGAACCTCAGGGTTGGTGACAAGAAGCGTCTCATTCCAGGTCAGTGGTACAGTCTGGAAGTGACACGTTCCAGAAGATCCAGGAGATGATTTATTGAACACAAGTGTGTGTTTGTGTCGCACTGAGCTGGTTTGTTTCGCCACAATGGCAGGAAAGGTCCGGCTGTCAGAAGAGGAAACAAGAGCGTGGAGGGAGGAAGCGACTGTCAATGTGACGGCACAAGATAACACTTCCTGCTCCTCCCTCAACACCGCCACAGGAAAACAGGCTTTTTCCGTATGGATCCGAGATCGAGTCATTATCTCGCTCCTCTAATCCCAGGGAAACAATCTGCAGTAATCTGAGGGATTCATTAGGACGCAGAAATACTCGCCGACAATGACTCGTGTAGAACGCTGCGGCGGCGAATCACAATACTGCGGAGATTATGCAGGTGATTATTTCCAGCTGTGTTTAACAAAAGCAAATAGAGCAGATAAGTCCAGAAGCAGATGGAGCGACAGGAACCAGCCAGAAGCTCACGACGAAGAACGTCCATCAACATGGAGAATAATACACTGTAGTACACGGTAACTACTCTGGATCACACGTTTGTGATTAGAAAAGAAAAGCTTCGATGGCACAAAACAGAAGAAAAGACAAGAGTCGTTTCCTAGAGTTTCTCCTGCGAGACAAAGACGTCCATCGTCCAGACGACCTTGATAAGCAGTTAATGATGTATATTTCAACGCGACTGTAAGACAAAAGATGAACAGATCAGCTCTGAACCCACAACCGTTATCTGTAACACCTTACCAACAACACTGTCTATTGCAAATGTAATGAATATAATGGTGTTTTTAAACAGTCAACTCTGCTCATGACCTCACAAACCTGCTGACTGCAGTGACAAAAACACAAATAATGCATTTAAAGTCATCAATAAACCAATAAATATTGATATTTTCTTCACGTCACTATATCAATATTTAACAATGACTTTTCTAATCCATGTTTTGGGGGCTTTTTTAAATCATACATTATCATATATAGCTATCGTAGTTTTTCATTGAATTACACTGAGATTCGGCGTGATCATGTGATTACTGAGGACGAGAGGATACGGTGAACTCCTGCAGATGTTAAAGCTGATGTTTGGACATATTTTGGCTTATAGTTCTGATCATTCAAGCAAAAGAGAGCAGAACCTTTGAAAGACTTTACTTAAATTCAGCGTATGTTAAAATGCAAGTGTATTTAAATATTTAGTATACTATCGTATCGTTAGTATATAAAGTATCTCTACAGTCCTGCAGCGCCGGTTCAAGTCGAGCGACATGTTCCCCTCAAAAAAATAAACAATACCAAACGTGTTCATCAAGACCTTCAGTGTAAGTGACGCAAAATTGCAGATTTTTCTTAAAGAGTCCAATAAACAAGGACACCATCAGGACGAGGATTCAAGTCCAACACTCGTGGACACACTTGTAAAAATAGACTCTGGAAACAGCCGAGCCGTGGAAGGAATAAGTGATGCAGCGAGTGCAGTCTCCACAACACAAGTGTCAGGCTGATGCAAACAGACAGAGCCCGCTACAGACCCTGAATGTCACAACTGGTCCACGTATGAAGGGAAATGTTGCCTTCAGGCGCCGTGTTTCCTCATCGCTTCCATGTAGAGGAAGTACGACCAGTGTGTTCTAGACGAGGATGAAGGAGACGATCCTCCAGACGCTTCAGACCTGCTGCCGCCACCATCAAGTCCATGATAAACCCATCGTGTGTGTGTGAGGATGTGTGACGCTCAGGCAGGAAGTGTGTGTGTTCATCAAGTGTGTGTGTTCATCAAGTGTGTGTTCATCAAGTGTGTGTGTTCATCAAACGTGTCAAGGATACGTTTTAGAAGCTCGTTACTTTGACGGCAATGAAAGAAAAACTACAAACGGCGCTGGAGTAAAGGAAGCGAGCAGATGAATCAAAGAGGACGCAGAAGGACGGGTCTGTCTCCTGGAAGACTCGTCTTCACCTGTAGGTGTCAACAGCATCTGGCACCTCGGCGCCCGGATCAGCGCCGCACCTGTCTCGGCGCCGTCTCCGTGTCATCAATCCCCGAAAGGCCTCGTCCTCCTCCTCGCCACTCGCCGTGTTCGCAGCGAGTGGCGGCCGAGCAGCGAAGGAATGCGACGACGATGGCAGACGAGTCAGCGAAGCCGGTCCTGACACGTCCAGTCTGAGGCGCCGCAGACCGACAGGAGTGGCTGTGATGTTGTCACGCTCCATAATGGAGACACTGGCTCCTTGTTCAGCAGCTTCTGACACTTGTTTACGCAGAACACTGAGCAACAACATCAGCGCAGCAGCAGATACGCAGCTGACCTGAGAGATTTGATGAAGATTTGGTTGGAAAATAAAATGTATTCATTAATGAACTGATGCCGAGTAGAAAACATTTGATTGACGGATGTTAGTCGTGTGTCCTAGAACAACACTCCACCCACAAGGACTTCAACCATCATGAATTCATGAATATAATGATCCCATGACACCCAGAAATGATCATCACATCACTAAAAGATAAATAAAGCAACATAAATATTGTAACTTTTCTTCTCTCTGAACCTTTTAATCTCATCAATATCTTATTTCAGATGACAATTGTTTCCTTACACCGTAAAATATGATGATCGTATGAAAGTTTACAAACTAAAAGAGTAAACAGTGGTTCAGTAACGATGACGTCAAAGAACACAAACATCTAAACGAGCTTCTACGACGAGATGTTAACTTGAGACGCAGTAAATATGGAAGTGAAATCAATGTGTCATGTTTATAATCCACAGCATCTGATGAATCAATACGTTTGTGTTCATCCTTCGTACACAACACAACAAATCGATTTCCTCGTCTTCTCTTTCAAATTGAGCAAAGTCTGATTTCTCTCTACATGCATCTCATTGATCGAAGACTTTTTCATTCTCCACCAGACATGATTGACAGGCTGGCAATAACAGCAGCGGAGGGTTCGTGCTCAGAAGGTGAACAAACCAACCCGGAGAAACAATCCTTCTTAACCCAGTCAAATACAGTCACACACACACACACACACACACTCGACAAATCAATGGGAGAAAAGTTCATCACACACACAACAGTTGTGGGTCCGACAGTGAATGTGTGTGTCGTCGTAAAACACTGAAAGCTATTGTGTGTGACGAGGCGAGGGCGGGGCCGGCATGTCGAGCCGTGGGTCGCTGACCTTCCTCGCACAAAAACACATGACCTCATTCACAGTACATCGGAATTCTGTTCCCCCCCTTCTTTATCGCCCAACTACCCCCTCGACGCTCCCGCCTGACAGAGAATTAAAGAAATACTCTTGGATTTAACCTCAAGGAACGATCACGTATGCAGTACTAGAGCGGGTAGAAACTCTAGTACTAGTGTGTGTGTGTGTGTGTGTGTGTGTGTGTGTGTGTGTGTGTGTGTGTGTGTGTGTGTGTGTGTGTGTGTCAGCAGCATATACACTCACGGCACCGAAGCGACGGCTCTTCAATTAAAAGCTAATCGTACAAAAGCACTCATTGTCTCAACACTGTAATCCTCGTCTTCACCACTGATAACACACACACACTTTTAGCCTCCGCAGACGCACAAACACACTTTTCTCAGGGCGTCGAAAATAATTAACGCACTGAAGAATATGTTACACACCTACAGATTGTTCATGTGAAAGACAGAAAGAACAAGTGTAGGGTCGTCACGATACTTTATACTTTATACCGTCTTCACCACAGGGACGTAAAGAAGCTTCACTTTTAAACTAATATTTTCATTATCAAGAGAGTAGTTGATGTTAACTGTAGTGAAAACTTACACTTTTTATTCTCTCTCTTCATGTTTATTTGTAAGAGACATGAAAACTTACAAATAAACATGAAAAGAGAACGAATAAAAGTGTAAAAGAGACATGAAAACATGAAGAGAGAACGAATAAAAGTGTTAAAGAGACATGAAAACATTAAAAGGAACGAACATAAAATGAAGAGAGACAGTGAAAACATGAAGAGAGAACGAATAAAAGTGTAAAAGAGACATGAAAACATGAAGAGAGAACGAATAAAAGTGTTAAAGAGACATGAAAACATGAAGAGAGAACGAATAAAAGTGTAAAAGAGACATGAAAACATGAAGAGAGAACGAATAAAAGTGTAAAAGAGACATGAAAACATGAAGAGAGAACGAATAAAAGTGTAAAAGAGACATGAAAACATGAAGAGAGAACGAATAAAAGTGTAAAAGAGACATGAAAACATGAAGAGAGAACGAATAAAAGTGTAAAAGAGACATGAAAACATGAAGAGAGAACGAATAAAAGTGTAAAAGAGACATGAAAACATTAAAAGAGAACGAATAAAAGTGTAAAAGAGACATGAAAACATGAAGAGAGAACGAATAAAAGTGTAAAAGAGACATGAAAACATTAAAAGAGAACGAATAAAAGTGTAAAAGAGACATGAAAACATGGAGAGAACGAATAAAAGTGTTAAAGAGACATGAAAACATGAAGAGAGAACGAATAAAAGTGTAAAAGAGACATGAAAGTGACGGCGAGAGAAGCTGCTGACGATGGAGACTGGATTAATAGATAGTGAAGGAAACATGTGCTCATGTCCTTCCTGTGGTGCAGGTGTTGGAAACATGAACTTTAGAGGAAAGAACGAAGCAGAACAACCTTGATGCACGACTGCCTTCCAGACCTTCCTTTTTATTCTTAAGTGATCACACCTTCAGTGTCAACACTGCTGCCCCCCCGACCCTCTCCTCAAGTGTGTCTGGTTTTTGATTTATTATCATTTCAATTTATCATCGTTATATGCATTATTGCCGTCATTTAATTCGTATTTTGATCAATTAAAGGCATTATTATTAAGAATTTACTGTAAGTCCTAATAAAACCACATACTCGGCTCCCAATGTATATATATATATATATATATATATATATATATTTCGATACAGTTTTCTGTGAGCAAACATAAGCATTCAAAGCAGCGACTGTATCCTCTTGTCCTCAGTCTTTGCCAGGATCTCGCGGCACTTCATCGTTACTTCAGCCGCGGAGGACGTAACGTCTGCTCATAAGTTTAATTGCAGTATATGTGAATATTTTGATCAAACTTCTTTTATTTTTTTTACAAACAATTAAATAGAATAATCCAAAAGATCTATGGATGAAATATGATGCAAGAGTACGTGTGGTGAGGAGTCCAGACGGACAGGAAAAGGACAATAAGAGAAAGTGTGGAACAGAAAGAATAAACTGAATTAAGTAGAAAATAGCAAAAAAAGAAGAATCAATAGTATTAAGAAAACTAACTATATTACAGTATAATGGAGTCAGAAAGTAAAACCTTGAAGCAGCTACAGTTAAACGGATCTGGAAGAAGAAAGTACTTGGATCAGGTTCAGAGTCAGATGATCCAGGTTTAGAGAAACATTTGTTGGACACGATCTTGAGCTTCAGACACTGAAGTGACTGAAGCTCCAGGTAGATGTTGAGAGAAGAACATTCTACTGACACACACACACACACACACACACACACACACACACACACACACACACACACACACACACACACACACACACACACACACACACACACACACACACACACACACACACACACACACACACACACACACACACACACACACACACACACACACACACACACACACACACACACACACACACACACACACGATAGAAACTTCACGTCGTTCCGCTCAAAGGAACATATGCACGACAAGAAGGTGAGGAAACAGGGGGAATACCACGAGTCCAAGGGTGGGGGAGCTTGAGAGGAACTTAAAGAATGTTGAAGGGCGGGTCCATTGCTATTCATGGAAGCTCTTCTTCTCTCACACACACACACACACACACACACACACAGGGAGGGGGAGGAGAGTGTGTGTGAGATATGAACTGGTCAGAAGAGGCTGAATCACACTGGTCTGCTCTGCCTTTTCCATCAAGATGTTTGAGTTACATTCACTGTTTTGACTGTTGGAAGATCATGTGGAACATGATGAATAATCACCGTTTAGTTTGTGAAGCAACGACATGTTGTCGACAATACTACACATATATATTTGTTACTACACTATCACAACACCAGAGACAAGTACTGGACAATACTACACATATATATTTGTTACTACACTATCACAACACCAGAGTCAAGTACTGGACAATACTACACATATATACTTGTTACTACACTATCACAACACCAGAGTCAAGTACTGGACAATACTACACATATATACTTGTTACTACACTATCACAACACCAGAGTCAAGTACTGGACAATACTACACATATATACTTGTTACTACACTATCACAACACCAGAGTCAAGTACTGGACAATACTACACATATATACTTGTTACTACACTATCACAACACCAGAGTCAAGTACTGGACAATACTACACATATATACTTGTTACTACACTATCACAACACCAGAGTCAAGTACTGGACAATACTACACATATATACTTGTTACTACACTATCACAACACCAGAGTCAAGTACTGGACAATACTACACATATATACTTGTTACTACACTATCACAACACCAGAGTCAAGTACTGGACAATACTACACATATATACTTGTTACTACACTATCACAACACCAGAGTCAAGTACTGGACAATACTACACATATATACTTGTTACTACACTATCATTATATATCCTTGTATCGTGACATCAACACACTCAACTACACACACACACCTAGTAAAATCATGTACTCATAACTAGTTACCGAACAACAAGGCAGGTTTGTATATTTTCTTCATTTACATTTTAATTTGACGAACATCTACTTCCAGGAAGGTTCGAGCTCGAGACCTTCTGTTGTAAATAAAGTTGTTGTCATACTAGTCGTGGTCAGCAGGAGTTAAACCTGAAACAGGTGTTCTGGTGACAGCGACCCATCATCATCTCCGCACAGACCACCAGGCGGCGCCGATAAGAAGGTCCGGCACTCGCGGGATTGAAGTCCACGATAAAGACCAGGAGCTGTTGTTGAATGACTTTATCACGAGCACCCGCTGGGCGTCTGGACTCGCGCCAGATAGTGTGGTCGTGGAAATAGTGCTGCCAGGCAGACATGACAGCAGATAAGAGCTGAGCCAACGCCGGGGACGACGCCTCGACTCCTGCCACTGCATCGTTTATTAGCAGGAGCAGAGCAGGAGCAGGAGCAGAGCAAGAGCAGGAGCAGGAGCAGGAGCAGGAGCAGGAGCAGAGCAGGTGCAGAGCAGGAGCAGAGCAGGAGCAGGAGCAGGAGCAGAGCAAGAGCAGGAGCAGAGCAGGAGCAGAGCAGGAGCAGAGCAGGAGCAGAGCAAGAGCAGGAGCAGGAGCAGAGCAAGAGCAGGAGCAGAGCAGGAGCAGAGCAGGAGCAGGAGCAGGAGCAGAGCAAGAGCAGGAGCAGAGCAGGAGCAGAGCAGGAGCAGAGCAGGAGCAGAGCAGGAGCAGGAGCAGGAGCAGAGCAAGAGCAGGGCAGAGCAGGAGCAGAGAGAGCAGAGCAGGAGCAGAGCAGGAGCAGAGCAAGAGCAGGAGCAGAGCAGGAGCAGAGCAAGAGCAGGAGCAGAGCAAGAGCAGGAGCAGAGCAGGAGCAGAGCAGGAGCAGAGCAGGAGCAGGAGCAGGAGCAGAGCAGGAGCAGAGCAGGAGCAGGAGCAGGAGCAGAGCAGGAGCAGTTTTACACTTGCTTTATAAGAGGATTTTTGTGGTTTACGCTCAAAAAATGATCAATTCACGTCTACGATAAACATCAGATGAATTTATTAAATATCCATCGTAGACTGAAGATGTTGTTTTTGCTTCTGTCTCTTTGTTACATTTAATAAAAGGTTGAATAATAAGATTAAAATCACACCCAGATGTAGTTAAAGTCCATCAGACAGTAATAGTTAAAGAATAATCACCAGGCCTGAGAGACTAGTTACCAGTGACGACCGACTGATGGATTCTTCACGAATTCTCTGAACCTTTTGCTGTCATCGTGTTATTTATTTTTATTTTATTGACATTTTGTCTTTTTAATTCTTCTCTTTGCCTCAGTTTCACCGTGGCGTCGATAGAAAGCGACGCTGAAACGGTTTAAAGGACCAGAGGAAGCGAGTCAGCAGCAGCAGCGCCGCCGTGTCCTGTTAGCTCAGAGAATTGATTGCGTGTCAGAGGTCAGCGAGGGGTTCCATCGGTCACCCACAGACGAGAGGTGCTGCAGGAGCAGACGTGTGCGGTGATCAGACCAAGACATCAAGAACTCACCACATCCTCCACTTTATCTGCACCTCCTCCCGCAGGACCGCTTACAGACCAGGACGCGTCCTCGGCTCTCGGGAGACGACATGTTAGCGGACGATGGTTTAAGTAACGAGTTAACTGACGGTTTAAGTGATGAGTTAACTGACGATAAAGTGACGAGTTAACTGACGGTTTAAGTGACGGTTTAAGGTTTAAGATGAGTTAACTGACGGTTTAAGTGATGAGTTAACTGACGGTTTAAGTGATGAGTTAACTGACGATAAAGTGACGAGTTAACTGACGGTTTAAGTGATGAGTTAACTGACGGTTTAAGTGATGAGTTAACTGACGGTTTAAGTGACGAGTTAACTGACGGTTTAAGTGACGAGTTACTGATGGTTTAAGTGATGAGTTAACTGACGTTTAAAGTGACTGACGATTAAGTGACGAGTTAACTGACGGTTTAAGTGACGAGTTACTGATGGTTTAAGTGATGAGTTAACTGACGATAAAGTGACGAGTTAACTGATGGTTTAAGTGACGAGTTAACTGACGGTTTAAGTGACGAGTTAACTGACGGTTTAAGTGACGAGTTAACTGATGGTTTAAGTGACGAGTTAACTGACGGTTTAAGTGACGAGTTAACTGACGGTTTAAGTGACGAGTTAACTGACGGTTTAAGTGATAAGTTAACTGACGGTTTAAGTGACGATGATAAGTGACGAGTTAACTGACGGTTTAAGTGACGAGTTAACTGACGGTTTAAGTGACGAGTTAACTGACGCTTCACGACAAAGACTAGATTAAACAACAAGTTACGCGACGAGTTAAAGCTTCACAAGCCTTCAGGAAAGAGAGCGTCTGATAAACGGCTCTCGTCTACGATTCTCTCGGCGCTGCTACACAACATGTCGGCGCTGCTACACAACCTGTCTGCACTGCTACACAACCTCTCGGCGCTGCTACACAACCTCTCGGCGCTGCTACACAACCTCTCGGCGCCGCTACACAACCTCTCGGCGCTGCTACACAAAATGTGTTTGAGCGTCTTGTCGGTCGTAAAGAAGAACAAAAACCTCCGGAGCAGCGTCACCTCAGGGAGAACAACTGCAGGGCGGGGGGCCTCAAATGTGCCTGTCAATCAGGATAACCTTGAGGGACGGATCCGCACCTCGACCCGCGAGGGTCCGAGCGAGACCCGGACCTTCACTCACACACACACGGGTGGTGTCGGCTT
This sequence comes from Callionymus lyra, assembly GCA_016630915.1. Classification (NCBI taxonomy): domain Eukaryota; kingdom Metazoa; phylum Chordata; class Actinopteri; order Syngnathiformes; family Callionymidae; genus Callionymus; species Callionymus lyra. The sequence goes on from JACEEU010000020.1 coordinate 20,915,089, forward strand.
CCGACAGCTGTGTAGACAGACACACAACTCTGGGCGGGGGGGCTGCAGCTGTCCACATACTTTTGACGACCATTAAAGAAGAATTTCAACATCGATCCGGTTACTTCGGATCGGGCGGAACACTCAGGGCGGAGCCGGACGACACACAAGTGTGTGTCCGTAACCATCGTAACACAACATATATAAATACATCAAATAATTTAAGTTCTAAGAAGATAATAATAAAGTTCTACCTTTATTGAGACACATTTCTTTAAAATAACTTGAATTAAGATGTAAAAGTAACTGTTTTAATACAAACGTCAGTGTATTTGTCAAGAGAAGAAAATACTAGTTACACTAATTATATCTTTACAAAACTACACACAGTGACACATTAATATATATTTTAACACTCGTGGTGATCGTTCAAGAAAATAAACAATTCTTCATCTAAAGTGTGATTTCACTCCAGTAAAGTACTATAATGGGTTTTTAAATCTTAAAATCAACCCAATAAATACCACAAAAGAAAATAATACATTGTGAAAATAAACTATTAAATAAATGTATTTAGTGACGTGAAAATATTGAGCAGAAATTAACCAATAAAGTCATAACGGGACGAAGGAACGACGGCGTCGACTCCGACCACGACTCGACTTCCAAACCGAACCAGCAGCAGACGGACCTGGTCTCACACACACACACACACACACACACACACACACACCATCTTCACGTCTGGACCGGTGCTATGGAAACTAAGGACTTCGAAGGAAACCACGAAAACTGGATCCGAGGGAAGAGACTCACCGGAAAACTTCAGCCTCATCAGCGAGGTTTTTAAGAGACGCGTGAAGACACTCTTATCAAATCTTATCAGTTATTGAGTCCGGATGACTGTCGTAAATATGAGATAAAACAACTAAACATCCATTTACACTCTTTTGTTCGACACACGCAGGATTTACTGGAAATTAAAGTGAGTCGATGATCGAGTGTCAGTCGCTCTTTCAGCCGCTCGGCCGTCGACGACGTGGGAAGAAAATAAACGTCTCAGTAATATTTAAACTGCAGTAATTCAAGAAAGTATTTACAAAAACTATCCTTTTCATCAAAAGAGGAAGAAAATAAACGTCTCAATAATATTTAAACTGCAGTAATTCAAGAAAGTATTTATAAAAACTATCTTTTTCATCAAAAGAGGATGAAAATAAACGTCTCAATAATATTTAAACTGCAGTAATTCAAGAAAGTATTTATAAAAACTATCCTTTTCATCAAAAGAGGAAGAAAATAAACGTCTCAATAATATTTAAACTGCAGTAATTCAAGAAAGTATTTATAAAAACTATCCTTTTCATCAAAAGAGGAAGAAAATTAACGACTCAATAATATTTAAACTGCAGTAATTCAAGAAAGTATTTATAAAAACTATCGTTTTCATCAAAAGAGGAAGAAAATAAACGTCTCAGTAATATTTAAACTGCAGTAATTCAAGAAAGTATTTATAAAAACTATCTTTTCCATCAAAAGAGGAAGAAAATAAACGTCGCAGTAATATTTAAACTGCAGTAATTCAAGAAAGTATTTATAAAAACTATCTTTTTCATCAAAAGAGGAAGAAAATAAACGTCTCAATAATATTTAAACTGCAGTAATTCAAGAAAGTATTTATAAAAACTATATTTTTTCATCAAAATAGAAGAAAATAAATGACGGTTAAACAACTATAATGTTAATTTTAAGTGATTCTGGTCCAGATCAGTTTTATCTTCATTATAAACTACATTTATTTGTGGTTATTTTAACACAAATCTTCTTCTTTAAGACAAACAATCTTGTGCAAATAATGTTTGTGCAACTTTGATTCAAGTGTGTGTTTAGAGAGTGTGTGTTTAGAGAGTGTGTGTCGAGTGTGTTTTACTGTGTGTGTGATTTAAACACGCGACAGAAACACACACTTAAACACAAACTACACGTAAAAAGTAAAAACATTCCAGTGAAATCTCGTCCAAACCGGTTCTACACGAACCTGTCGCTCAAACTTCCACAAGTCGAACCACTTTCTGGACCAGATTCTAGACCCGGTTCTGGACCCGGTTCTGGACGGTTCGGGCTCAGCAGGGGCGACACTGTGCGGCTCTGGGGGCTGTGTTTAGGGGGGTCTGCTCTCTAGCGCCCCCTGTGGGTCAAACACCGTGTGATCGACACAACAACACAAACACACAAGTGTCGTAAACACGAACAAATGTCGTGAATCACGTCGAGGAGAAGAAACTCTGGAAAGAAGTCGAAGTTGAAGAAACTCGTCTCGCCATTGTGTGACAACAACACACACACACACACACACACACACACACACACACACATTCCATAACAACACACACACATTCCATCGAGGTTACGAGTCTAGAGTCTGAACACGAGCCTCGGAACAAAAGCTACACATGAACGTTTAGAACCAAGAGTTGAAGCTATTGTTGAACTAGTGTGTGTTTGTGTGTGTCTTTGTCGAGAGTGACTGTGTTTGTGACGAGTGTGTGTCGAGATTTTGTGTTTGTGACGAGAGTGTGTGTTTGTGTCGAGAGTGTGTGTAGATTGTGTGTCTACAGAGTGTGTGTGTGTAGATTGTGTGTGTGTGTCTATAGAGTGTGTGTGTTGATTGTGTGTCTATAGAGTTAAACGTGTTTTTAATGTCGAGGTTCTTCTCTCTCAAGCGCGTGCGTTCCTTCAGTCAAACTTTCTGAAACTCGTGCGCGTGAACGGATCCTCGAGTGACTCAGAACCGAGTCCACGAGCCCAGAGGTTCTGGTGGTTCCGGTGGTTCGGGTGGTTCCGGTGGTTCGGGTCTTACCCTCGTCCAGCAGCCGCTCCAGGTGCGTGAAGATGCCGCAGAGGTTCGGGAGGCTCGTCATGAGCTTCTTCTCGTTGAGCAGCTGCATGAGGTAGTCTGGACTGGGCCTCGGTCGCTCCTTCATCTCCACCTCACCCACCATCATGTCTGCGAGAACCGAACCCGCTCCTGGATCCGGAACCAGAAGAAGAAGAAAAAGAAAAAAAAAAACTTCAACAAATCCTCGCTGAGCTCGCGCGGCTGCTCGTGCGTGAGTCGCGTGCGTGGGAGGCGAACGTTATCAGTCCCGAGTCTCGGTCCTGGTGCTGGTCCTGGTGCTGGTCCTGGTGCTGGATCTGGATCTGAACCACTGAAGGCGCCAGACCCACGAGCCCGCGCCGGGCCCGCCCGCCGCCACGCCATTGGTCGGCGCGAGGCCAGCAGACTAATGGCGCGGCCAATGGGAAGCGAGGCTGTCGGGCCGAGGGGCGGGGCGACGGGATGATTGACAGGGTGGAGGACCAATGAGCTGCCGGGACGCCTCGACGGCGATGTCGCCTTGTTTTTCCCATTTTCTGTATAAATAATTAGTTGTTCTTTAAAATACTGAAACTATCAAACCATAGTTTTAACCTTTGTGGATCTAAGTGTGTTCACATGATAATATCTAAATGTTATTCATTAAAAAAGCTTTAAAACCCAACCTCTGAGTTTGTCTAGATGTTATCTTGACCTTTAAAGTATTTATTTTATCATGTATTGTTTTGATTGTTTAAGCGCTTTGTGACCCTGGTCTGGAAAAGACTCTATAAATACAAATTATTTGATTACTTTAATTAACTTATTGGCCGTAATTTGTAGTTTTCATGTTTTGTTGTTTTCCCTTTAAAATAATAGTTTAAAATATAATAAACACATCTTCCCTTTTTAATTAGTTGGTTTGGTGTTGAGTGACTTGAAAGGCGACGTATAAATAAATAAAAAACGTAATCATTAAAACACAGCCTACACACACGTGCTCCACATTTATCCTATTCTGCTTCAAGATAAATGATCATTTAAATGTAGATTTTATTTTATATTCACTAGTTAATGGAACAATTGAATGAATAGTTTTCTTTGTTATGGAAAACAAAACCATTTCCATTCTCGACGACTGATGTTGTCTCTGTAGAAGCAGCTCTGCAGAGGAACATCTAGTTCTTAGATGGTTCTGTTAGCGTCTGTGATGTCGATTCTTAGCTCCATTGACTGATCCTGTTGTTCGTCATCTTTGATTATATAAAAGCATGTTTTCTAAATAGTTGCTCGAATAAACGTTAAATCTACGACACGTGGTCGTCCTGAAGATACAACAGCGGTTTCTAAGGGCTTCTGTGACGAGAGCTGAGAAGGTGTCATTGGTCACGAAAGGTTACACAATTGAATCATTGAAGCTCTTACTGCTGACGCTCACTGACTTCTGCTCGCGGCTCTACATAATCCAGGAACACTCTGGACCCTCGGAGAAGATTCATTCAGTTCTGGATCTGGTTTAAATGCAGCGACGGGTCTTCATCTGAGGAGCTCCACGGCGACGCTCTCGGATCAACAACGATCAATAGTGTTGCTTCATTAGAGACACGTGTGATTTAATGCTGACTTTATTACCTCAGCTCTGACCTTGACTTGACGTTCGTTTCACAGCGAAGATCTTCTCACTGAAGCTTCCTCAGAGTCATTAAGAGAGACTCTCAGAAGATCTAAACTGTCACTTCTTCTCAAACTGCTCTCATTAGAGGAAACCAAAGGATTTCTCTGAGTTTGTTGTGACGCCAGCGAACAATGAGAGAAACTGAAGTGATTTTACTCAAGACTGTTGTCTTGTTATCTGTCGTGGCAGCGATTGATCGACGCCAGTGATCGATGGATCTTTTCACGGCGCCGTCCTTGGGAGGACCTCGTCCAGGAACCTCGTCCACGGACCTCGTCCACGGACCTCGTCCAGGAACCTCGTCCACGGACCTCGTCCAGGAACCTCGTCCACGGACCTCGTCCACGGACCTCGACCAGGAACCTCGTCCACGGACCTCGTCCACGGACCTCGTCCAGGAACCTCGTCCACGGACCTCGTCCAGGAACCTCGTCCACGGACCTCGTCCAGGAACCTCGTCCACGGACCTCGTCCAGGAACCTGGTCCAGGAACCTCGTCCACGGACCTCGTCCACGGACCTCGTCCAGGAACCTCGTCCATGGACCTCGTCCACGGACCTCATCCAGGAACCTCGTCCACGGACCTCGACCAGGAACCTCGTCCACGGACCTCGTCCAGGAACCTCGTCCACGGACCTCGTCCACGAACCTCGTCCACGAACCTCGTCCACGAACCTTGTCCAGGAACCTCGTCCACGGACCTCGTCCAGGAACCTCGTCCACGGACCTCGTCCAGGAACCTGGTCCAGGAACCTCGTCCACGGACCTCGTCCACGGACCTCATCCACGGACCTCGTCCACGAACATCTCCAGATGAACATCTCGATCAATCCAGCCCCAGCTGTGCCGGCACTAACACGCTACCGTGAAAATAAAGCAGTGTGTTTTCACAGCAGCAGCTGTCGGAGGCCCTGGAACCCGAGCCGGTCCATGTGTCGCGGCAGCATCACGGCATCTACTCGCCGCTCACACTCGCAGACGCCCAAATACTTTGTTGCCATAACGACGCGGCACAGCCGGCCTTTAAGTACGTTCCACATATAGCGGCGCTATTATTATGACGAGGGTCGAGATGAGATCCAGACGTTTGTCAGGTGAACGACCCTGAAGAAGCTTTTAATGAAGAGGACTTTCAACTTCTTTACCACTTTAATGACATATTTAACTAGTTGTTGGACTAGTTTGTTTTCTTTTCTAATCATCGTTTCAACATCTGGAGGTTATTTATTCTTCATATTATTGTTACATCGTTACATAAAAGCATATTTATTTTGATTCTCTTCAACATGTTGAGAACTAATGACACAGAAAGCAAACAAAGAGAGTAACATTTAAATATTTACTTATAGTTCTTCAGTTTTTTAACTGTTAACGTTTAACTGGTCGAGCAGAACTGAGTGTTCCAGGTTCTTTAGAGCAACATTGTTTTTTTATTAGCTCTAAAGTCTGCAACAAACTTAGAAAAACTACTTTCCGACTCATTTCACACCTGAATAAACTCTAAATATATGTTCTATACATCAAGGTCTATATTTACGAAGGTCAGCTTCACTCCTCAAAATGGCCGCCGTGAACCGACTGTGTCTGGACTACGATGAGTTATTTCTCTGTTGACTCACAGCCATGGTTTAAATACTAGATCTCTGCAGCTCAAATATTAAACTAGTCTAACTAGTTCTTTTACCCTCGAGTAGTTTCAGCGTCTTTTTAACAATCTGTCGCCATCGGACGATAAATGACTGGAACTCTTGTAGGTCCATGAGAGTCTGTTAAGTTACGAGGCCTTTGTTATTTCACTGAAACACTGATTTGCAGTTTTGTATCTTGGAACAAGGTGAGATCTTTCAGCTCGTGTTGTTCTGTGACCATGAAGCCTACATGACCTTTGACCCCTGGCTCACACGGTGGCACTACAACTGGAACAATGTTGAGATATGAACGTTATTATCGAAGCTTTTCCTTCACATGCATCTTAAACATTGAGTTTCAATCATTTAAAGCAACATGATGGTTAGTGAAGGTTAAAGTTCAGGTAAGATAAGATCTTCACCTGCTGGACGTTTAGAACATCCATGAAAACAAGGTCAAAGTGTTCACAAGGAAGAACCAGAAACCGTCAATGATTCAGCAGGAAATGAGTTATAAAAGTAAAATTGCATCCGTTATAAATAAAAGAACATTTTAAATAACTTTTAAGTGATAACATGAGTCGCTAACAAACTGTGACGACGTCACTTCATCATTTCATCTTCAAACATCTGCTCGGATCGACACACCTCGTCGTGTGTAGTTGTCGTGTGTAGTTGTCGTGTGTAGTTGTCGTGTGTAGTTGTCGTGTGTAGTTGTCGTGTGTAGTTGTCGTGTTTGGTTGTCGTGTGTAGTTGTCGTGTGTAGTTGTCGTGTGTAGTTGTCGTGTGTAGTTGTCGTGTGTAGTTGTCGTGTGTAGTTGTGTGTAGTTGTCGTGTGTAGTTGTCGTGTGTAGTTGTCGTTGTGTATGTAGTTGTCGTGTGTAGTTGTCGTGTGTAGTTGTCGTGTGTAGTTGTCGTGTGTAGTTGTCGTGTGTAGTTGTCGTGTGTAGTTGTCGTGTGTAGTTGTCATGTGTAGTCGTCGTGTGTAGTTGTCGTGTGTAGTTGTTGTGTGTAGTTGTCGTGTGTAGTTGTCGTGTGTAGTTGTCGTGTGTAGTTGTCGTGTGTAGTTGTCGTGTGTAGTTGTCGTGTGTAGTTGTCGTGTGTAGTTGTCGTGTGTAGTTGTCGCACAAGAGTGGAGTGAACAGCACGATCTCACACAGTGTGTGTCGCTGACTTCAGAACGGCATCAAACCCCAAAGATCGTCGGCGTCCGACGCTCGTGGTATCAGCTCGTCTGAGCGAGATAAGAGATCTGGAGGAGGAGACACTGATGAAGCTGTGAATCCTTCACGCTCGCGACTCCATGTTCACGTCTCTTCGGAGAATCACGTCACATGATGTCGTGGAGCGAGAGAAACAAACGAGACACAACGTGAAAGTCAACAGAAGCGTATTAAGCCTCGTTTCTCGCTCCCTGTTGTCGTCATTTCTTAATAACACGCTTTCATTCAACAATTAATCCAATTAACGAGGATCCAGATCATTAACGAACATGCGTTCAGCCTCTTTTGAAGAGCGGCTCTCAGCGCACAATGAGCTCCGGAGAGCCTCGGGTTCCTGATGAAACAATGAGGTTCTGGTCTCACTGCAGCTTCAGGGTCCAGAGCTGCTCAGAAGCTTCGTGATAACAGGCTTGAAGGAGGCGTGAGTTGTTGCTGATAAACAACATGTTTGTCTTCAGAGGCTTCAGAACAACACAAACACACTTATGTCCGTTTAAACAAGTGTGAAGCGTCGGGAGGAGGATCAGCACCTCCAGATCTCAGCCAATAGAAAAGTGGGCTCGAGGAGTTCAAGATGGTGGATCCAAACACCTTCATGCGTCTGGAACGTCTGTTATTGAAGCTTCACGTGAGAACACATAAATATGTTCTCATGTGTTCTCATGTGTTCTCATGTGTTCTTATGTGTTCTAATGTGTTCTAATGTGTTCTCATGTGTTCTCATGTGTTCTAATGTGTTCTTATGTGTTCTTATGTGTTCTAATGTGTTCTCATGTGTTCTCATGTGTTCTCATGTGTTCTAATGTGTTCTTATGTGTTCTTATGTGTTCTAATGTGTTCTCATGTGTTCTCATGTGTTCTCATGTGTTCTCATGTGTTCTTATGTGTTCTAATGTGTTCTAATGTGTTCTTATGTGTTCTAATGTGTTCTCATGTGTTCTCATGTGTTCTCATGTGTTCTCATGTGTTCTTATGTGTTCTAATGTGTTCTAATGTGTTCTTATGTGTTCTAATGTGTTCTCATGTGTTCTCATGTGTTCTCATGTGTTCTCATGTGTTCTTATGTGTTCTAATGTGTTCTCATGTGTTCTCATGTGTTCTCATGTGTTCTCATGTGTTCTAATGTGTTCTTATGTGTTCTCATGTGTTCTCATGTGTTCTCATGTGTTCTCATGTGTTCTAATGTGTTCTAATGTGTTCTTATGTGTTCTCATGTGTTCTCATGTGTTCTCATGTGTTCTCATGTGTTCTCATGTGTTCTAATGTGTTCTAATGTGTTCTTATGTGCTCTCATGTGTTCTCATGTGTTCTCATGTGTTCTCATGTGTTCTAATGTGTTCTAATGTGTTCTTATGTGTTCTAATGTGTTCTCATGTGTTCTCATGTGTTCTTATGTGTTCTAATGTGTTCTAATGTGTTCTCATGTGTTCTCATGTGTTCTCATGTGTTCTCATGTGTTCTTATGTGTTCTAATGTGTTCTAATGTGTTCTCATGTGTTCTCATGTGTTCTCATGTGTTCTCATGTGTTCTCATGTGTTCTCATGTGTTCTTATGTGTTCTAATGTGTTCTAATGTGTTCTAATGTGTTCTCATGTGTTCTCATGTGTTCTTATGTGTTCTAATGTGTTCTAATGTGTTCTCATGTGTTCTTATGTGTTCTTATGTGTTCTCATGTGTTCTCATGTGTTCTCATGTGTTCTCATGTGTTCTCATGTGTTCTTATGTGTTCTCATGTGTTCTCATGTGTTCTCATGTGTTCTCATGTGTTCTCATGTGTTCTCATGTGTTCTCATGTGTTCTAATATGTTCTCATGTGTTCTCATGTGTTCTCATGTGTTCTTATGTGTTCTCATGTGTTCTCATGTGTTCTCATGTGTTCTTATGTGTTCTCATGTGTTCTCATGTGTTCTCATGTGTTCTCATGTGTTCTCATGTGTTCTCATGTGTTCTTATGTGTTCTCATGTGTTCTCATGTGTTCTCATGTGTTCTCATGTGTTCTTATGTGTTCTCATGTGTTCTTATGTGTTCTCATGTGTTCTTATGTGTTCTCATGTGTTCTTATGTGTTCTCATGTGTTCTCATGTGTTCTCATGTGTTCTCATGTGTTCTAATGTGTTCTTATGTGTTCTCATGTGTTCTTATGTGTTCTCATGTGTTCTTATGTGTTCTCATGTGTTCTCATGTGTTCTCATGTGTTCTCATGTGTTCTTATGTGTTCTCATGTGTTCTCATGTGTTCTCATGTGTTCTAATGTGTTCTTATGTGTTCTAATGTGTTCTAATGTGTTCTAATGTGTTCTCATGTGTTCTCATGTGTTCTAATGTGTTCTTATGTGTTCTAATGTGTTCTTATGTGTTCTCATGTGTTCTCATGTGTTCTCATGTGTTCTAATGTGTTCTCATGTGTTCTCATGTGTTCTAATGTGTTCTCATGTGTTCTCATGTGTTCTCATGTGTTCTCATGTGTTCTAATGTGTTCTCATGTGTTCTCATGTGTTCTAATGTGTTCTCATGTGTTCTAATGTGTTCTCATGTGTTATAATGTGTTCTCATGTGTTATAATGTGTTCTCATGTGTTCTAATGTGTTCTCATGTGTTCTCATGTGTTCTCATGTGTTCTAATGTGTTCTCATGTGTTCTAATGTGTTCTCATGTGTTCTCATGTGTTCTAATGTGTTCTCATGTGTTCTAATGTGTTCTAATGTGTTCTTATGTGTTCTTATGTGTTCTCATGTGTTCTTATGTGTTCTCATGTGTTCTTATGTGTTCTTATGTGTTCTCATGTGTTCTCATGTGTTCTTATGTGTTCTCATGTGTTCTCATGTGTTCTAATGTGTTCTAATGTGTTCTCATGTGTTCTCATGTGTTCTAATGTGTTCTTATGTGTTCTAATGTGTTCTAATGTGTTCTCATGTGTTCTAATGTGTTCTCATGTGTTCTCATGTGTTCTAATGTGTTCTTATGTGTTCTAATGTGTTCTTATGTGTTCTCATGTGTTCTCATGTGTTCTCATGTGTTCTAATGTGTTCTAATGTGTTCTCATGTGTTCTAATGTGTTCTAATGTGTTCTCATGTGTTCTCATGTGTTCTAATGTGTTCTAATGTGTTCTCATGTGTTCTCATGTGTTCTAATGTGTTCTCATGTGTTCTAATGTGTTCTAATGTGTTCTCATGTGTTCTAATGTGTTCTAATGTGTTCTCATGTGTTCTCATGTGTTCTCATGTGTTCTCATGTGTTCTCATGTGTTCTCATGTGTTCTCATGTGTTCTCATGTGTTCTAATGTGTTCTAATGTGTTCTCATGTGTTCTCATGTGTTCTAATGTGTTCTCATGTGTTCTAATGTGTTCTAATGTGTTCTCATGTGTTCTAATGTGTTCTCATGTGTTCTCATGTGTTATAATGTGTTCTCATGTGTTCTAATGTGTTCTCATGTGTTCTCATGTGTTCTCATGTGTTCTAATGTGTTCTCATGTGTTCTCATGTGTTCTAATGTGTTCTAATGTGTTCTCATGTGTTCTAATGTGTTCTCATGTGTTCTCATGTGTTCGCATGTGTTCTAATGTGTTCTCATGTGTTCTCATGTGTTCTCATGTGTTCTCATGTGTTCTCATGTGTTCTCATGTGTTCTCATGTGTTCTCATGTGTTCTAATGTGTTCTCATGTGTTCTAATGTGTTCTCATGTGTTCTAATGTGTTCTCATGTGTTCTCATGTGTTCTAATGTGTTCTCATGTGTTCTAATGTGTTCTTATGTGTTCTTATGTGTTCTCATGTGTTCTCATGTGTTCTCATGTGTTCTCATGTGTTCTCATGTGTTCTCATGTGTTCTCATGTGTTCTCATGTGTTCTCATGTGTTCTAATGTGTTCTAATGTGTTCTTATGTGTTCTAATGTGTTCTAATGTGTTCTTATGTGTTCTCATGTGTTCTCATGTGTTCTCATGTGTTCTCATGTGTTCTCATGTGTTCTCATGTGTTCTAATGTGTTCTCATGTGTTCTAATGTGTTCTAATGTGTTCTAATGTGTTCTTATGTGTTCTAATGTGTTCTTATGTGTTCTCATGTGTTCTAATGTGTTCTCATGTGTTCTCATGTGTTCTAATGTGTTCTCATGTGTTCTAATGTGTTCTCATGTGTTCTAATGTGTTCTAATGTGTTCTCATGTGTTATAATGTGTTCTCATGTGTTCTAATGTGTTCTTATGTGTTCTAATGTGTTCTTATGTGTTCTCATGTTTTCTTATGTGTTCTCATGTGTTCTAATGTGTTATCATGTGTTCTCATGTGTTCTTATGTGTTCTCATGTGTTCTCATGTGTTCTCATGTGTTCTAATGTGTTCTTATGTGTTCTTATGTGTTCTCATGTGTTCTTATGTGTTCTCATGTGTTCTCATGTGTTCTCATGTGTTCTCATGTGTTCTAATGTGTTCTCATGTGTTCTTATGTGTTCTCATGTGTTCTCATGTGTTCTCATGTGTTCTAATGTGTTCTAATGTGTTCTCATGTGTTCTCATGTGTTCTAATGTGTTCTCATGTGTTCTCATGTGTTCTAATGTGTTCTAATGTGTTCTAATGTGTTCTAATGTGTTCTAATGTGTTCTTATGTGTTCTTATGTGTTCTAATGTGTTCTTATGTGTTCTTATGTGTTCTCATGTGTTCTAATGTGTTCTCATGTGTTCTCATGTGTTCTCATGTGTTCTCATGTGTTCTCATGTGTTCTAATGTGTTCTTATGTGTTCTAATGTGTTCTAATGTGTTCTTATGTGTTCTAATGTGTTCTCATGTGTTCTAATGTGTTCTCATGTGTTCTAATGTGTTCTAATGTGTCTTGTGTTCTCATGTGTTCTAATGTGTTCTCATGTGTTCTCATGTGTTCTAATGTGTTCTTATATGTTCTAATGTGTTCTTATGTGTTCTCATGTGTTCTAATGTGTTCTCATGTGTTCTAATGTGTTCTCATGTGTTCTCATGTGTTCTAATGTGTTCTTATATGTTCTAATGTGTTCTTATGTGTTCTCATGTGTTCTAATGTGTTCTCATGTGTTCTAATGTGTTCTCATGTGTTCTAATGTGTTCTCATGTGTTCTCATGTGTTCTAATGTGTTCTAATGTGTTCTCATGTGTTCTAATGTGTTCTCATGTGTTCTAATGTGTTCTTATGTGTTCTCATGTGTTCTCATGTGTTCTCATGTGTTCTAATGTGTTCTCATGTGTTCTCATGTGTTCTTATGTGTTCTCATGTGTTCTCATGTGTTCTCATGTGTTCTAATGTGTTCTTATGTGTTCTTATGTGTTCTCATGTGTTCTTATGTGTTCTCATGTGTTCTCATGTGTTCTCATGTGTTCTAATGTGTTCTCATGTGTTCTCATGTGTTCTCATGTGTTCTCATGTGTTCTAATGTGTTCTAATGTGTTCTCATGTGTTCTCATGTGTTCTAATGTGTTCTCATGTGTTCTAATGTGTTCTAATGTGTTCTAATGTGTTCTCATGTGTTCTAATGTGTTCTTATGTGTTCTAATGTGTTCTAATGTGTTCTCATGTGTTCTAATGTGTTCTTATGTGTTCTTATGTGTTCTTATGTGTTCTCATGTGTTCTAATGTGTTCTCATGTGTTCTCATGTGTTCTCATGTGTTCTCATGTGTTCTCATGTGTTCTCATGTGTTCTAATGTGTTCTAATGTGTTCTTATGTGTTC
>JACEEU010000020.1:20933147-20965702 GCA_016630915.1 Callionymus lyra
TTGTAGAGTGTGTAGAGTATTGTAGAGTGTGTAGAGTATTGTAGAGTATTGTAGAGGAGTGTAGTAGTGTAGAGAGTATTGTAGAGTATTGTAGAGTGTAGATGTAGAGTGTGTAGAGTATTGTAGAGTATTGTAGAGTATTGTAGAGTGTGTAGAGTATTGTAGAGTATTGTAGAGTATTGTAGAGTATTGTAGAGTGTGTAGAGTTGTGTAGAGTGTGTAGAGTATTGTAGAGTGTGTAGAGTTGTGTAGAGTGTGTAGAGTATTGTAGAGTATTGTAGAGTATTGTAGAGTGTGTAGAGTATTGTAGAGTATTGTAGAGTGTGTAGAGTTGTGTAGAGTGTGTAGAGTATTGTAGAGTATTGTAGAGTATTGTAGAGTGTGTAGAGTATTGTAGAGTAGTTGTAGAGTAAGTGTGTAGAGTATTGTTGTAGAGTGTGAGAGTGTGTAGAGTATTGTAGAGTATTGTAGAGTGTGTAGAGTATTGTAGAGTATTGTAGAGTGTGTAGAGTATTGTAGAGTATTGTAGAGTGTGTAGAGTTGTGTAGAGTGTGTAGAGTATTGTAGAGTATTGTAGAGTATTGTAGAGTGTGTAGAGTATTGTATTGTGTCGCTGCAGACTGAAGCCACTGAAGCTCGTGTGTTTTGGTCTCAGGTCCAGGCAGCTGTCGCGAGCCTCTAATAATAACTGGACTGCAGGCTCGTCCAGGTCCAGGAGAGCGAGGTTCAGGTCGTGGATCAGATCCTTGTGTGTGTGTCACACACTCCTGAGGTCAACACACTCCCGGAGCCTCTGGGAAAACAAGACGGTATTTTTCTCCGAACACGAGCAGCCGAGTGTGTTTACAGGAAACAAACGACAGAAGCTGGTTCACCTCGACTCGCTCGCACAACACGTTTGTCTCACAGAAGAGCAACAACGAGTCAGACTTGAACCAACAACCTGTTTCTCCTTCACAGTTGAAATCATTTGATGCATATTAGAGTATACAAGTATTAAAGTATTAGAGTATTAGAGTATTAGAGTATTAGAGTATTAGAATATTAGTGTATTAGAGTATTAGTGTATTATAGTATTAGAGTATTAGAGTATAAGAGTATTAGAGTATAAGTGTATTAGAGTATTAGAGTATTAGAGTATAACAGTATTAGAGTATAAGAGTATAAGAGTATTAGAGTATTAGAGTATAAGAGTATTAGAGTATTAGTGTATTATAGTATTAGAGTATTAGAGTATTAGAGTATTAGAGTATAAGAGTATTAGAGTATTAGTGTATTAGAGTATTAGAGTATTAGAGTATTAGAGTATTAGAGTATTAGAGTATAAGAGTATTAGAGTATAAGAGTATTAGAGTATTAGAGTATTAGAGTATAAGAGTATTAGAGTATAAGAGTATTAGAGTATTAGAGTATTAGAGTATAAGAGTATTAGAGTATTAGTGTATTAGAGTATTAGAGTATTAGAGTATTAGAGTATTAGAGTATAAGAGTATTAGAGTATATAGTGATTAGAGAGTATTAAGAGTATAAGAGTATAATTAGAGTATTAGAGTATAAGTAGTTAGAGTATTAGAGTATTAGAGTATTAGAGTATTAGTGTATTAGAGTATTAGAGTATTAGTAGAGTATAAGAGAGTATTAGAGTATTAGAGTATTAGAGTATTAGTGTATTAGAGTATTAGAGCATTAGTATTAGAGTATTAAGTATTAGAGTATTAGAGTATTAGAGTATAAGAGTATTAGAGTATACGAGAATTAGAGTATAAGAGTATTAGAGTATAAGAGTATAAGAGTATTAAAGTATTAGAGTATAAGAGTATTAGAGTATACGTGTATTAGAGTATTAGTGTATTAGAGTATTAGAGTATTATTGTATAAGTGTATTAGTGTATTAGAGTATTAGAGTATTATTGTATAAGTGTATTAGTGTATTAGAGTATTAGTGTATTAGTGTATTAGTGTATTCGAGTATTAGTGTATTAGTGTATTAGTGTATTAGTGTATTAGAGTATAAGAGTATTAGTGTATAAGTGTATTAGTGTATTAGAGTATTAGTGTATTAGTGTATTAGTGTATTAGAGTGTTAGAGTATTCGAGTATTAGTGTATTAATGTATTAGTGTATTTGTGTATTAGAGTATTAGAGTATGAGTATATTAGAGTATTAATATTTTAGTGTATTAGAGTATTAGTGTATTAGAGTATTTGAGTATTATTGTATTATTGTATTAGAGTATTAGTGTATTAGAGTATTAGAGTATTAGTGTATTAGTGTATTAGAGTATTAGTGTATTAGTGTATTAGTGTATTAGTGTATTAGTGTATTAGTGTATTAGAGTATTAGAGTATTAGAGTATTAGTGTATTAGTGTATTAGAGTATTATAGTATTAGTGTATTAGAGTATTATAGTATTAGTGTATTAGTGTATTAGAGTATTAGTGTATTAGTGTATTAGTGTATTAGAGTATTAGAGTATTAGTGTATTAGTGTATTAGAGTATCAGTGTATTAGTGTATTAGTGTATTAGTGTATTAGTGTATTAGAGTATTAGAGTATTAGTGTATTAGAGTATTATAGTATTAGTGTATTAGTGTATTAGAGTATTAGAGTATTAGTGTATTAGTGTATTAGTGTATTAGAGTATTAGAGTATTAGTGTATTAGTGTATTAGAGTATCAGTGTATTAGTGTATTAGTGTATTAGTGTATTAGAGTATTAGTGTATTAGAGTATTAGTGTATTAGTGCATTGGTGTATAAGTGTATTAGAGTATTAGTGTATTAGAGTATTAGAGTATTAGTGTATTAGTGGATTGGTGTATTAGTGTATTAGAGTATTAGAGTATTAGTGTATTAGAGTATTATAGTATTAGTGTATTAGTGTATTAGAGTATTAGTGTATTAGTGTATTAGTGTATTAGTGTATTAGAGTATTAGAGTATTAGTGTATTAGTGTATTAGAGTATCAGTGTATTAGTGTATTAGTGTATTAGTGTATTAGAGTATTAGAGTATTAGAGTATTAGTGTATTAGTGCATTGGTGTATTAGTGTATTAGAGTATTAGAGTATTAGTGTATTAGAGTATTAGTGTATTAGAGTATTAGAGTATTAGTGTATTAGTGTATTAGAGTATTAGAATATTAGTGTATTAGAGTATAAGAGCCGCTCAAGTACTTTTTATTTTACCATCAACAGAAGTGTTATTATGTTTATCAAAACATCAAAGTCATATTTATTATGTTTATGTTTCTATATAAATAAAAATACATTGAACTTGAAGTTTTATATTTAAAGACATTTGATAGAAATGGTGTCAGAAGTAGGATGTTTGTCGACCATGAGTTCAACTTCACGCTTTAACGGCGTCGAAATGTCAGTGAGTTGGCGTTCAGCCAGCCAGGAAATGATGTCAGAGGTGGACGAGAAGGTCATCGGAAGCATCAGGTTTGATGGATGGAGGGAATGATTGAACTTCCTGGAGGAAGAGCTGCTGATGCTGGTGCTGCTGGTGCTGCTGGTGAAGGTGTTTGGTGAACACATGAATGCTCTGGAGGAACATGAAGGTCCAGATCTTTGATCTTCCTCTGAAATAAAGTCTAAACATTGAAGGACTTGTGAGAAGATCTTTCACTTCAGGAGGTTTAATATAAAACACAGAAGATCAATGAGACGATGTATCATCAGCTGGACCTTCACTGGAGGAGGAAGATCTTCTCAGAGGAGGAACATGAGTCGTGTGAAGGTCATGAATGAATGAGTGAAGTTTCCTCTCACGATAAGAACAACGATGTCAAGCCTGGTTCTGAGGAACACGTGTGTTATTGGTGAGGACCAGCCACGAGATGTTTCTTCACTGAACACTTCTTACATCAGACGAGGATTGAAACAGTCACGAGATGTTCCTCAGAACATCAGTTCACTTCATTGTCCCAACAACACAGTGTTGGAGCAGAACCAGGACTTGGTTTCTGGTCTTTGGTGATGGCAGTGTCTTGGTCTTGATGGTCTATGGTCTAAGGTTTATGGTCTTTGGCATTTCATACTTTGATGTCTGTGGACTTACTTCCAACTAGACCACCAGTGCGTGCAGGTACCATGTTGGTGACCCTGGTCTATGGTCTTGGTCTTTGGTCTTTTCTTTGTCTCAGGTCTTCATCGTCTGGGTCCATAAAACTGGTCTTGAAGCTTCATGTTTGTTTCACTGCCTCAATGAAACTCTGACACAGACACAAGTCTTCCATCCAAGAGGAACCTTCTTGAGGAGGTCTTGGGTTCGAGTCTAACGTGAAGGTAGGTTTGATGTGGATCATCGAGAAAGAATCACTTCTTCATCGAAGGACGTGTCAGTGATTTGATCTTCATGAGCATCATCTGACGTTTCTACGCTTTTGTCCACGGAATCGTCGGATAAATCCTGCTCCTCCTGCTCCTCCCGCTCCTGCTCCTCCTCCTGCTGCTCCTCCTGCTCCTCCTGCTCCTGCTCCTCCTGCTCCTGCTGCTCCTCCTGCTCCTCCCGCTCCTGCTCCTCCTCCTGGTGGTCCTCCTCCTGCTGCTGCTGCTCCTCCTGCTCCTCCTCCTGCTGGTCCTCCTCCTGCTCCTGCTCTGCTCCTGCTGATCCTCCTGCTCCTCCTCCTGCTCCTCCATGCAGCCCGTGGCGTGGTAAGATTGCTCAGGTGATGCAGGACAGCAGGAAGTCACTGATACTTTCCTCCAGAACCGCAGGCGACGTGAACATCGATCCATCGTGGCGTCGGAGCAGAAGTTAAATTACGAAGCAGAGAAGAAACAGTTGCATTTGTTTGCAGTGATTACGGTGAAATATGTGTTCGCAGGTGAAGCGACGAGAGACGTGGACAGAGTTCAGTCTCGTGGAACGATCTCCAGGTGAAATATGAAGGTATGAAGCTGAACAGGTTCCTCCGCCTGTGAGTTACAATGAGACACGAGTGTCCTTGAGAGTCAGGATCATGACAGCAGCAGGTCAGTGTGTTTGTGGAGCAGCAGCGACGACAACTCAAGTCTAAGTGTTCACACCAGAGAACGTCGTCGCACAACATTCCTGCACATCTGTGTCGACACGCCTCGTCTCGGGTCGACAGACGCACAACCAGTTCAGAACCAACAACAACACATGAACATATGAACACATGAACATATGAACACATGAAGACATGAACACATGAACACATGAACATATGAACACATGAACACATGAACACATGAACATATGAACACATGAACAAGTTGTTCATGAACACATGAACACATGAACATGTTGTTCATGAACACATGAACACATGAACACATGAACATGTTGTTCATGAACACATGAACACATGAACATATAAACACATGAACATGTTGTTCATGAACAAATGAACATATGAACACATGAACACATGGAGACATGAACACATGAACACATGAACATGTTGTTCATGAACACATGGACAAATGGACACATGAACACATGAACACATGGACACATGAACACATGAACACATGAACACATGAACACATGAACACATGGACACATGAAGACATGAACACATGAACACATGAACACATGGACACATGAACACATGAACACATGAACACATGAACACAAGAACACATGAACACATGTACATGAACACATGAACACATGGACACATGAACACATGAACACATGAACACATGAACACAAGAACACATGAAGACATGAACACATGAACACATGAACACAAGAACACATGAACACATGAACACATGAAGACATGAACACAAGAACACATGAACACATGAACACAAGAACACAAGAACACATGAACACATGAACACAAGAACACAAGAACACATGAACACATGAACACATGAACACATGAACACATGAACACATGAAGACATGAACACAAGAACACATGAACACATGAACACAAGAACACAAGAACACATGAACACATGAACACAAGAACACAAGAACACATGAACACATGAACACATGAACACATGAACACATGAACACATGAACACATGAACATGTTGTTCATGAACACATGAACACATGAACATATAAACACATGAACATGTTGTTCATGAACAAATGAACATATGAACACATGAACACATGGAGACATGAACACATGAACACATGAACATGTTGTTCATGAACACATGGACAAATGGACACATGAACACATGAACACATGGACACATGAACACATGAACACATGAACACATGAACACATGAACACATGGACACATGAAGACATGAACACATGAACACATGAACACATGGACACATGAACACATGAACACATGAACACATGAACACAAGAACACATGAACACATGTACACATGAACAATGAACAATGAACACATGAACACATGAACATGATGAACACATGGACACATGAACACATGAACACATGAACACATGAACACATGAACACATGGACACATGGACACATGAACACATGAACACATGGACACATGAACACATGAACACATGAACACATGAACACATGAACACATGAACACATGAACACAAGAACACATGAACACATGAACACATGAACACATGAACACATGAACACATGAACACATGAACACATGAACACATGAACACATGAACACATGAACACATGAACACATGAACACATGAACACATGAACAATGAACACATGAACACATGAACACATGGACACATGAACACATGAACACATGAACACATGAACACATGAACACATGAACATGAACACATGAACACAAAGAACACATGAACACATGGACACATGGACACATGGACACATGAACACATGAACACATGAACACAAGAACACATGAACACATGAACACATGAACACATGAACACATGAACACATGAACACATGAACACATGAACACAAGAACACATGAACACATGAACACATGAACACATGAACATATAAACACATGGACATGTTGTTCATGAACAAATGAACATATGAACACATGAACACATGGACACATGAACACATGAACACATGAACACATGAACACATGAACACATGGACACATGAACACATGAACACATGAACACATGGACACATGAACACATGAACACATGAACACATGAACACATGAACACATGGACACATGAACACATGAACACATGAACACATGAACACATGGACACATGAACACATGAACACATGGACACATGAACACAAGAACACATGAACACATGAACACATGAACACATGAACACATGAACACATGAACACATGAACATGAACACATGAACACATGAACACATGAACACATGAACACATGAACACATGAACACATGAACACATGAACACATGAACACATGAACACATGAAGACATGAACACATGAACACATGAACACATGAACACATGAACATATGAACACATGAACACATGAACACATGAACACATGAACACATGAACACATGAACACATGAACACATGAACACATGAACACATGAACACATGAACACATGAACACAAGGACACATGAACACATGAACACATGAACACATGAACACATGAACACATGAACACAAGAACACATGAACACATGAACACATGAACACATGAACACATGAACACATGGACACATGAACACATGAACACATGAACATGTTGTTCATGAACACATGGACACATGGACACATGAACACATGAACACATGAACATATGAACACATGAACACATGAACACATGAACACATGAACACATGGACACATGAACACATGAACACATGGACACATGAACACATGAACACATGGACACATGGACACATGAACACATGAACACATGGACACATGAACACATGAACACATGAACACATGGACACATGGACACATGGACACATGAACACATGAACATGAACACATGAACACATGAACACATGGACACATGGACACATGAACACATGAACACATGAACACATGAACACATGAACACATGAACACATGAACACATGAACACATGGACACATGGACACATGAACACATGAACACATGGACACATGGACACATGGACACATGAACACATGAACACATGGACACATGAACACATGAACACATGGACACATGAACACATGAACACATGAACACATGGACACATGAACACATGAACACATGAACACATGAACACATGGACACATGAACACATGAACACATGAACACATGAACACATGAACACATGAACACATGAACACATGAACACATGAACACAAGAACACATGGACACATGAACACATGAACACAAGAACACATGAACACATGAACACATGAACACAAGAACACATGAACACATGGACACATGAACACATGAACACATGAACACATGAACACATGAACACATGGACACATGAACTTCATGAACACATGAACACATGAACACATGAACACATGAACACATGAACACATGAACACATGAACACATGAACACATGGACACATGAACACATGAACACATGAACACATGAACACATGGACACATGGACACATGAACACATGAACACATGGACACATGAACACATGAACACATGGACACATGAACACATGAACACATGAACACATGAACACATGAACACATGAACACATGAACACATGGACACATGAACACATGAACACATGAACACATGAACACATGAACACATGAACACATGTACATGAACACATGAACACATGGACACATGAACACATGAACACATGAACACATGAACACAAGAACACATGAACACATGAACACATGAACACATGAACACATGAACACATGAACACATGAACACATGAACACATGAACACATGAACACATGAACACAGTAACACATGAACACATGAACACATGAACACATGAACACAAGAACACATGAACACATGAACACATGAACACATGAACACATGAACACATGAACACATGAACACAAGAACACATGAACACATGAACACAAGAACACAAGAACACATGAACACATGAACACAAGAACACAAGAACACATGAACACAAGAACACATGAACACATGAACACATGAACACATGAACACATGAACACATGAACACATGGAACACATGAACACATGAACACATGAACACATGAACACAAGAACACATTCTTCCATCAGAAAAAAGCTTCCATTCATTGACACACGTGTGTTCTTGAAAATTAAACACACAAACGCACACACACAAGATTCTACACTAAAACTGTGAGTGAAAAGATGTTTAAGATAAGATAAGAAAAGGTAGAATAGAGATGATTTATGTCTTCAATGTTAAAGAAAATTCAAATGTCGACCGAAAGAAAAACACAAAGAAAATGAAGATAAATCAAGAATAAACTTTTATTTCTGTCCAAGAACTTCTTACATGAACAAGATTCTTTCAAAGTTCAAACTAACACAACAAATACTTTCTCAATGTTGGATTCATGCTCGTAATTATGTCACACATGTTGGAGATTACAAAGACACTGTTGTTATGCTGCCATTCAAACCCTTAAAGGAGCCAGGGCCTCAAACAGGACAAGATTTGTTTCTTAATTCTGCTACAAGTACAAAAGAAAATCAAAGTGTGACGGAGAGTGAAGGAGGAGTGAGGGAGAGTGAAGGAGGAGTGAGGGAGAGTGAAGGAGGAGTGAGGGAGAGTGAAGGAGGAGTGAGGGAAGGAGAAGAGTGAAGGAGAGAAGGAGGAGTAGGGAGAGTGGAGGAGGAGTGAGGGAGAGTGAAGGAGGAGTGAGGGAGAGTGAAGGAGGAGTGAGGGAGAGTGAAGGAGGAGTGAGGGAGAGTGAAGGAGGAGTGAGGGAGAGTGAAGGAGGAGTAAGGGAGAGTGAAGGAGGAGTGAGGGAGAGTGAAGGAGGAGTGAGGGAGAGTGAAGGAGGAGTGAGGGAGGAAAGAGGAGTGAGGGAGAGTGAAGGAGGAGTGAGGGAGAGTGAAGGAGGAGTGAGGGAGAGTGAAGGAGGAGTGAGGGAGAGTGAAGGAGGAGTGAGGGAGAGTGAAGGAGGAGTGAGGGAGAGTGAAGGAGGAGTGAGGGAGGAAAGAGGAGTGAGGGAAGAGTGAGATGAAAGAGTGTTGACAGAGGGATGAACAGAGGAGTGCAGGTGTTATCTGGTCATGCAGGACTCGTAGGTAGGAACCATGTACTTGATGTTCAGGAAAGATCCTTCTCCACCGTAACGTTCAAACATCTCCAGAGTCTCTTGGATCAAGTCTCCGATGATCTCTCGCTTCCCCTGACTGTAGTCGATGGAGTCTCCTCGGTTGACTGGAGACATGAGAACATCATAAGACATGAGAACATCAAAGACATGAGAACATCAAAGACATGAGAACATCAAAGACATGAGAACATCAAAGACATGAGAACATCAAAGACATGAGAACATCAAAGAGACATGTGAGAACATCAAAGAGACATGAGAACATCAAAGACATGACACGTGAGAACATCAAAACACATGAAAACATCAAAGACATGAGAACATCAAAGACACGTGAGAACATCAAAGACACATGAGAACATCAAAGACATGAGAACATCAAAGAGACATGTGAGAACATCAAAGAGACATGAGAACATCAAAGACACATGAGAACATCAAAGAGACATGAGAACATCAAAGACATGAGAACATCAAAGACAGATTGAACATCAAAGAACACATGAGACGCGGGGCCCCCCCCGGCCCGTGAGAACATCAAAGAGACATGAGAACATCAAAGACACATGAGAACATCAAAGACACATGAGAACATCAAAGACACGTGAGAACATCAAAGACACGTGAGAACATCAAAGACACATGAGAACATCAAAGACACGTGAGAACATCAAAGACACATGAGAACATCAAAGACACGTGAGAACATCAAAGAGACATGAGAACATCAAAGAGACATGAGAACATCAAAGAACGGAAGAACATCAAAGACAGAGAACATCAAAGACACGTGAGAACATCAAAGACACGTGAGAACATCAAAGAGACATGAGAACATCAAAGAACACATGAGAACATCAAAGACACGTGAGAACATCAAAGAGACAGATGAGAACATCAAAGACACGTGAGAACATCAAAGACACGTGAGAACATCAAAGACACATTCATTGCCAGTGTTGTTATAAAATACATCAATAATGAATACAAATAGATAGTTTTTGCATTTTTATGTTATGATACATTTTTTATGTCGGTCTTGTATTCATGTTGTGTTTATATGTGTGTTGGTGTGTGTGTGTATGTTTATATATTGGTGTGTGTGTGTGTGTGTATGTTTATATATTGTGTGTGTGTGTGTGTATGTTTATATGTGTGTGTGTGTGTGTGTGTGTATGTTTATATATATGTGTGTGTGTGTGTATGTTTATATATATGTGTGTGTGTGTGTGTATGTTTCCAGATGATTGATTGACATGTTCTAGTCTGGAGGTCGTCATGAGGCCTTGATCAGATCTAAACACAATATTTATGAAAGTTTGAACTTCGACCCGAACAAATCCAGACACAACAAATCAAACAATGTTGTTTTAAATCTCAACATTATTGTTGTGTTGTGTTGTGTTGTGTTGTGTTGTGTTGTGTTATTTTGACACACAAACATGCACACAAGGTGTGTCTTATCCAAACATTCCAGACATTTCTACTCTCGTCTATGATCCGACAGCAGAAACACAAACATTCATGGTTACACAACATAATGACTTACACTGCTGCACAACACACACACTCCTCCTCCTCCTCCCTTCTCCTCCTCCATTCTCCTCCTCCTCCTCCTCCTCCTCCTCCTCCTCCCTCCTCCTCCTCTCCTCCTCCTCCTCCTCCTCCTCCTCTCCTCCTCCTCCTCCTCCTCCTTTTCCTTCTCTTCTCCTCCTCTTCCTTGTCCTCTTCCTCCTCCTCCTCCTCCTCTCTCCTCCTCTCTCCTCCTCCTCCTCTCCTCTCCCTCCTCCTCCTCCTCCTCCTCCTCCTCCCTCCTCCCTCCTCTCCTCTCCTCCTCTCCTCCCTCCTCCTCCTCCTCCTCTTCCTTGTCCATCCTCCCTCCTCCCTCCTCCTCCTTATCTTCTCCTCCTCCTCCTCCTTTTCCTTCTCTTCTCCTCCTCTTCCTCTTCCTCCTCCTCCTCCCCTCCTCCTCCTCATTACAGCACCAAAGGCTCCTCTAAGTGTTCCTCTCAGAACCAGGGTCTGACATGAAAGTGACGAGATCTTCTCCTCCTGTGATCTGACCATCATCTTCCTCTTCTTCACCTCATCGACCTCAACTGTCTTCCCTCATAGTTTAGATCCGTCACTTAAAACAAAGTATTCATTTATTTCATTTGCTATTCATGACTGGCAAACGTCTATTTTTGATGCTAATTTTGTTAGCATCTCTTTGTTAGCATCTCTATGTTAGCATGTCCTTGTTAGCATCTCTTAGTTAGCATCTCTTGTGCGACTGAATTGTCTAAAAGGATGTAAACACGATCTCAGTCGTTACTATAGCAACATAGAAGATCTACTCTTCAAACACACTTTCAATGATTCATTTATAAACCTATAGGTTTAAATAACTTGTGGCTCGAGTTTAATGAGTTTCTGGCTTGAAGTCGAGTTTAACGCCATGATTGAGACAAACTTGTTGTTGTTGTTACAATAGGATAGAGCTTAAAATGCTAAATTGTTACGCTAGCTTAAAATGCTACCTTGAAAAGCTAGTTTTTAATGCTAGCTTAAAATGCTACTTTGAAATGCTAGTTTTTAATGCTAGCTTAAAATGCTGCTTTGAAATGTTAGTTTTTATTGCTAGCTTAAAATGCTAGTTTTTAATGCTAGCTTAAAATGCTAGTTTGTAATGCTAGCTTCAAATGCTAACTTAATATGCTTTTTTTGTAATGCTAGCTTAAAATGCTAGTTTGTAATGCTAGCTTAAAATGCTAGTTTATAATGCTAGCTTAAAATGCTAGTTTGAAATGCTAGCTTCAAATGCTAACTTAAACTTTTTTGTAATGTCTTAATATTTTAATGCTAACTATTATAATGTAGTTTGTAAAAATGCTTTTTGTAATGCTATTTTGTAATGCTATTTTGTAAAGCTAGCTTAAAATGCTAGTTTGTAATGCTATCTTAAAATGCTAGTCTGTAATGCTAGCTTGTAATGCTAACTTAAAGTACTAGTTTGTAATGCTATCTTAAAATGCTATCTTAAAATGCTATCTAAAAATGCTAGTTTGTAGTGCTATCTTAAAATTCTGGTTTTTAATGCTAGCTTAAAATTCTAGTTTGTAATGCTAGCTTGTAATGCTAACTTAAAATGCTAGTTTGTAATGCTAGCTTGTAATGCTAACTTAAAATGCTAGTTTGTAATGCTTTCTTGTAATGCTAACTTAAAATTCTAGTTTGAAATGCTAGCATTAAGCTATGCTTCATGTTGATTTTAAATAATTTAACATTGTTATTTTATTTTAAATACACTTTATTGAAATATAACCATAAAAAAACTATGATAACATTAAAACGTGATTTAAAAACTAAAGAGACGATGAATCAATTGATAAAGTGCTGCTTAATATCATCATTGTTAGAAATGTGTTGCAATATTGAAGTTATCGATGTTTTTACGCGACTAAAATCATTTGTCGTCTCGTGCTTCAGTTGTTTTCCTCGCGACTGATTGTTATTCCTGCACTTCCTGTTCCTGCTGGACTCCAGCAGGAAATGTGTGGAAAACAAGTTCCAGGTCCAGGGTGTGTAGGAAGTGACGGGGGGGGGGGGCTGGGAAGCAGCCAAGCACAGGTCTGGCAGGAGGTGCATGAAAGGAGGAGGTCAGAGGAGAGACAGGAAACAGAGGGAGGAGAGAGAGTTAAATGTTTCTCCTCCACAAATCTTTTCCTTCAAACAGAGAAGAAATCTTTAAAAACAATCACAATAAAAACATCTGGAGTCGAAGGTTTGAAGGAAAATATAGAAAAAGATGAGATTCTGGAGCAAAGTTTGCTTTTATGATGAGATGGAAGAAGATAAAGACTCACATGGTGTCTATACATCCATCTATACATCCATCTATACATCCATCTATACATCCATCTATACATCCATCTATACATCCATCTATACATCCATCTATACATCCATCTATACATCTATACATCCATCTATACATCCATCTATACATCCATCTATACATCCATCTATACATCCATCTATACATCCATACTTTACATCCATCTATACATCCATCTATACATCCATCTATACATCCATCTATACATCCATCTATACATCCATCTATACATCTATACATCCATCTATACATCCATCTATACATCTATACATCCATCTATACATCTATACATCCATCTATACATCCATCTATACATCTATACATCCATCTATACATCCATTCATCTATACATCCATCTATACATCCATCTATACATCCATCTATACATCCATCTATACATCCATCTATACATCCATCATCCATCTATACATCCATCTATACATCTATACATACATCTATACATCCATCTATACATCTATACATCCATCTATACATCCATCATCCATCTATACATCCATCTATACATCCATCATCCATCTATACATCCATCTATACATCCATCCATCTATACATCCATCTATACATCTATACATCCATCTATACATCCATCTATACATCCATCTATACATCTATACATCCATCTATACATCCATCTATACATCCATCTATACATCAATCATCCATCTATACATCCATCTATACATCAATCATCCATCCATCCATCCATCCATCCATCCATCCATCCATCCATCCATCCATCCATCCATCCATCCATCCATCCATCCATCCATCCATCCATCCATCCATCCATCCATCCATACATCCATCCATACATCATCCATCTAAACCTCCATCTATACATACATCTATACATCCATTTATACATCCATCTATACATCTTTACATACATCTATACATCCATCCATCATCAATCTAAACCTCCATCTATACATCCATCTATACATCCATCTATACATCCATCTATACATCCATTTATACATCCATCTATACATTTTTACATACATCTATACATCCATCCATCATCAATCTAAACCTCCATCTATACATCCATCTATACATCCATCTATACATCTTTACATCCATCTATACATCCATCATCCATCTATCCATCCATCATCAATCTAAACCTCCATCTATACATCCATTAATACATCCATCTATACATTTTTACATCCATCTATACATCCATCCATCCATCCATCCATCCATCCATCCATCCATCCATCCATCCATCCATCCATCCATCCATCCATCCATCCATCCATCAAGTATCATTCATAGAAGTATCGTATCATAGAAGTATCGTATCATAGAAGTATTGTATCATAGAAGTATCGTTGATAGAAGTATCGTATCATAGAAGTATCGTATCATAGAAGTATCGTTCATAGAAGTATCGTATCATAGAAGTATCGTTCATTGAAGTATTGTTCATAGAAGTATCATTCATAGAAGTATCGTATCATAGAAGTATCGTATCATAGAAGTATCGTATCATAGAAGTATCGTTCATAGAAGTATCGTATCGTAGAAGTATTGTATCATAGAAGTATCGTTCATAGAAGTATCGTATCATAGAAGTATCGTTCATTGAAGTATCGTTCATAGAAGTATCATTCATAGAAGTATCGTATCATAGAAGTATCGTATCATAGAAGTATCGTTGATAGAAGTATCGTTTCATAGAAGTATCGTATCATTGAAGTATCGTTGATAGAAGTATCGTATCATAGAAGTATCGTATCATATAAGTATCGTTCATAGTAGTATCGTATCATAGAAGTATCGTATCATATAAGTATCGTTCATAGTAGTATCGTATCATAGAAGTATCGTATCATAGAAGTATCATTCATAGAAGTATCATTCATAGAAGTATCGTATCATAGAAGTATCGTATCATAGAAGTATCGTTGATAGAAGTATCGTTTCATAGAAGTATCGTATCATTGAAGTATCGTTGATAGAAGTATCGTATCATAGAAGTATCGTATCATATAAGTATCGTTCATAGTAGTATCGTATCATAGAAGTATCGTATCATACAAGTATCGTTCATAGAAGTATCGTATCATAGAAGTATCGTATCATAGAAGTATCGTATCATAGAAGTATCATTCATAGAAGTATCATTCATAGAAGTATCGTATCATTGAAGTATCGTTGATAGAAGTATCGTATCATAGAAGTATCGTATCATATAAGTATCGTTCATAGTAGTATCGTATCATAGAAGTATCGTATCATAGAAGTATCGTATCATAGAAGTATCATTCATAGAAGTATCGTTCATTGAAGTATCGTTCATAGAAGTATCATTCATAGAAGTATCGTATCATAGAAGTATCGTTGATAGAAGTATCGTATCATAGAAGTATCGTATCATAGAAGTATCGTTCATAATAGTATCGTATCATAGAAGTATCGTTCATAGAGGTTCTTGTCAGTCTCAGACTTCCATGGAGGTTCATGTCAGTCTCAGACTTCAATGGAGGTTCATGTCGGTCTTAGACTTCAATGGAGGTTCATGTCGGTCTTAGACTTCAATGGAGGTTCATGTCGGTCTTAGACTTCAATGGAGGTTCATGTCGGTCTTAGACTTTCATGGAGGTTCATGTCAGTCTCAGACTTCCATGGAGGTTAATGTCAGTCTCAGACTTCCTTGGAGGTTCTTGTTAGTCTCAGACTTCCATGGAGGTTCATGTTAGTCTCAGACTTCCATGGAGGTTCATGTCAGTCTCAGACTTCCATGGAGGTTCATGTCAGTCTCAGACTTCCATGGAGGTTCATGTTAGTCTCAGACTTCCATGGAGGTTCTTGTTAGTCTCAGACTTCCATGGAGGTTCTTGTTAGTCTCAGACTTCCATGGTGGTTCTTGTCAGTCTCAGACTTCCATGGAGGTTCCTGTAAGTCTCAGACTTCCATGGAGGTTCCTGTCAGTCTCAGACTTCCATGGAGGTTCATGTCAGTCTCAGACTTCCATGGAGGTTCCTGTTAGTCTCAGACTTCAATTGAGTTTCTTGTTAGTCTCAGACTTCCATGGAGGTTCATGTTAGTCTCAGACTTCCATGGAGGTTCTTGTTAGTCTCAGACTTCCATGGAGGTTCGTGTCAGTCTCAGACTTCCATGGAGGTTCATGTCAGTCTCAGACTTCCATGGAGGTTCATGTTAGTCTCAGACTTCCATGGAGGTTCTTGTCAGTCTCAGACTTCCATGGAGGTTCCTGTCAGTCTCAGACTTCCATGGAGGTTCTTGTCAGTCTCAGATTTCCATGGAGGTTCATGTTAGTCTCAGACTTCCATGGAGGTTCTTGTCAGTCTCAGACTTCCATGGAGGTTCTTGTCAGTCTCAGACTTCCATGGAGGTTCCTGTCAGTCTCAGACTTCCATGGAGGTTCTTGTCAGTCTCAGACTTCCATGGAGGTTCCTGTCAGTCTCAGACTTCCATGGAGGTTCTTGTCAGTCTCAGACTTCCATGGAGGTTCCTGTTAGTCTCAGACTTCCATGGAGGTTCATGTTAGTCTCAGACTTCCATGGTCAGTCTCAGACTTCCATGGAGGTTCTTTCAGTTTCAGACTTCCATGGAGGTTCTTGTCAGTCTCAGACTTCCATGGAGGTTCTTGTCAGTCTCAGACTTCCATGGAGGTTCCTGTCAGTCTCAGACTTCCATGGAGGTTCCTGTCAGTCTCAGACTTCCATGGAGGTTCCTGTCAGTCTCAGATTTCCATGGAGGTTCATGTTAGTCTCAGACTTCCATGGAGGTTCATGTCAGTCTCAGACTTCCATGGAGGTTCATGTCAGTCTCAGACTTCCATGGAGGTTCATGTTAGTCTCAGACTTCCATGGAGGTTCCTGTCAGTCTCAGACTTCCATGGAGGTTCCTGTCAGTCTCAGACTTCCATGGAGGTTCATGTCAGTCTCAGATTTCCATGGAGGTTCATGTTAGTCTCAGACTTCCATGGAGGTTCTTGTCAGTCTCAGACTTCCATGGAGGTTCCTGTCAGTCTCAGACTTCCATGGAGGTTCCTGTCAGTCTCAGACTTCCATGGAGGTTCCTGTTCAGCTCACACACTCTGAGGATCAGGTGACACACACACCACTGCAGATCTGGAGCTCAGAATCCTGAGCCGATTCCACGGAACATTAACCAAACCTGCATTGTTGCTAATCAACTGATTGAGCTGCTGTGAAAGAGGTTTAGTGACACAATAGCTGCTCGATGTGAGAAGAAACAGATTCTTGGACTTTTGTATTCACTGGATCAACTTTGAACCACAGAGTTTCAGCACAAATACTACTGACTTAGTACTTCACAAGTACTGCTGTGTTTGTACTTTTACCTTTTATTAGAGACAAAAATGATGCTTAGATACAAAAACAATGTGTGTGGATGTGTGTGTCAGTGTAGTGTGATATTGTGTGTATGTGTATGTTTGTGTGTTTACATGTGTGTCTGTGTTTGTGTTTACATGTGTGTCTGTGTTTACATGTGTATGTTTACATGTGTATGTTTACATGTGTGTTCACATGTGTGTCTGTGTTTGTGTTTACATGTGTGTTTTTACATGTGTGTCTGAGTGTGTTTTTACATGTGTGTGTTCACATGTGTGTCTGAGTGTGTTTTTTACATGTTTGTGTTTGTCAGTGCGTGTTCACGTGTGTCAAGAACATTTTGACTACCATGAGTCAGCACTTTATATCATTATTAAAAATGTTTCAATATAATCTTGTTTTCACATCACATTCAATGAAACATCTATATGTGCAGGAGCCGAGGTCTCAAGCGTGATATCACTGCTGTCTTTGTTTAGCTTCATTTCGCGCGTAACAGATGCTAACAATGGAAATGTTGAAGTATTTATGTTATTATACTTGTATAATTATACTTGAGAGGAAACGTACACAGTAACAGTTGTAATCGTTTGTCATAGTGTGTTTGACTTAACGAGAGTAATGTTTACAAACCTGAAGTAACGAACGACAAACATGTCAACACACCTGGTCATGTGATCTATTCTCTCCATCTTTGCACCCGGTTTCTGCTCGTGAGCACAACACACGGCACGATGGCCTTTAGTGTCCCTGGAGCAGATCGATCCGGTGCTAGCAGCGCTAACCTTGAGGCAAGCTAGCGTAATGAGATCACATCTGACGGCATCGACTCACACCTGACAGCATCGACGCACACCTGACAGCATCGACGCACACCTGACAGCATCGACACGCGCCTTCACTCCTGCGAGAGTGAGAAAGGCCACGTCCTGCTTGTGTTTCTAGAGCGTTTTGCTACGTTTTACCATCAGATCTTTAGTACCTTCATGACCACATGACGTTACACAACAACAACACAATCAACTACATTTTTGTCATGACTTTACTCTGATGACTCGACTCAATGACTCATTGAGTCGAGTCATCAATTTTCTTGTCAAAATAATGTATAAGGTTGTCAGGGACGTGTGGTCGGGGAGGCAGGTGAGGCAGTGCCTCACCTCTCAATGTCAATTCAAACTGTTGATACATACAATTGAAGCGCCTGTTGCTGTATCTCTGAATGTCAATATAACCATTATTTGATTCAGTCTGGCTGATGTTTTCAACCATTAAAGTCTAATGTTTCTCTGATCAGAAATACAACCGCAGGTTTGAGGCACAAACTAAACTGCCTCATTAAACTACACGTCATTGAGACGCTTTTAAAACTAAAGGAAATAAGTTTTGAAAACAAAGTAACAGAGGTTTGTGTGGAGAAGGAAAGAAACGGTTTTAATCTCAATCGTATAAAAAAGATAAGTAGAAGATAAATGCTATAGAATATTCAAATACTACATTTTGACCTTAAATTAAATATAATTGTTTTTTCTCACGTTTATATTGACACGTTTAATACTCAATACTTTTCTTTTCTAGATAATAAGGTAGTAATAATTAGTCGGTGAATCCATCCAATCACAGAAGTCTCCACGACACATTAACCAATCAGAAGCGACAGAAGGCGGGTCTATCTTTCATTACTTTAACTCTGACAACAACATGTGATCGAGTCTATAAACAGTTTAGTTCAAATACTGCGAGATCTACTGCTGACAAACTAACTCTCGCTCGGGATTCTTTACTCTTGAACTTAAACCGTAAAGTTTAGCGAGAATTAAACTTTACGGTAACTTCCCCTCAGTAGCAGGAAATAAACGTTTCAAATGAAGAGCATTGAATCATCTGCGTCTTCCTTGTGATCCTTTAATGTCACGATCGTACTCTATAAATACTCTTTAAATCCACGTTTGCTAATCCTTTATAAATCATCTATAGGTCCATTCATTTCTTCTACATCTATTTAGATTTAGATTTACAGGTAAAGACATGTTTATGAAGCTATGAATCAATATTTATCCACAATCGATGACTGCCATAGATCTAGAGGATGTAGACTCACATCCCATAAACTATGACAACAATTCAATAAAGACTTTTGGAGAAAATATTCCAGTGACATGATGTTCAACCGTTAACCAGACATGAGGATTCAAAACTCTTTTGTTGCTCCTAAAATGTATATATATTTATATATATGTATACGTTTGTATACGTCCAGCGAGCAGCGACTGATAAGCGTCAGCTGCTGGTAATTGAAACAATAATGGACGTAGCAGCTGTGAAAGCAGCATTGATCCGTCATCTAAGACCAGCTCTCGCTGCATTAATGCTGCGACTAAACGACAGCGATGTGGCTCCGGGTCACGGCGACGTCCACTTAGCTAATTGAAAGGAGGAGAAATAATCCAGATGAAGGTCGATGACTCTCCTCCTGCAGCCTCACATTCATCTCTGCACAAGGATTCCAGTCGGAAGTGTGGGATTGGAATTCAATTCTCCTGGACTTGTAGAGACGTAGTCTTGGATCGATGGACTCGGACTCGTGCTCCTCAAACATCCTCGTCTCCGTGACACGGATCTCGTCTCGACCACGAATGATGCGAGAGACGAGATCACTGACATACAGTTAGACTGCAGGAGGCATGAGATGACATGACATGAACGATCACACGATCACATGACATGAACGATCACATGATCACATGACATGAACGATCACATGATCACATGACAAGAATGATCACATGACGTGAACGATCACATGATCACATGACAAGAATGATCACATGACATGAACGATCACATGATCACATGACATGAACGATCACATGATCACATGACATGAACGATCACATGACATGAACGATCACATGATCACATGACATGAACGATCACATGACATGAACGATCACATGATCACATGACATGAACGATCACATGATCACATGACATGAACGATCACATGATCACATGACATGAACGATCACATGATCACATGACATGAACGATCACATGACATGAACGATCACATGATCACATGACATGAACGATCACATGACATGAACGATCACATGACATACAGTTAGACTGCAGGAGGCATGAGATGACATGACATGAACGATCACATGATCACATGACATGAACGATCACATGATCACATGACAAGAATGATCACATGACAAGAACGATCACATGATCACATGACATGAACGATCACATGACATGAACGATCACATGACATGAACGATCACATGATCACATGACATGAACGATCACATGATATGAACGATCACATGATCACATGACATGAACGATCACATGATCACATGACATGAACGATCACATGTTCACATGACATGAACGATCACATGACATGAACAATCACATGACATGAACGATCACATGTTCACATGACATGAACGATCACATGACATGAACAATCACATGACATGAACGATCACATGTTCACATGACATGAATGATCACATGACATGAATGATCACATGACATGAACGATCACATGACATGAACAATCACATGATCACATGACATGAACGATCACATGACATGAACGATCACATGACATGAATGATCACATGACATGAACGATCACATGACATGAATGATCACATGATCACATGACATGAACGATCACATGACATGAACGATCACATGACATGAACGATCACATGACATGAACGATCACATGACATGAACGATCACATGACATGAATGATCACATGACATGAATGATCACATGACATGAATGATCACATGACATGAACGATCACATGACATGAACGATCACATGACATGAACGATCACATGATCACATGACATGAACGATCACATGACATGAACGATCACATGACATGAACGATCACATGATCACATGACATGAACGATCACATGACATGAACGATCACATGATCACATGACATGAACGATCACATGACATGAACGATCACATGATCACATGACATGAACGATCACATGACATGAACGATCACATGATCACATGACATGAACGATCACATAACATGAACGATCACATGACATGAATGATCACATGACATGAATGATCACATGACATGAACGATCACATGACATGAATGATCACATGACATGAATGATCACATGACATGAATTACATTGGACTGAAGATTTTAAATATAATGAATAGAATAAAAACCTAATAATGTTTCAACGGCTGTGAAGAGAAGGTCGAAGGTCGAGTCTTAACTTCAATAGTTTCACTGACAACACAAACCTTTCATCTGTTCAACACACAAGAGTGAGTGACACCACCATTGGTTTGTCCTGCAGAGGTCAGAGGTCAGAGGTCGATCCAGACAGACTGACCTCTGATGCCAACATGACTTGAACCGAGAGCAAAAGAGTCGTTGGTGACTAAAGACTGTGAGAGAATCACATTCGCAGTGACGCGGTTATTTAAGTAACTGGAGGACGACGGTTCAAATCTCAAACACAAATCCAGGCAGTTTGACCAAAACTGACGTGTTTTAACTTTAACTCTCGACACGATAGGATGGATTTATATCATCATCAGGCAGGAAACGAGTTATAAAAGTAAAGTGTCTGTGAATTTACAAAACAAAACAACATTTTAAAAACTAACTAAAACTAAACTTTATTTCCTAACGAGTCGATAACAAACGACTCTCACTTCTTCACTTCAAACAGCAGCTGTTTTGATTGACACACGTCTGATCCAATCAAATCTCTTAGTGCTCCACTCAGTGGGCGGAGCTTATGTCAAAGAAAGCGTCTTATTGGTTGATGTTGTAACTTGTGGTTCAATCAGCTGCAGCTTCACTAACATGTTTGTGTGAGTGTGTAGATCAATAAAGTTGTTGTTATAGTAACACCAACATGTTATAGTAACACTAACATGTTATAGTAACACAACATTTAATACACCAACATTTAATACACTAACATTTAATACACACATGTTATAGAATTTATAGTAACACCAACATTATAGTAACACCAACATGTTATAGTAACACTAACATGTTATAGTAACACAAACATGTTATAGTAACACAAACATGTTATAGTAAGTAAATAAGTAAGTAAGTAATATTTATTTATATAGCGCTTTTCGAGACCAGGGTCACAAAGCGCTTAAACAATCAAAACAATACTCAAAAAAGTACAAACTTCAAAGATCAAGATAATACTGAGAACAACACAGGAGTTCGAGAAATTCAAGGAAAAGCCTGAACAAATAGAAACGTCTTAAGATGTTTCTTAAAGGAGTCAGTAGATCATCAAGAGGAAAGAGAGAGAAGATGGTTCCAAAGCTTAGGAGCAACAGGCTGAAAAGATTTCTCTCCTCTGGTCCTGAGTCGTGTGCGTGGAACCATAAGTAGATTCTGATCCACAGACCTCAGAGCCCGAGCTGGGGTGTAAGGCTGGATCAGATCATGAAGGTCTGACCATGAATAGATCTGAAAGTAAGAACCAGAATTTTAAAATTGATCCTGAAAGAAACTGGAAGCCAGTGAAGAGTTTGAAGGACGGAGAATGTGAGTTCTTCTACTAGAGCGGCTCAGAGTTCTGAATCAACTGCAGGCGAGACGATCCTTCTTGTTAAGACATGAAAACAAACTGTTACAATAGTCCAGACGAGAAGAAACAAACGCATGGATTATAAGATCCAGATCATGTTCCGACAACATTTTCCTAAGTTTAGAGATTTTTCTCAGTTGAAGGAAACAGTTTCTGGTCAGTTTTCTTCAGTGTTGAACAAGAGACATGTCTTTATCAAATACAACACCCAGGTTTCTCAGGCTCAGTTTGACTGACTGACATAAGTCACCCAAGTACTGACTCAACCCTGGAATCTTATCATCAACAATCACCAGAGTTTCAGTTTTGTCCACATTTAGCTGTAGAGTGTTTTCACTCATTGTTTGATTTCTAGCAAACAATTGACTAAGTTCAGCCTCTGATCAGTTGATCAAAAGAGCAGTAGAGCTGGATGTCATCAGCAAACATGTGATAAGAAAAATCTGGAAATCTCTGAATGATTTTACCGAGGGGAATCAAGTACAGCAAAAACAATAAAGGACCCAGAACAGAACCTTGAGGGACTCCACACAACAGATCTGCCGATTCAGACCTCATTTGATTGGCAGATACACTAAAACTGCGCCCAGAAAGGTAAGATGAGAACCATTCTAACACAGACCCAGACAGTCTTCATCCCTCAGTCTTCTCAGCAGGATCTGGTTCAACTGTGTCAAAGGCTGAGGACAGATCCAAGAGAACCAGAACATCATGATGTCACTGGACACTTTCAGTAAGACTGTCTCCGTAGAGTGATGTTTACAGAAGCCAGACTGAAACTTCTCATGGATGTCGCTCTGATCCAGGAACAGCTGCTCAGACACAACCTTCTCCAAGATCTTGGACAAGAAAGGGAGCTTAGAAATAGGCCTGAAATTACTGAGGTCAGTTGGGTCTAAGCCTGGTTTTTTGAGCAGAGGCTCCACAATGGCATGTTTAAATGCATTGGGAAAAACCCCTGTGGAAAGGGAGAGGTTCACCATATTGGTAACCCAGGGGCCAATTACATCAAATACTTTGATAAAAAGCCTACAAGGAAGGACGTCATCTGAGCAAGAGGAGGGTTTCATCTTGTTCACTAGTGCCGAAATATCACCCAAAGATACAGCAGTGAAGGAAGACCAAGAGGAGGAGATGGGCTCAGAGACAGTAGGTTCCAAACAAAGGGGGAGAGATTTTATCTTTGATCAATTTAATTTTGTCAGTAAAAACCTCAACAATCATTGCTGTCAGCTTCACAGAAGACAGGCGTGATTTGAGGAGCAGGAGACACGAGAGAATTAATCGTGTCAAACAACACTTTGGGGTTTTTCTTATTTGCTGCTACCAGTTTTCTGATGTAATCAGATCTAGCAGTTTCCACCATCTCACTGTAAGAAGTCATCAGATCCCTGAGTCTATGCACCTAAGTAACACAAACATGTTATAGTAACACCAACATGTTATAGTAACACAAACATGTTATAGTAACACCAACATGTTATAGTAACACAAACATGTTATAGTAACACCAACATGTTATAGTAACACCAACATGTTATAGTAACACAAACATGTTATAGTAACACCAACATGTTATAGTAACACCAACATGTTATAGTAACACCAACATGTTATAGTAACACCAACATGTTATAGTAACACCAACATGTTATAGTAACACAAACATGTTATAGTAACACAAACATGTTATAGTAACACAAACATGTGACTGAAGCTACTGTAGATGTTGATCCACAAGAGTCTGGACTGTGACTCTCAGACTGCATCAGTATTGATGTGAGCGGCTAATAAAATGACTTTTAGTCTTCATAAGCACTTTAGCCTTCACAGCTGCCATCAGTGGACACACACACACACACACACACACACACACACACACACACACACACACACACACACACACACACACACACACACACACACACGCGCCCATCCTTCCATTAGCCTAATGAAGTGGCTTCTAAGATGGATGACATGACATCATCGTGGCCACCAATCACAATATAACCCCTAAAAAACCTTCCACTAAAAGCTCCTCCTCCTGATGAGATGGACTCTGAGCGAGCGCCCCCTCTTTTACGGGGTTATTTATCTCTTTAATGCAATTGGCTGGAGTGGACGTCCAGGGACTGATATTAAATCACGTCCAGAAGTTTTGCTCAACAATGACAACGAGAGTCACGACGGCGACGGCGACGCATTCCGAGCAGGAAGTGAAGTTTAAACTACGATCAACGACTTTGAGAAGGTTTACATGTGTTCCAGTGTGTATTGTGTATGTTTATGTGTATTTGTTTGTATGTGTGTGTTTACATGTGTGCGTGTGTGTGTGTTTACATGTGTGTTAGCGTGTATGTGTGTGTTTACATGTGTGCGTGTGTGTGTGTGTTTACATGTGTGCGTGTGTGTGTTTAAAATACATGTGTGTTTACATGTGTGTGTGTTGCATGTGTGTTTACATGTGTGTGTTTGTACGTGTGTGTGTGTGTTTACATGTGTGTGTGTGTGTGTTATTTGTGTGTGTGTTTACATGTGTGTGTGTGTTGTACATGTGTGCGTGTGTGTGTTTACATGTGTGTGTGTGTATGTGTGTGTTTACATGTGTGCGTGTGTGTGTGTTTACATGTGTGTTTACATGTGTGCGTGTGTGTGTGTTTACATGTGTGTTTACATGTGTGTGTGTTTACTGTGTGTTAGCGTATACGTGTGTGTTTACATGTGTGTGTTTACATGTGTGTGTGTGTGTTTACATGTGTGTTTACATGTGTGCGTGTATGTGTGTGTGTGTTTACATGTGTGTTAGCGTGTATGTGTGTGTTTACATGTGTGCGTGTGGTATGTGTGTGTGTGTGTGCATGTGTGTGTGTTTACATGTGTGTTAGCGTGTATGTGTGTGTTTACATGTGTGCGTGTGTGTGTGTGTTTACATGTGTGTGTGTGTATGTGTGTGTTTACATGTGTGTGTGTGTGTATACATGTGTGTGTGTGTGTTTACATGTGTGTTAGCGTGTGTGTGTGTGTTTACATGTGTGTGTGTATGTGTGTGTTTACATGTGTGTGTGTGTGTATACATGTGTGTGTGTGTGTGTTTACATGTGTGTTAGCGTGTGTGTGTGTTTACATGTGTGTGTGTGTTTACATGTGTGTGTGTGTGTGTATACATGTGTGTGTGTGTGTTTACATGTGTGGTACGTGTGTGTGTATACATGTGTGTGTGTGTTACATGTGTGTGTTAGCGTGTGTGTGTGTTTACATGTGTGTGTGTTTACATGTGTGTTAGCGTGTGTGTGTGTGTATACTTGTGTGTGTGTGTGTGTTTACGTGTGTGTGTGTGTGTTTACATGTGTGTGTGTCTGTGTATACATGTGTGTGTGTGTATGTGTGTGTTTACATGTGTGTGTGTGTGTGTATACATGTGTGTGTGTGTGTTTACATGTGTGTTAGCGTGTGTGTGTGTTTACATGTGTGTGTGTTTACATGTGTGTTAGCGTGTGTGTGTGTATACATGTGTGTGTGTGTGTGTTTACATGTGTGTTAGCGTGTGTGTGTGTATACATGTGTGTGTGTTTACATGTGTGTTAGCGTGTGTGTGTGTGTATACATGTGTGTGTGTGTGTGTGTTTACATGTGTGTTACATGCGTGTGTGTGTGTATACATGTGTGTGTGTGTTACATGTGTGTTCAGCGTGTGTGTGTGTGTAACATGTGTGTGTGTTTACATGTGTGTTTACATGTGTGTTCATACGTGTGTGTTTACATGTACATGTGTGTGTTCTTTACACATTGCCCCCCTGAGCATTCCCATGGTCTTTGAATGCATCGTTCACGTCTGATGAAGTTCTTTTCATCTCCAGATACACACTTGAGTTACACACTGAATACTGTGTTTCTACGTCCATGTTATCAAAAGATCTACAGCTGTGATTGGTTGCTGGGCGGCAAAGCATGATGGGAGCTCATGTTACTGAGAGTGTTTTTAGATGTATGTTGAGGTCAAAGTTCACATCAATGTTGTTGAATTAACGACATGTAGATGAACGACAGGAAGATGAATGACATGAAGATGAACGACATGAAGATGAACGACATGAAGATGAACGACATGAAGATCAACGACATGAAGATGAACGACATGAAGATGAACGACATGAAGATGAACGATAGGAAGATGAACGACATGAAGATGAACGATAGGAAGATGAACGACATGAAGATGAACGACATGAAGATGAACGACATGAAGATGAACGACATGAAGATGAACGACATGAAGATGAACGACATGAAGATGAACGATAGGAAGATGAACGACATGAAGATGAACGACATGAAGATGAACGACATGAAGATGAACGACAGGAAGATGAACGACATGAAGATGAACGACATGAAGATGAACGACATGAAGATGAACAACATGAAGATGAACGACATGAAGATGAATGACATGAAGATGAACGACATGAAGACGAACGACATGAAGATGAACGACATGAAGATGAACGACAGGAAGATGAACGACATGAAGATGAACGACATGAAGATGAACGACAGGAAGATCAACGACATGAAGATGAACGACAGGAAGATGAACGACATGAAGATCAACGACATGAAGATGAACGACAGAAAGACGAACGACATGAAGACGAACGACATGAAGATGAACGATATGAAGATGAACGACATGAAGATCAACGACATGAAGATGAACGACAGGAAGATGAACGACATGAAGATGAACGACATGAAGATCAACGACATGAAGATGAACGACAGGAAGATGAACGACATGAAGATGAACGACAGGAAGATGAACGACATGAAGATGAACGACAGGAAGATGAACGACATGAAGATGAACGACATGAAGATGAACGACATGAAGATGAACGATAGGAAGATGAACGACATGAAGATGAACGACATGAAGATGAACGACATGAAGATGAACGACAGGAAGATGAACGACATGAAGATGAACGACATGAAGATGAACGACAGGAAGATGAACGACATGAAGATGAACGACATGAAGATGAACGACATGAAGACGAACAACATGAAGACGAACGACATGAAGACGAACGACATGAAGATGAACGACATGAAGACGAACCACATGAAGATGAACGACATGAAGATGAACGACATGAAGATGAACGACATGAAGACGAACCACATGAAGATGAACGACATGAAGACGAACGACATGAAGACGAACGACATGAAGATGAACGACATGAAGACGAACCACATGAAGATGAACGACATGAAGACGAACGACATGAAGACGAACGACATGAAGATGAACGACATGAAGATGAACGATAGGAAGACGAACCACATGAAGATGAACGTCATGAAGACGAACAACATGAAGACGAACGATATGAAGACGAACGACATGAAGATGAACGACATGAAGATGAACGATATGAAGATGAACGACATGAAGACGAACGATAGGAAGATGAACGACATGAAGATGAACGACATGAAGATGAACGACATGAAGATGAACGACATGAAGACGAACCACATGAAGATGAACGACATGAAGATGAACGACATGAAGATGAACGACATGAAGACGAACGACATGAAGATGAACGACATGAAGATGAACGATATGAAGATGAACGACATGAAGATGAACGACATGAAGATGAACGACATGAAGATGAACGACATGAAGACGAACCACATGGAGATGAACGACATGAAGATGAACGACATGAAGATGAACGACATGAAGATGATGAAGTAACGATATGAAGACAAACGACATGAAGATGAACGACATGAAGATGAACGACATGAAGATGAACGATATGAAGACAAACGACATGAAGATGAACGACATGAAGACGAACCACATGAAGATGAACGACATGAAGATGAACGATATGAAGACAAACGACATGAAGATGAACGACATGAAGATGAACGATATGAAGACGAACGACATGAAGATGAACGACATGAAGATGAACGACATGAAGATGAACGACATGAAGATGAACGACATGAAGATGAACGACATGAAGACGAACCACATGAAGATGAACGACATGAAGATGAACGACATGAAGATGAACGACATGAAGACGAACAACATAAAGATCAACGACATGAAGATGAACGACATGAAGACGAACAACATGAAGACGAACGACATGAAGATGAACGACATGAAGACGAACCACATGAAGATGAACGTCATGAAGACGAACAACATGAAGATGAACGACATGAAGATGAACGTCAGGAAGATGAACGACATGAAGACGAACAACATGAAGACGAACGACATGAAGATGAACGATATGAAGACAAACGACATGAAGATGAACGACATGAAGACGAACCACATGAAGATGAACGTCATGAAGACGAACAACATGAAGACGAACGATATGAAGACGAACGACATGAAGATGAACGACATGAAGATGAACGATATGAAGATGAACGACATGAAGATGAACGACATGAAGATGAACGACATGAAGATGAACGACATGAAGATGAACGACATGAAGACGAACCACATGAAGATGAACGACATGAAGATGAACGACATGAAGATGAACGACATGAAGATGAACGACATGAAGACGAACCACATGAAGATGAACGACATGAAGATGAACGACATGAAGATGAACGATATGAAGACGAACGACATGAAGATGAACGACATGAAGATGAACGACATGAAGATGAACGACATGAAGATGAACGACATGAAGACGAACCACATGAAGATGAACGACATGAAGATGAACGACATGAAGATGAACGATATGAAGACGAACGACATGAAGATGAACGACATGAAGATGAACGATATGAAGATGAACGACATGAAGACGAACGATAGGAAGATGAACGACATGAAGATGAACGACATGAAGATGAACGACATGAAGATGAACGACATGAAGACGAACCACATGAAGATGAACGACATGAAGACAAACGACATGAAGATGAACAACATGAAGACGAACGACATGAAGATGAACGACATGAAGATGAACGATATGAAGATGAACGACATGAAGATGAACGATATGAAGATGAACGATATGAAGATGAATGACATGAAGACGAACGATAGGAAGATGAACGACATGAAGATGAACGACATGAAGATGAACGACATGAAGATGAACGATATGAAGATGAATGACATGAAGACGAACGATAGGAAGATGAACGACATGAAGATGAACGACATGAAGATGAACGACATGAAGATGAACGATATGAAGATGAATGACATGAAGACGAACGATAGGAAGATGAACGACATGAAGATGAACGACATGAAGATGAACGACATGAAGATGAACGTCATGAAGACGAACAACATGAAGACGAACGACATGAAGATGAACGACAGGAAGATGAACGACATGAAGATGAACGACATGAAGATGAACG
Organism: Callionymus lyra; assembly: GCA_016630915.1. Lineage (NCBI taxonomy): Eukaryota > Metazoa > Chordata > Actinopteri > Syngnathiformes > Callionymidae > Callionymus > Callionymus lyra. Next base: position 20,964,625 of record JACEEU010000020.1, read on the forward strand.
ACATGAAGACGAACGACATGAAGATGAACGACATGAAGATGAACGACATGAAGATGAACGACATGAAGATGAACGACATGAAGATCAACGACATGAAGATGAACGACATGAAGATGAACGACAGGAAGATGAACGACATGAAGATGAACGTCAGGAAGATGAACGACATGAAGATGAACAACAGGAAGATGAACGACATGAAGACGAAACGACATGAAGATGAACGACATGAAGATGAACGACATGAAGATGAACGACAGGAAGATGAACGACATGAAGATGAACGACATGAAGATCAACGACATGAAGATGAACGACATGAAGATGAACGTCAGGAAGATGAACGACATGAAGATGAACAACAGGAAGATGAACGACATGAAGACGAACGACATGAAGATGAACGACATGAAGATGAACGACATGAAGATGAACGACAGGAAGATGAACGACATGAAGATGAACGACATGAAGATGAACGTCAGGAAGATGAACGACATGAAGATGAACAACAGGAAGATGAACGACATGAAGACGAACGACATGAAGATGAACGACATGAAGATGAACGACATGAAGATGAACGACAGGAAGATGAACGACATGAAGATGAACGACATGAAGATGAACGTCAGGAAGATGAACGACATGAAGATGAACAACAGGAAGATGAACGACATGAAGATGAACAACAGGAAGATGAACAACAGGAAGATGAACGACATGAAGATGAACGACATGAAGATGAACGTCAGGAAGATGAACGCCATGAAGATGAACAACAGGAAGATGAACGACATGAAGATGAACAACAGGAAGATGAACAACAGGAAGATGAACGACATGAAGATGAACGACATGAAGATGAACGACATGAAGACGAACAACAGGAAGATGAACGTCAGGAAGAAAAACGACAGGAGAGAAACAACATGAGAAACAGAAGGTTGAGCTTCATTGACCAACTGGGGCATCAGGGGGGAGCAGTCACTCACATGAAGGGGTGTGTTCTCTGGTACTACTGGCCAGTGTGTGTGTGTGTGTTAGTGCACAGGTGTGCATGTGTGTGTAGGTGTCA
>JACEEU010000020.1:20965802-21010802 GCA_016630915.1 Callionymus lyra
CGTCTGTGTTGCAGGGGAAGCCGCCGTCGCCCAGGAGCGCGCCACGCCTGCGCCACGCTGGGCCGCCGAGGCTACGTGTTCGGAGGACGATACAAGGTGAGAAGGACCAGCGTCGCTGCAGCTGCTGCTCACGCCTTCATCTCTGCAGAACTTCCGTCTGAACGACATGTACTACCTGGACCTGGACACCTGGGAGTGGCATGAAGTGTGAGTTTGGAAGGTCCTGATGTGTCCACGAAGCTTCATGAAGTTCTGAGATGGTACGACTGTGACCTCCAGGGTGGTCCCTCAGCACGGTCCGGTGGGTCGGTCCTGGCACTCCTTCACGCCGGTGTCACATGATCAGATCTTTCTCTTCGGAGGCTTCACCACGGACGAGCAGACGCTCAGTGAGTCTCACACGAACGTGTCAATGACGCTGATTGACATGTGGCTCGACAGGTGACGCCTGGATCTACAGCATCAGCAAGAACGAGTGGAAGACGTTCAAACACGAACACACTGATAGTCCCAGGTACGTTAGCTCTTCTGTCTCTGCCTGAGTCATGCTTTACGCTGCCGTCTCCGGTGAGTCTGCGTTGAGTTGGTTCTTTACGCTGCCGTCTCCAATGAGTCTGTGTTGAGTTGGTTCTTTACGCTGCTGTCTCCGATGAGTCTGTGTTGAGTTGGTTCTTTACGCTGCCGTCTCCAATGAGTCTGTGTTGAGTTGGTTCTTTACGCTGCCGTCTCCGATGAGTCTGTGTTGAGTTGGTTCTTTACGCTGCCGTCTCCGATGAGTCTGCGTTGAGTTGGTTCTTTACGCTGCCGTCTCCGATGAGTCTGTGTTGAGTTGGTTCTTTACGCTGCTGTCTCCGATGAGTCTGTGTTGAGTTGGTTCTTTACGCTGCCGTCTCCGATGAGTCTGCGTTGAGTTGGTTCTTTACGCTGCCGTCTCCGATGAGTCTGTGTTGAGTTGGTTCTTTACGCTGCCGTCTCCAATGAGTCTCTTTATGCTGCCGTCTCCGATGAGTCTGTGTTGAGTTGGTTCTTTACGCTGCCGTCTCCGATGAGTCTGTGTTGAGTTGGTTCTTTACGCTGCCGTCTCCGATGAGTCTGCGTTGAGTTGGTTCTTTACGCTGCCGTCTCCGGTGAGTCTGCGTTGAGTTGGTTCTTTACGCTGCCGTCTCCGGTGAGTCTGCGTTGAGTTGGTTCTTTACGCTGCCGTCTCCGGTGAGTCTGTGTTGAGTTGGTTCTTTACGCTGCCGTCTCCGATGAGTCTGCGTTGAGTTGGTTCTTTACGCTGCCGTCTCCGGTGAGTCTCTTTACGCTGCCGTCTCCAATGAGTCTCTTTACGCTGCCGTCTCCGATGAGTCTGCGTTGAGTTGGTTCTTTACGCTGCCGTCTCCAATGAGTCTCTTTACGCTGCCGTCTCCGATGAGTCTGTGTTGAGTTGGTTCTTTACGCTGCCGTCTCCGATGAGTCTGTGTTGAGTTGGTTCTTTACGCTGCCGTCTCCGATGAGTCTGTGTTGAATTGGTTCTTTACGCTGCCGTCTCCGATGAGTCTGTGTTGAGTTGGTTCTTTACGCTGCCGTCTCCGATGAGTCTGTGTTGAGTTGGTTCTTTACGCTGCCGTCTCCAATGAGTCTCTTTACGCTGCCGTCTCCGATGAGTCTGTGTTGAGTTGGTTCTTTACGCTGCCGTCTCCGATGAGTCTGTGTTGAGTTGTGTCTTTACGCTGCCGTCTCCAATGAGTCTCTTTACGCTGCCGTCTCCGATGAGTCTGTGTTGAGTTGTGTCTTTACGCTGCCGTCTCCAATGAGTCTCTTTACGCTGCCGTCTCCGACAAGTCTGCGTTGAGTTGGTTCTTTACGCTGCCGTCTCTGATGAGTCTGCGTTGAGTTGGTTCTTTACGCTGCCGTCTCCAATGAGTCTCTTTACACTGCCGTCTCCGATGAGTCTGTGTTGAGTTGGTTCTTTACGCTGCCGTCTCCGATGAGTCTGTGTTGAGTTGGTTCTTTACGCTGCCGTCTCCGATGAGTCTGTGTTGAGTTGTGTCTTTACGCTGCCGTCTCCAATGAGTCTCTTTACGCTGCCGTCTCCGATGAGTCTGTGTTGAGTTGGTTCTTTACGCTGCCGTCTCCAACAAGTCTACCTTAGTTGGTTCTTTACGCTGCCGTCTCCGACGAGTCTGCGTTGAGTTGGTTCTTTACGCTGCCGTCTCCAACAAGTCTACCTTAGTTGGTTCTTTACGCTGCCGTCTCCGATGAGTCTGTGTTGAGTTGGTTCTTTACGCTGCCGTCTCCGATGAGTCTGTGTTGAGTTGGTTCTTTACGCTGCCGTCTCCGATGAGTCTGCGTTGAGGTGGTTCTTTACGCTGCCGTCTCCAATGAGTCTCTTTACGCTGCCGTTTCTTCTTCAGCAGATCCGAGTTTTAAAGTTTCCAGACTTGTATTGTTAAAAAACGATCAGTGTTGAATTTGTGGGTCAAATGTCAAAGGTCGGGATGTGTTGTCGGCTCCTGAGGAACGTATCGAGATGTTTGAATCAGAACTTCTGTGGTGTGTCTGCAGACTCTGGCACTCGGCCGGCGCTGGTCCTGACGGGGAGGTCTTCGTGTTCGGAGGATGTGCCAACAACCTCATCTCTCGTCAAAGAGCCGTGAGTCTCGACCTTCGAACCTCAACCTTCAGAGAGTCAACGTTTGTTTCCCGACAGGCTCACAGCAACAAGCTGCTGGTGTTTGACGTCCAACCCAAGACCCTGTTCAGGTGAGTCTGGAGTCTCACCTGTGACCTGCTCTGATAGTCTCACCTGTGACCTCGCTCTGATAGTCTCACCTGTGACCTCGCTCTGATAGTCTCACCTGTGACCTCGCTCTGATAGTCTCACCTGTGACCTCGCTCTGATAGTCTCACCTGTGACCTGTGACCTGCTCTGATAGTCTCACCTGTGACCTGTGACCTGCTCTGATAGTCTCACCTGTGACCTCGCTCTGATAGTCTCACCTGTGACCTCGCTCTGATAGTCTCACCTGTGACCTCGCCTCTGATAGTCTCACCTGTGACCTGCCCCTTCTCAACCTGCTCTGATAGTCTCACCTGTGACCTGTGACCTGCTCTGATAGTCTCACCTGTGACCTCGCTCTGATAGTCTCACCTGTGACCTGTGACCTGCTCTGATAGTCTCACCTGTGACCCGCGAGTCTCACCTGTGACCTCGCTCTGATAGTCTCACCTGTGACCTCGCTCTGATAGTCTCACCTGTGACCTGTGACCTGCTCTGATAGTCTCACCTGTGACCTCGCTCTGATAGTCTCACCTGTGACCTGTGACCTCGCTCTGATAGTCTCACCTGTGACCTCGCTCTGATAGTCTCACCTGTGACCTCACCTGTGACCTCGCTCTGATAGTCTCACCTGTGACCTCGCTCTGATAGTCTCACCTGTGACCTTCGCTCTGATAGTCTCACCTGTGACCTCGCTCCTGATAGTCTCACCCTGTGACCTCGGCTCTGATAGTCTCACCTGTGACCTGGCCCCCCCTCTGATAGTCTCACCTGTGACCTCGCTCTGATAGTCTCACCTGTGACCTCGCTCTGATAGTCTCACCTGTGACCTCGCTCTGATAGTCTCACCTGTGACCTCGCTCTGATAGTCTCACCTGTGACCTCGCTCTGATAGTCTCACCTGTGACCTCGCTCTGATAGTCTCACCTGTGACCTCGCTCTGATAGTCTCACCTGTGACCTCGCTCTGATAGTCTCACCTGTGACCTGTGACCTCGCTCTGATAGTCTCACCTGTGACCTCGCTCTGATAGTCTCACCTGTGACCTCGCTCTGATAGTCTCACCTGTGACCTCGCTCTGATAGTCTCACCTGTGACCTCGCTCTGATAGTCTCACCTGTGACCTCGCTCTGATAGTCTCACCTGTGACCTCGCTCTGATAGTCTCACCTGTGACGACCTCGCTCTGGTAGTCTCACCTGTGACCTCGCTCTGATAGTCTCACCTGTGACCTCGCTCTGATAGTCTCACCTGTGACCTGCTCTGATAGTCTCACCTGTGACCTCGCTCTGATAGTCTCACCTGTGACCTCGCTCTGATAGTCTCACCTGTGACCTCGCTCTGATAGTCTCACCTGTGACCTCGCTCTGATAGTCTCACCTGTGACCTCGCTCTGATAGTCTCACCTGTGACCTCGCTCTGATAGTCTCACCTGTGACCTCGCTCTGATAGTCTCACCTGTGACCTCGCTCTGATAGTCTCACCTGTGACCTCGCTCTGATAGTCTCACCTGTGACCTCGCTCTGATAGTCTCACCTGTGACCTCGCTCTGATAGTCTCACCTGTGACCTCGCTCTGATAGTCTCACCTGTGACCTCGCTCTGATAGCTCACCTGTGACCTCGCTCTGATAGTCTCACCTGTGACCGGCTGTGACCTCGCTCTGATAGTCTCACCTGTGACCTCGCTCTGATAGTCTCACCTGTGACCTCGCTCTGATAGTCTCACCTGTGACCTGCTCTGATAGTCTCACCTGTGACCTCGCTCTGATAGTCTCACCTGTGACCTGTGACCTCGCTCTGATAGTCTCACCTGTGACCTGCTCTGATAGTCTCACCCGTGACCTGCTCTGATAGTCTCACCTGTGACCTCGCCTCTGATAGTCTCACCTGTGACCTCGCTCTGATAGTCTCACCTGTGACCTCGCTCTGATAGTCTCACCTGTGACCTCGCTCTGATAGTCTCACCTGTGACCTCACTCTGATAGTCTCACCTGTGACCTCGCTCTGATAGTCTCACCTGTGACCTCGCTCTGATAGTCTCACCTGTGACCTCGCTCTGACCCCGTCTGTCCAGGCTCAGCATGGAGACGGTCCTGCAGCACCAGAGGCGTCTGGTCCAGATCTGGGACTGTCTCCCCAAACACCTGCTCAACAGCCTCAGGAGGAGAATCAAAGCAACAGGATGAAGATCCTCAAGCTTTCAAACTTCAAGACGAGTCGAGTTCGTTTCCAGGGCAACGACATGATTGACACTTTTGCTGCTTCTTTAATTGACACCAGCAGGAGGCGCCGTTTGTATATATTGGTATTTATGTGGTTTCAGTGTCTTTAATTTAACTTGACCTTCAGCCTGAAGGTCGTGTAAATGAAAATTGTAAAATTGTGTAAAATTGTGTAAAAAATTGTGTAAAAATTGCACCTTTTGTTGTTTTTTATTGTAAACGATTGTTTTCATGAATAAACAAACTTTTAACTCGTGATGTTCAGCTCTGGTCGTTCATTTCTTCTTCGCCGCCTGAAGGTTCGGAGCCGAGACTGACTTTTCCAGGAACGTTCCTGAACAAGTCCGCGTCCTGCAGGAGAAGAACCGAGTCAAGGTCACACGTACAGAAACCCTGAGGTCTTCATGGAGCTTCACTAGATGTCGCTCTCCAGTCCTTCACAAGCGAGAGCGCCCCCTGCTGCCCTGAAGCTCCATCATCAGCAGGTGAAGAACATTTGTCTCGTTGAAGGTCAGAAGAAGATTCAAACCTTGACGCTGCGCAGAAGGTCCTTCTCTCTGGCGCTCGTGTCTTTGCCCTTCATGAAGCTCAGAACTGCTGTGCGAGCAGCTGCAACAAACAAGTGTATCTTCACTCAGTTATGAAGTCACATGTTCCACCAAAACATTTAAAAACAAACATAAAGTGTTTTGAATTCAAAAGAGGATTTAAGATCAAACCTCACACGTTTAAAAGTAAGTTAAGTAAAAACATTATGAAAGTGAAACATCAAAATAATGTAAAGGCACCAAATAATATGTAAATGATATGAAAATATGTAACAAGTCTAAAGTTTTTAGATCAATTTCCACATAATTTAGTCATTTGTTACATTAGTTTGGATTATATTACATTAGTTTAGATTATATTACATTAGTTTGGATTATATTACATTAGTTTAGATTATATTACATTAGTTTAGATTATATTACATTAGTTTGGATTATATTATATTAGTTTAGATTATATTACATTAGTTTAGATTTGATTACATTAGTTTAGATTATATTATATTAGTTGAGATTATATTACATTAGTTTAGATTTGATTACATTAGTTTAGATTATATTACATTAGTTTAGATTATATTACATTAGTTTAGATTATATTATATTAGTTGAGATTATATTACATTAGTTTAGATTATATTACATTAGTTTAGATTATATTATATTAGTTGAGATTATATTACATTAGTTTAGATTATATTACATTAGTTTAGATTTGATTACATTAGTTTAGATTATATTACATTAGTTTAGATTTGATTACATTAGTTTAGATTTGATTACATTAGTTTAGATTTGATTACATTAGTTTAGATTATATTACATTAGTTTAGATTATATTACATTAGTTTAGATTATATTACATTAGTTTAGATTATATTACATTAGTTTAGATTATATTACATTAGTTTAGATTATATTACATTAGTTTAGATTATATTACATTAGTTTAGATTATATTACATTAGTTTAGATTATATTACATTAGTTTAGATTATATTACATTAGTTTAGATTATATTACATTAGTTTAGATTATATTACATTAGTTTAGATTATATTACATTAGTTTAGATTATATTACATTAGTACAGATTGTTTCTTCTTCTACGGTCAAGAGTTGCTGCTTGTGTTTGGTCACATGACGTCTCACCTTTTCCCTTCTTCTGCGTCCCAGGTGTGAGTTTGACCTTGAGCCTGAGGACACAAGCCGAGGTTAGCATCATGACGGCACCTTGTCTTCCTGCTCCACCGGACCTTCTCCGTCTCCTCCCTGCTGCTCCGGCTTCTTCACGGGCTCCTGGTCCTGGGCTTGAGGTGGTTGAGGTGGTTGAGGTGGTGGTTGAGGTGGTTGAGGTGGTTGTGGTGGTTGAGGTGGTTGAGGTGGTTGAGGTGGTTGTTGTGGTTGTTGTGGTTGTTGTTGTTGAGGTGGTTGAGGTGGTTGAGGTGGTTGAGGTGGTGGTTGAGGTGGTTGTTTTTTTTTGAGGTGGTTGTTGTGGTTGTTGTGGTGGTTGAGGTGGTGGAGGTGGCTGGGTGGTTGAGGTGGTTGAGGTGGTTGTGTGGGTGGTTGAGGTGGTGGTGGTTGAGGTGGTTGAGGTGGTTGAGGTGGTTGAGGTGGTTGAGGTGGTGGTTGAGGTGGTGGTTGAGGTGGTGGTTGAGGTGGTTGAGGTGGTTGAGGTGGTTGAGGTGGTTGAGGTGGTGTGGTTGTTGAGGTGGTGTGAGGTGTTTGAGGTGGTTGTTTGAGTGTGTGTGGTGGTGGTTGAGGGTGGTGGTTGAGGTGGTGGTTGAGGTGGTTGAGGTGGTTGGGCTGTTAGGTGGTGGTTGAGGTGGTTGAGGTGGTTGAGGTGGTTGAGGTGGTTGAGGTGTGGTTGAGGTGGTTGTGGTGGATGTTGTGGTGGTGGTTGATGGTGGTTGAGGTAGGTGGGTTGAGTGGATGTTGTGGTGGTGGTGGTTGAGGTGGTGGTTGAGGTGGTGGTTGAGGTGGTTGAGGTGGTTGAGGTGGTTGTGGTGTTGTGGTTGAGGTGGTTGGGTGTGAGGTGGTTGGTGGTGAGGTGGTTGAGGTGGTGTTTGAGGTGGTTGAGGTGGTTGTGGTGGTTGTTGTGGTTGAGGTGGTGGTTGAGGTGGTTTGAGGGGGTTGAGGTGGTTGAGGTGGTGGTTGAGGTGGTTGAGGTGGTGAGTGGGTGGTTGAGGTGGTTGAGGTGGTTGAGGTGGTTGTGGTGGTGGTGGTGGTTGAGGTGGTGGTTGAGGTGTTTGAGGTGGTTGAGGTGGTTGTGGTGGTTGAGGTGGTTGAGGTGGTTGAGGTGGTTGAGGTGGTTGAGGTGGTTGAGGTGGTTGAGGTGGTTGAGGTGGTTGAGGTGGTTGTGGTGGTTGAGGTGGTTGAGGTGGTTGAGTGGTTAGGTGGTTGAGGTGGTGAGGTGTTGAGGTGGTTGAGGTGTGTGAGGTGGTTGAGGTGGTGGCTGGGTGTTTGAGGTGGTTGAGGTGGTTGAGGTGTTGGGTGGTTGAGGTGGTTGAGGTGGTTGAGGTGGTTGAGGTGGTTGAGGTGGTTGTGGTGGTTGAGGTGGTTGAGGTGGTTGAGGTGGTTGAGGTGGTTGAGGTGGTTGAGGTGGTTGAGTGGTGGTGGTGGTTGAGGTGGTTGGGTGGTTGAGGTGGTTGAGGTGGTTGAGGTGGTTGAGGTGGTTGAGGTGGTTGAGGTGGTTGAGGTGGTTGAGGTGGTTGAGGTGGTTGAGGTGGTTGAGGTGGTTGAGGTGGTTGAGGTGGTGGTTGAGGTGGTTGAGGTGGTTGAGGTGGTTGTGGTGGTGGAGTGGTTGAGGTGGTTGTGGTGGTTGAGGTGGTTGTGGTGGTTGAGGTGGTTGAGGTGGTTGAGGTGGTTGAGGTGGTTGTGGTGGTTGAGGTGGTTGTGGTGGTTGTTGAGGTGGTTGTTGGGTGGTTGAGGTGGTTGGGTGGTTGAGGTGGTTGAGGTGGTGGCGGGTGAGGTGGTTGAGGTGGTGGTTGAGGTGGTGGTTGAGGTGGTTGAGGTGGTTGAGGTGGTTGAGGTGGTGGTAGTTGAGTTGGTTGAGGTGGTTGAGGTGGTTGAGGTGGTTGAGGTGGTGGTTGAGGTGGTTGAGGTGGTGGTTGAGGTGTTTGAGGTGGTGGTTGAGGTGTTTGAGGTGGTTGAGGTGGTTGAGGTGGTGGTTGAGGTGTTTGAGGTGGTTGAGGTGGTTGAGGTGGTTGAGGTGGTTGAGGTGGTTGAGGTGGTGGTTGAGGTGGTTGAGGTGGTTGAGGTGGTTGAGGTGGTTGAGGTGTGGTTGAGGTGGTTGAGGTGGTTGAGGTGGTTGAGGTGGTTGAGGTAGTTGAGTTGGTTGAGGTGGTTGAGGTGGTTGAGGTGGTTCCTGAGCAGGTGCTGGTCTGCTCGGCTCCTCGCGGTTCTTCCCCTTCTTACTCTCGTCTTTGACCTCCTTGGCGGCTCTGACCGACTGCGACAGGAAGTGATGTCAGCGTGAGATGATCATGTGACGCCTGGTCTTCACCCCGAGCAGCTGCATCCGGAGCTCGCTCGTCTTCTGTGAGACCAGAGAGTCATGAAGGTCAAGGTTGAGGTTTGACCTCAAACTGTGGAGCTTCAGCTTCGCCTCAAGCTCTAGAAACTTTTTTAATGTTTTCAGCCATTCATTGATATATTGGTAGAAAGTCACATATTTTTAAATACACAGTATTTGAAACATTGTCATATTTTTACATTCGAAAATCGAATTATTTGTATTTTATACACACTTTATTGAACTGTTAACCATAAATAACTATTGTTAAATGTAAAGATTTGTAAAAAAGCTGCACGGAACCTTCTCAGCGCCGAGATCTTCCTGCTTCTCCTTCTTCTTCTTCTCCTCTCTTGGAGACCAACCACAGATCAGAACATGTTCATCAAACGACAGGATTTACGTGGATTTAAACTAGAATCAATCAAATTAAATGTTGTTCATAACATGTCCATCATTTCTCACCGTCGTAGTTCGGCCGTCATGTGCTTCGCAGTGAGAGTATCTGGATGTTCTGTCACATGTTAGTCTTTGTATCCTTTGACTTTGTTCTTTGTCTTTGTCTTTGGACTTAGATTGTGTCATCTTGTTCTTCCTCTTTATGTTCTTTTCTTATTTTATTTTTTATGTATCATTTTTTATTTTTTATTTTATTGTTTATGAAAAATTGCTGGCTATTGGTAAAAAACAATTTTTACCTTACCTTACCTTACCTTACCTTACCTTCCTCCCTGGAACGTTCTCGCTCTGACGAGAAGAAACAACAGTTTGTGACTCGAAGGATCAGAGAAGCTCAGACTAACCTCAATTTCGGGCGGACTTTTCTAGTGCCTTCAACGACTTTTCTAGTGCCTTCAACACTATCCAACCCACTCTGCTGCAGGACAAACTGACTAAGATGCATGTGGACCCTGGTCTGGTCTCCTGGATTACGGACTATCTTACTGATCGACCACAGTATGTCAGGCTGAAGGACATCAAGTCTGACACTATGGTGTGCAGTACAGGAGCACCTCAGGGGACAGTACTGGCCCCTCTCCTCTTCACCATCTTCAGACTTCTGCTACAACTCTGAGCTGAGTCTCGTCCAGAAGTTGCTGACGACACTGACATTGTTGGATGCATCAGGGACAACAGCGAAGACGAGTACAGGAGTCTGATACGTGACTTTGTGGACTGGAGTGAGAGGAACCACTTGAACCCCTCAAAGACCAAGGACAGGTTGATCAGGAGGGCTGGCTCTGTGGTTGGAATGAAGCTGGACTCACTGGTGACAGTTGCTGAGAGGAGATCATTGAACAAACTACTGTCCATCATGATGATGACAGTCATCCTCTGAACACTGTCATCAGTGAGCAGAGAAGCAGATGAAGCACGAATGCTCCTACCCAGGTGCAAAACAAATAGACTCAGGGACTCATTCATCCCTCGGGCTATTAAATTGTACAATTCTGAGTTCGGGGGCAGGAGTGCAGTGAGAGTATCTGGATGTTCTATGTTAGTCTTTGTATCCTTTGTCTTTGTTGTTTTTCTTTCCTTGACCTATGTCCTTTGTCTTTGTCTTTAGACTTAGATTGTGTCATCTTGTTCTTCCTCTTTATGTTCTTCTTATTTTATTTTTTATGTATTATTTTTTATTGTTTATGAAAAATTGCTGGCTATTGGTAAAAAAACAATTTTCTTAATAGATCAATAAAGTTTTACCTTACCTTACCTTACCTTATAACCCCAGGTTCTACGAATTGGTGCGAAGCCCTCTAACGGCTTCGCTATTGGTTTACCCCGAGGCACCGCCTCGTCTCTGAGAAAGCTTAATGAACTCGCCACCCAGCAGGGGGCAGTCCACTTCCTATAAAGGCGGGAAACACCCGCCGCACTTCCTCCAACTGAAAACTCAGCAAGAAGGACGGCCGCTGGGCGACGAGGTTAGAGGGCTTCGCACCAATTCGTAGGACCTGAGGTTATGATAGATAACTCAGGGGTTCTACTTCATTGGTGCTCCGCCCTCTAACGGCTTCGCTATTGGTTTAGACCCAAGGCGAAGCCTGACGGGATAAATGTACCCCCAGCTGGACGCCGCTCCTGAAGCAGCATCGCTAGGGCCCTGCCAGCCCAGGATCCAAGTCTACTGGGGCCGTGGGCCTCAAGGGGGGCACGGCAGCGCTGAAAACCGTATGAGCTATTGATCCCGGCGTCACGTTGAGGAGATTAGGCGTTAGCAAGGTTGACGTGGACGCCCAAGAAGCAGCTTAGCAGATGACCTCTGCTGCCACACCCAGTGAAGAGCCACTGAGGCTGTCACACCACGGGTGGAATGTGCCCTCAGTCCGCTAGGAGCAGATCCACCCGGTGCTTGGTAGGCCCGGATAATGGCCGATCTCACCCAATGAGAAACCTCTGGGAGGAGATCGCCTCACCCCGTTGGCATCTACTGCAGCAGATGAATAGGGCATCAGAGTGCCTAACACAGCCACCCGCAGCAATGACACCGAAGACTCCTCGACGCCAAGAAGACTCAGGGCTAATGGAGAGAGCACAAGCTCACTCGCTCTCTGCGTGGTTGTTAGTGTCAGAAGGAGCGATACCTTGAAGACAAGATGTCCAGTGGGACTTGGTCAAGAGGCTCGAAGGTCGGGCCTGTGAGAGAGTCAAGTACAAACTGGAGATCCCACTGAGGGCTGGAAGGCCTTGCAGGAAGTCGAAGCCTGCAGGCACCCCGCAAGAAAAGGCGCCACCAGAGGGTGGGCGCGAGCCGAAGCACCCTCAAACCGACATGCCTCTTTGCTATGACTGATGCGAACACTCTCAGTGTTGCCAAGTCCGTCCGCTATCCAGCAAAAGTTGCAGGAAGACAGGACAGCAGAGACCAAACAGGAGCTGGGGTCGAAGGACCGGTCTGCACACCAGCGGGAGAAAATCCCCCACTTCGAGGCATAAGGCCTGCGCTGGAGAACGCCCGGGTCCAAAGTCCTGCTCAGCTAGTCCCGTGCAGGAGCCACGCTTTGAGAGACCGGCTCAGGGCCTGCGGGGGCCCAAGGGATGGCAAGGAGCGATACCTTGAAGACAAGATATCCAGTGGGACTTGGTCAAGAGGCTCGAAGGTCGGACCTGTGAGAGAGTCCAGTACAAACTGGAGATCCCACTGAGGGCTGGAAGGCCTTGCAGGAGGTCGAAGCCTGCAGGCACCTCGTAAGAAAAACGCGCCACCAGAGGGTGGGCGCGAGCCGAAGCACCCTCAACCCAACATGCCTCGTAGCTATGGCTGATGCGAATACTCTCAGGTACGCCAAGTCCGTCCGCTATCCAGCAAAAGTTGCAGGAAAGACAGGACAGCAGAGACCAAACAGGAGCTGGGGTCCAGGACCTGTCTGCACACCAGCGGGAGAAAATCCCCCACTTCGAGGCATAAGCCTGCGTGTCGACGGGGCCCGGGCGTTCTCCAGCTTGCGTTGTTTATATATGGTAGAATAAGTGTATATATGGGGAGGATATATGGTAGAATAAGTGTATATATGGTAGAATAAGTGTATATATGGTAGAATAAGTGTATATATGGTAGAATAAGTGTATACATGGTAGAATAAGTGTATATATGGTAGAATAAGTGTATATATGGTAGAATAAGTGTATACATGGTAGAATAAGTGTATATATGGTAGAATAAGTGTATATATGGTAGAATAAGTGTATATATGGTAGAATAAGTGTATATATGGGGAGGATATATGGTAGAATAAGTGTATATATGGTAGAATAAGTGTATATATGGTAGAATAAGTGTATATATGGTAGAATAAGTGTATATATGGGGAGATATATGGTAGAATAAGTGTATATATGGTAGAATAAGTGTATATATGGTAGAATAAGTGTATATATGGGGAGGATATATGGTAGAATAAGTGTATATATGGGGAGGATATATGGTAGAATAAGTGTATATATGGGGAGGATATATGGTAGAATAAGTGTATATATGTGTATATCTATGTATATTTGTATATATTCTTCACGACATTTGTTCTTCACAGTCCATTGCTGGTGAAGAAATCTTTCTTCCTAACGATGAGATCTGGACTTACGACCTTGAAGAAGGTTCATGGTAAGAACTCTGAAGTCTGGATCAGTTCTGTTAAGTTCATGAATGTTCTTGAAGGGAAATGTTCCACATGAAGGGAGAAGTTCCTCCTTCCATGTCAGGAACCTGCAGCTGCTGTGTGGAAGGAACCATGTTCGTCTTTGGAGGCTGTGATGAGAGAAGTCAGTCCAACCAGGTGAACATCTTCATCATCATCATCATCATCATCATCTTCATCATCATCATCATCATCATCATCTTCATCATCATCATCATCTTCATCTTCATCATCATCATCATCTTCATCTTCATCATCATCTTCTTCATCATCTTCATCATCATCTTCATCTTCTTCTTCATCATCTTCATCTTCATCTTCATCATCATCTTCATCTTCATCTTCATCATCATCATCTTCTTCATCTTCATCATCATCATCATCTTCTTCATCTTCTTCATCATCGTCGTCGTCGTCGTCTTCATCCTGACGTCATCTTCTTCATCATCATCATCATCCCCTTCATCATCTTCATCTTCATCATAAATACTGACTCCATGTCAGCTTCTCTGATAACAACCTAACTAATGACTTGATCAGATCTACTGTGTCGACCTCACCGACGGTAACTACCTGTGGAGGAGGATCACACCTGTGTCAGGCTCCGCCCCCTCACCTCGAGACAAGCTGTCCTGCTGGGTCTACAACGGAAGGTAACACTTTTAAAAACCTGTGAAGTTTGATCCTGGAACTGTTGGTTTGATGCTGAGATGAGTCTCAAGGTAACAACAACACAAACAGATCTTCTGATGACACTGATGTACTAACATCGAGGACGAGCTGCTTGGCAGGCGTCTGCTCTCAGTGACGACCATGTTTGTCCAGGATCATCTACTTCGGAGGATATGGTTTCAAACAACTGAGCGACGACAGGAACAGAAGCTTCATCGTGGACGAGGGTTCCTGGGTAACGACAGCTTCACCGTGAGCGTTGGTGTGCGTCTGTGACGGTTGTGTTGTGTTGTGTTGTGTTGTGTTGTGTGGCAGGTCACGGATGTGTTCTGGGGCTGGAACAACGAGGTCCATGTGTTCGATCCCAGACGCAGCAGCTGGACTGAAGCTCAGACACGCGTGAGTCAGAACCTCCTGGTCTTATGGTCCCTGGTCTCAGGACTCTCTCACCTGCAGGGTCGGGCCCCGGCTCCGAGGGCCGCACACTCCAGTTCCACGCTGGGCTCTAGAGGATACGTGTTCGGCGGCAGAGTGATGGTGAGAACATGATTTGATCAGAATCTTAATGTAGATGAAGATGATCAAATATTCTAGTGTTTCAAATCAAAATACATTTGTTGTTTATTATTCAGAGTATTTGATGTAGTCACACAAGGATATATATAGTGATAGTGTAGTAACAAGTATATATGTGTAGTATTGTCCAGTACTTGACTCTAGTGTTGTGATAGTGTAGTAACAAGTATATATGTGTAGTATTGTCCAGTACTTGACTCTGGTGTTGTGATAGTGTATTAACAAGTATATATATGTGTAGTATTGTCCAGTACTTGACTCTGGTGTTGTGATAGTGTAGTAACAAGTATATATGTGTAGTATTGTCCAGTACTTGACTCTGGTGTTGTGATAGTGTAGTAACAAGTATATATGTGTAGTATTGTCCAGTACTTGACTCTGGTGTTGTGATAGTGTAGTAACAAGTATATATGTGTAGTATTGTCCAGCACTTGACTCTGGTGTTGTGATAGTGTAGTAACAAGTATATATGTGTAGTATTGTCCAGTACTTGACTCTGGTGTTGTGATAGTGTATTAACAAGTATATATGTGTAGTATTGTCCAGTACTTGACTCTGGTGTTGTGATAGTGTAGTAACAAGTATATATGTGTAGTATTGTCCAGTACTTGACTCTGGTGTTGTGATAGTGTAGTAACAAGTATATATGTGTAGTATTGTCCAGTACTTGACTCTGGTGTTGTGATAGTGTATTAACAAGTATATATGTGTAGTATTGTCCAGTACTTGACTCTGGTGTTGTGATAGTGTAGTAACAAGTATATATGTGTAGTATTGTCCAGTACTTGACTCTGGTGTTGTGATAGTGTAGTAACAAGTATATATGTGTAGTATTGTCCAGTACTTGACTCTGGTGTTGTGATAGTGTAGTAACAAGTATATATGTGTAGTATTGTCCAGTACTTGACTCTGGTGTTGTGATAGTGTAGTAACAAGTATATATGTGTAGTATTGTCCAGTACTTGACTCTGGTGTTGTGATAGTGTAGTAACAAGTATATATGTGTAGTATTGTCCAGTACTTGACTCTGGTGTTGTGATAGTGTAGTAACAAGTATATATGTGTAGTATTGTCCAGTACTTGACTCTGGTGTTGTGATAGTGTAGTAACAAGTATATATGTGTAGTATTGTCCAGTACTTGACTCTGGTGTTGTGATAGTGTAGTAACAAGTATATATGTGTAGTAGTGTCCAGTACTTGACTCTGGTGTTGTGATAGTGTAGTAACAAGTATATATGTGTAGTATTGTCCAGTACTTGACTCTGGTGTTGTGATAGTATAGTAACAAGTATATATGTGTAGTATTGTCCAGTACTTGACTCTGGTGTTGTGATAGTGTAGTAACAAGTATATATGTGTAGTATTGTCCAGTACTTGACTCTGGTGTTGTGATAGTGTAGTAACAAGTATATATGTGTAGTATTGTCCAGTACTTGACTCTGGTGTTGTGATAGTGTAGTAACAAGTATATATGTGTAGTATTGTCCAGTACTTGACTCTGGTGTTGTGATAGTGTAGTAACAAGTATATATGTGTAGTAGTGTCCAGTACTTGACTCTGGTGTTGTGATAGTGTAGTAACAAGTATATATGTGTAGTATTGTCCAGTACTTGACTCTGGTGTTGTGATAGTATAGTAACAAGTATATATGTGTAGTATTGTCCAGTACTTGACTCTGGTGGTGTAGTATTTACAGACCACATGACTCTTGAAGTCGTAACTTCTTTTATTTGTTTTCAAACCAAAATATGTCCAAACATCAGCTTTAAAAGCTGCTGGACTCACTGTATCCTCTCGTCCTCAGTCATCACTGTATCCTCTCGTCCTCAGTCAGTGTGTCCTCAATAAGGGAATCAGTAGTTAAATGCATTCAGTTGAGATATTTGAAATATACACAACATGGTTGTAGTCACGTGTTACGAGCAGAAATGTGTAACTTTATAGAAAACTGATGATGAAGATCAACAAGAACCTCCTGCAGATCTTCATCATCATCTTCATCATCATCTTCATCACCTTTGAATCTTCGTCAAAGACACAATATCATCGTAAGAGTCGCTTCACTATATATTGAATGAGATTATTTCAAAGTGTTGAGACGTGTCATTGTGACCCCAGACCCGGGGTCATCGTGACCCCAGACCCGGGGTCATCGTGACCCCAGACCCGGGGTCATCGTGACCCCAGACCCGGGGTCAGCAGTACCTGTCGGTGAAGTACGTGTGTCTCAGCGCCGTGTCGGCCGTGATGCGCTCGTCGGCGTCGTACGCCAGCATCTGGTACAGCAGAGACAGAGCCGGCGCCGGACAGTTTTTTTTACGGCAGCGTAAAACACTGACCGGGCCGAAGTGTTGGAGACGGCAGCGTAAAACACTGACCGGGCCGAAGTGTTGGAGACGGCAGCGTAAAACACTGACCGGGCCTATGTGTTGGAGACGGCAGCCTAAAACACTGACCGGACATATGTAAGTAAGTAAGTAAGTAAGTAATATTTATTTATATAGCGCTTTTCGAGACCAGGGTCACAAAGCGCTTAGACAATCAAAACAATACTCAAAACAGTACATACTTCAAAGATCAAGATAATACTGAGAACAACACAGGAGTTCGAGATGATAATAATCATGATAATCATCATGATTATTATCATGATGATTATCATTATTATCATGATTATTATCATGATTATTATCATGATAATAATCATGATAATAATCATGATAATCATGATTGTCCTGTCATCAGTATTTTTGTAATACTAAGAGCGCATGTCACGTGATGTGACGTCACAAGGCCATATAAGGAGGTAGGAAGCTGCAGTGCAAAGTTTCACAACCAAGAGCATGATCACGTCTCATGTCAGCAGCTTTACGTCGTACGCCGTTTGTAGCATCGTTGGTGTGTAACACTTGTTATTCTTTAGCGATGTTGAACTTATTTGTGTTTGTTAATCGTTTGATGTCTCGTGCGAGGATCGCCTCATTATCATTTGTGAGCGCGTGCGCCGCCCCTGATGCACCTGTGAGACCAGTGGTCCTGCCACCCGGTGGTCGTTTAGATCAATGTTCATTTATAAACAATTAAACTGTGATCATCGTGTGATGATTTGCCTTTTGTTTAATAGGTAATTGTCTGTTAATTTGAATATACTGTTTCTTAATAATGTACACTTTATCTTTCAACAATGTATTGAAAATATATTTTGTCTGTTTTCAGTTTTACAAAAAAGATTTTCAACTTCAATAAACCTGAGTACAACGAACCCAATGTCTTCAGAGTCCTGACCAGCAAATCGTGTTTAGCTTACTGCCAAAACGCAAGTCACTGTGTGGAGGGCAGGATAGAAAAACAACGGCTTCATCGCAGAAGATAAACAGCATACGCTGGACATAGACGATGGATAACAAAGAGTCAATAAAAAATGGATCCAACGCATCATGTTCTGCTCAATCATCACACAGTTCAGCCATGGGGATGGCTGCCGCCAAAGCAGAGGCAGCAAAGGCCCGCCTGGCCTTCACAGAGGAAGAAATGTCCCTGAAAATGGAAAAAGTTCAGTTGGAGGCGAAAATGGCAAAATTATCTTTGGAAGTGGAAGCAGCTGCAGCCGTGGCCGAGGCAGAGACTCTACAGGCAGAGACTCTACAGGCAGAGACTCTACAGGCAGAGACTCTACAGGCAGAGACTCTACAGGCAGAGACCCAGGCAGCAAAACTTCAACCACCCCTTGATAAAGCTCCTCTCAACCCTCAAGAACGAACAAAAGAATATCTCGCTGAACAAGTAAACGAGAATTCAATCCGATCAACGCATCTGCTCACCCTAGACGAGACTGGTCAGCTATTCACAGAGTCAACAATGGCACAGCGTCTACCCTCTCAAGAGCCAGCTCTCTTCAAGCACCATTACTCAGAGCAGGGAGCAGTACACTGATAACCACATCGCCTATAGAGCACCAGAAGGAGCACGGGCCAGCAATGCAGGTCCACCACAAACAACGCCTAACCACGCATCTCGATACGCCCATCACGACCAATCAAGCATGAATGACGTCGTCAGATATTTCGCCCGTCGAGAGCTGGTTACTACGAGTCTGACCCATTTCATCGACCAGCCCCAGAGCTACAGGGCTTGGCAGCAGTCCTTTCTGAACGCAGTGAAAGGACTCGATCTGACATATAGCGAGGAGATGGATCTACTGGTTAAGTTGCTAGGCAAAGAGTCAAGGGAGCATGCAACACGTATTAGGGCTGTCAGTGTTAATCACCCAGAGAAAGGACTAAAGTTGATCTGGGATAGACTGGATGCACGTTACGGTGCCCCAGAGGTCATTGAGGAGGCTCTCTTCCAACGTATAACCAACTTCCCTAAAATCACTAACAGAGACTATTCAAAACTCCATGAATTCAGTGATCTCTTGATGGAACTGGAGGCGGCCAAGGCAGATGGATACCTCGCATGCCTTCAGTACCTCAACCCTTCTAGGGGAATAAATCCTCTAGTCTCTTGGGTCCAGCTACAAGGAACGGTACCAAGTCTCGTTTCCTCCCTTCGAGGTTTTTGTCGACTTCATCTCCCAACAAGCTAAAATCAGAAACGATCCTAGCTTTAACTTGAACAGCCAAGCCGACATCCCAAAAACGGAGATGAGCTTCAAAACATACAGACAGAAAGAAATCTCAGTCCACAAGACGGATGTCTCGGCTACAGAACAAACTAACGAAATTGAAAATGTGGATCGACAGTGTCCCATCCATAGAAAGCTCCATCTGCTACGCAAGTGTCGGGCTTTCCGCGAGAAACCCATTGAAGAGAGGAGAGCATTCCTTAAGGAGAACAGGATATGCTACAAATGTTGCAAATCTAACAAGCACATGGCTAAGGACTGCAGGTATACAGCTACATGCATGGAGTGTGGAAGTGAGAGACATATTTCCGCCCTTCATCCTGGACCTGCACCGGAGGCTAAAGAGACACCATGCCTTTCAGAGCATGGCGGGGAGCCAGCCCTTAAGCAATCTGCAGAAGTCAACACCAGCTGCACCAAGGTCTGTGGTGGCGACCAGAGCGACAGATCATGCTCTATAAAATCTGTCTTGTTAAGATCTATCCGGTCAATCATCGTGAGAGAGGGATAGAGGTCTATGCACTCATCGATGAGCACAGCAACAGATCCTTGGCTAGTCCTGAGTTCTTCGACACCTTCAACATCCAGGGCCCCACCTCTAGGTACTCTCTCCGAACCTGTTCCGGTGTGACAGAGACCAGAGGGAGAAGAGCTACAGGCTATCAAATGGAATCTATTGATGGAAAAGTCAGACTTCCTCTACCAAGTCTCGTCGAGTGCAACAACATCCCTAACAACAGAATAGAAATTCCAACACCCAGTGCAGCGTACAACCACCCTCACCTTAAATTTGTGGCTCATCTCATCCCAGAACTTGAACAGAACGCATCCATCATGCTTCTCCTTGGCAGAGACATCATCACGGTACACAAGGTGCGCAAGCAGGTGAACGCCCCCGTGAAGCTCCTTATGCACAGAAACTCGATCTGGGATGGGTGATCGTTGGAAATGTTTGCTTGGGAGGCGTTCACAAGTAAGTGCACTGTACACTAGGACGACAGAACAAAAACGTCCTTCCATCTTCGAGCCCTGTAAGTAAGTAAGTAAGTAATATTTATTTATATAGCGCTTTTCGAGACCAGGGTCACAAAGCAATCAAAACAATAAAACAATCAAAACAATACTCAAAAAGGTACATACTTTAAAGATCAAGATAATACTGAGAACAACACAGGAGTTCCAGAAATTCAAGGAAAAGCCTGAACAAATAGAAACGTCTTAAGATGTTTCTTGAAGGAGTCACTAGATCATCAAACACAGATGTTTCTTGAAGGAGTCAGTAGATCATCAAACACAGATGTTTCTTGAAGGAGTCAGTAGATCATCAAACACAGATGTTTCTTAAAGGAGTCAGTAGATCATCAAACACAGATGTTTCTTGAAGGAGTCAGTAGATCATCAAACACAGATGTTTCTTAAAGGAGTCAGTAGATCCATCAAGCGCAAAGAGAGAGAAGATCGTTCCAAAGCTTAGGAGCAACAGCCTGAAAAGATTTCTCTCCTCTGGTCCTGAGTCGTGTGCGTGGAACCATAAGTAGATTCTGATCCACAGACCTCAGAACCCGAGCTGGGGTGTAAGGCTGGATCAGATCAGTGATGTAAGGAGGAGCCTGACCATGAATAGATCTGAAAGTAAGAACCAGAATTTTAAAGTTGATCCTGAAAGAAACTGGAAGCCAGTGAAGAGTTTTAAGGAGAAATGTGAGTTCTTCTACTAGAGCGGTCGGAATTCTGGCTGCAGAGTTTTGGATCAACTGCAGGCGAGACGATCCTTCTTGTTAAGACATGAAAACAAACTGTTACAATAGTCCAGACAAGAAGAAACAAACGCATGGATTATAAGATCCAGATCATGTTCCGACAACATTTTCCTAAGTTTAGAGATTTTTCTCAGTTGAAGGAAACAGTTTCTGGTCAGTTTTCTTCAGTGTCGAACAAGAGACATGTCTTTATCAAATACAACACCCAGGTTTCTCAGGCTCATTTTGACAGACTGACCTAAGTCACCCAAGTACTGACTCAACCCTGGAATCTTATCATCAGGAGCAATCACCAGAGTTTCATTTTTGTCCACATTAAGCTGTAAAGTGTTTTCACTCATTGTTTGATTTCTAGCAAACAATTGACTAAGCTGTTCAGCCTTTGGGGCTCAGTTGGGTCAAAAGAGCAGTAGAGCTGGATGTCATCAGCAAAAATGTGATAAGAAACATCTTGAAATCTCTGAATGATTTTACCGAGGGGAATCAAGTACAGCAAAAACAATAAAGGACCCAGAACAGAACCTTGAGGGACTCCACACAACAGATCTGCCGATTCAGACCTCATTTGATTGGCAGATACACTAAAACTGCGCCCAGAAAGGTAAGATGAGAACCATTCTAACACAGACCCAGACAGTCTTCATCCCTCAGTCTTCTCAGCAGGATCTGGTTCAACTGTGTCAAAGGCTGAGGACGGATCCAACAGAACCAGAACAGTGAATTTACCCGAGTCAGCCGACATCATGATGTCACTGGACACTTTCAATAAAGCTGTCTCCGTAGATGTTTACGGAAGCCAGACTGAAACTTCTCATGGATGTCGCTCTGATCCAGGAACAGCTGCTCAGACACAACCTTCTCCAAGATCTTGGACAAGAATGAAGATTAGAAATAGGCCTGAAATTAGTCAGTTGGGTCTAAGCCTGGTTTTTTAAGCAGAGGCTCCACAATGGTTTAAATGCATTAAAAACCCCTGTGGAAAGGGAGAGGTTCACCATATTGGTAACTCAGGGGCCAATTACATCAAATACTTTGATAAAAAGCCTACAAGGAAGGACATCATCTGAGCAAGAGGAGGGTTTCATCTTGTTCACTAGTGCTGAAATATCAACCAAAGATACAGCAGTGAAGGAGGACCAAGAGGAGGAGAGGGGCTCAGAGACAGTAGGGGTTCCAAACAAAGGGGGAGAGATTTTCTCTTTGATCAATTTAATTTTGTCAATGAAAAATCTCAATCTCAATCTCTTGTTCTTATTATTTTTTATGAAAAATTGCTGTATTTGCTGTAGATAATTTGGAAAAAAACAATTTCCCGAAGGAGACCTGAGGATCAATACAGTTTTACCTTACCTACCTAGTATGTTTGAGAGGAAACCAGAGTACCTGGAGTAAACTGTAGAGTACCTGGAGTAAACTGAAGAGTACCAGGAGTAAACTGAAGAGTAAACTGTAGAGTACCTGGAGTAAACTGTAGAGTACCAGGAGTAAACTGAAGAGTACCAGGAGTAAACTGAAGAGTAAACTGAAGAGTACCAGGAGTAAACTGAAGAGTACCAGGAGTAAACTGAAGAGTAAACTGTAGAGTACCTGGAGTAAACTGTAGAGTACCAGGAGTAAACTGAAGAGTACCAGGAGTAAACTGAAGAGTTAACTGAAGAGTACCAGGAGTAAACTGAAGAGTAAACTGAAGAGTACCTGGAGTAAACTGTAGAGTACCAGGAGTAAACTGAAGAGTTAACTGTAGAGTACCAGGAGTAAACTGAAGAGTACCAGGAGTAAAGTGAAGAGTAAACTGTAGAGTACCAGGAGTAAACTGAAGAGTAAACTGAAGAGTACCAGGAGTAAAGTGAAGAGTAAAGCTTCTGTGTCCACAGAGATGAAGTTCTGAGATGGTACGACTGTGACCTCCAGGGTGGTCCCTCAGCACGGTCCGGTGGGTCGGTCCTGGCACTCCTTCACGCCGGTGTCACATGATCAGATCTTTCTCTTCGGAGGCTTCACCACGGACGAGCAGACGCTCAGTGAGTCTCACACGAACGTGTCAATGACGCTGATTGACATGTGGCTCGACAGGTGACGCCTGGATCTACAGCATCAGCAAGAACGAGTGGAAGACGTTCAAACACGAACACACTGATAGTCCCAGGTACGTTAGCTCTTCTGTCTCTGCCTGAGTCATGCTTTACGCTGCCGTCTCCGGTGAGTCTGCGTTGAGTTGGTTCTTTACGCTGCCGTCTCCAATGAGTCTCTTTACGCTGCCGTCTCCGATGAGTCTGTGTTGAGTTGGTTCTTTACGCTGCCGTCTCCGATGAGTCTGTGTTGAGTTGGTTCTTTACGCTGCCGTCTCCGATGAGTCTGTGTTGAGTTGGTTCTTTACGCTGCCGTCTCCAATGAGTCTGTGTTGAGTTGTGTCTTTACGCTACCGTCTCCAATGAGTCTCTTTACGCTGCCGTCTCCGATGAGTCTGTGTTGAGTTGTGTCTTTACGCTACCGTCTCCAATGAGTCTCTTTACGCTGCCGTCTCCGATGAGTCTGCGTTGAGTTGGTTCTTTACGCTGCCGTCTCCGATGAGTCTGTGTTGAGTTGGTTCTTTACGCTGCCGTTTCTTCTTCAGCAGATCCGAGTTTTAAAGTTTCCAGACTTGTATTGTTAAAAAACGATCAGTGTTGAATTTGTGGGTCAAATGTCAAAGGTCGGGATGTGTTGTCGGCTCCTGAGGAACGTATCGAGATGTTTGAATCAGAACTTCTGTGGTGTGTCTGCAGACTCTGGCACTCGGCCGGCGCTGGTCCTGACGGGGAGGTCTTCGTGTTCGGAGGATGTGCCAACAACCTCATCTCTCGTCAAAGAGCCGTGAGTCTCGACCTTCGAACCTCAACCTTCAGAGAGTCAACGTTTGTTTCCCGACAGGCTCACAGCAACAAGCTGCTGGTGTTTGACGTCCAACCCAAGACCCTGTTCAGGTGAGTCTGGAGTCTCACCTGTGACCTGTGACCTGCTCTGATAGTCTCACCTGTGACCTCGCTCTGATAGTCTCACCTGTGACCTCGCTCTGATAGTCTCACCTGTGACCTCGCTCTGATAGTCTCACCTGTGACCTCGCTCTGATAGTCTCACCTGTGACCTCGCTCTGATAGTCTCACCTGTGAACTCGCTCAGATAGTCTCACCTGTGACCTCGCTCTGATAGTCTCACCTGTGACCTCGCTCTGATAGTCTCACCTGTGACCTCGCTCTGATAGTCTCACCTGTGACCTCGCTCTGATAGTGTCACCTGTGACCTCGCTCTGATAGTCTCACCTGTGACCTCGCTCTGATAGTCTCACCTGTGACCTCGCTCTGATAGTCTCACCTGTGACCTCGCTCTGATAGTCTCACCTGTGACCTCGCTCTGATAGTCTCACCTGTGACCTGTGACCTGCTCTGATAGTCTCACCTGTGACCTCGCTCTGATAGTCTCACCTGTGACCTCGCTCTGATAGTCTCACCTGTGACCTGTGACCTCGCTCTGATAGTCTCACCTGTGACCTCGCTCTGATAGTCTCACCTGTGACCTCGCTCTGATAGTCTCACCTGTGACCTCGCTCTGATAGTCTCACCTGTGACCTCGCTCTGATAGTCTCACCTGTGACCTGTGACCTGCTCTGATAGTCTCACCTGTGACCTCGCTCTGATAGTCTCACCTGTGACCTCGCTCTGATAGTCTCACCTGTGACCTCGCTCTGATAGTCTCACCTGTGACCTCGCTCTGACCCCGTCTGTCCAGGCTCAGCATGGAGACGGTCCTGCAGCACCAGAGGCGTCTGGTCCAGATCTGGGACTGTCTCCCCAAACACCTGCTCAACAGCCTCAGGAGGAGAATCAAAGCAACAGGATGAAGATCCTCAAGCTTTCAAACTTCAAGACGAGTCGAGTTCGTTTCCAGGGCAACGACATGATTGACACTTTTGCTGCTTCTTTAATTGACACCAGCAGGAGGCGCCGTTTGTATATATTGGTATTTATGTGGTTTCAGTGTCTTTAATTTAACTTGACCTTCAGCCTGAAGGTCGTGTAAATGAAAATTGTAAAATTGTGTAAAATTGTGTAAAATTGTGTAAAAAATTGTGTAAAAATTGCACCTTTTGTTGTTTTTTATTGTAAACGATTGTTTTCATGAATAAACAAACTTTTAACTCGTGATGTTCAGCTCTGGTCGTTCATTTCTTCTTCGCCGCCTGAAGGTTCGGAGCCGAGACTTTGACTTTTCCAGGAACGTTCCTGAACAAGTCCGCGTCCTGCAGGAGAAGAACCGAGTCAAGGTCACACGTACAGAAACCCTGAGGTCTTCATGGAGCTTCACTAGATGTCGCTCTCCAGTCCTTCACAAGCGAGAGCGCCCCCTGCTGCCCTGAAGCTCCATCATCAGCAGGTGAAGAACATTTGTCTCGTTGAAGGTCAGAAGAAGATTCAAACCTTGACGCTGCGCAGAAGGTCCTTCTCTCTGGCGCTCGTGTCTTTGCCCTTCATGAAGCTCAGAACTGCTGTGCGAGCAGCTGCAACAAACAAGTGTATCTTCACTCAGTTATGAAGTCACATGTTCCACCAAAACATTTAAAAACAAAGTGTTTTGAATTCAAAAGAGGATTTAAGATCAAACCTCACACGTTTAAAAGTAAGTTAAGTAAAAACATTATGAAAGTGAAACATCAAAATAATGTAAAGGCACCAAATAATATGTAAATGATATGAAAATATGTAACAAGTCTAAAGTTTTTAGATCAATTTCCACATAATTGAGTCATTTGTCGTCAGATGATATTTCTGTGGTTCAATCGTTATAAAACTAAACACCAGTAATAATAACTAATGCATTTAAAAACAACAACTTATTATTTCTTGCCTTTAATTCAGACATTTTTCTTTTCCACAAACAAAATATTGTAGCGACTGGTGCATTATGGGTCCTCAAGTTCGGCACCATGAGTGAGAGGTGTGGGAGAATTTGTCTCGATCACCATGTTTTACACGCCACACAAGCCTGTACGGGCGCTGTTAAATGAGCTAAATCTTGGGCTTCAGCGCCAACACCACCCTCCACTGGTGGAGAAGAAAGCAACGCCAAAGATGACTTCTGATCGCCCCCTGGTGGCTGGAGGAGCTCGGCTTCTGATGAAAGACAGACCTGATGGAGCAAGTGCCATACGGAAACACCGCCCTCTACGGGAAGAGAAGACCGGAGAAGAGGAGCCGTCAGCGCATTGCCCCCTGGGGGTAAGGGAGGACCTGGCCACCGGCGGATAGAAGATTGGATCGGCATTCTCTACCACCAAGACAGCATGTTCGTCTCTCCATGCCGGTGTCCCTAACCGAGGCACTGAGGGAAGCTGAACGAGCACAAGGGATCTTCGCTGCTCAACACACACCACCAAGGGCTCCTGGTCCACGGGCGCAGGTCAGGATGTTGGACTATGATGAAGATGTTGAGGAGGTCCGCCTGTCCTCAGTGCCGCCACGACCCAGACGACGACCCCGTCCGACAGATCGATGCCTTCGGTGTGACCAGCTCGGCCACTTCGCAAGAGATTGCATTGCTCCGACCCCTATTACCAGGGTGGCGGGAAACTGCAGTGGAGTGGCGCAATGAGGGACCGCCCACTCCAAAATCCACTTTCCCTCCAAGGCAGATGGACATTGGTTGGACGTTGTGGACATACACAAGGATTGTACCTGTACTGCCAACTGGATGGTCAGTCATGTCAAGCCTTGGTGGACACCGGGTCCACCATCTCTTTGGTCCGTCCAGGCACCCTCCTTGAGGCCAATAGCCGAGTTTCCGAAACGTGGGCCCCAACCAACACCCAATTGATGTCAGTAACTGGAGAAAAGTTTACAATTTTAGGGAAAAAGATGGTGACAGTTCGAGCGGGAGACCAAGTGTTGGAGCATGAGTTTTGGCTTGCCAACATCCATGATCCTTGTATCATTGGGCTGGACCTAGCCGTTGGGAAGCTCAAGTCGACGTAGTAGGAAAGACCATAATCCTGGGCAAGGAAAAAGTGGAGCTCAAGTCTAGTAGGGAGGAGAAGGCACAGCCTGATCATCGGAGGATGAAAGCAGCAGTTCAAGAGATGCCAAGATCTTGTGCTCCACAACCGGCATTAGCACCAACCCTACCAGCTTCTTCCTCTGCAGAGACTGCGGAAGCCATCCACCAACTTTGGCAGCGCAGTAGTGACGGCATGGAACCTCAGCAAGGTCAGCAGTTGAAATGTCTGCTTGACGAGTATAAAGACATTTTTGCTGCCAGGGATGAGGACTGTAGCACGCTATTGAGACTGGTAACGCTCAACCCATACGTCTACGCCCCCATCGGTTAGCCCTCTCCAAGCGGAAGGTCGCAGTTGAAAAGATCCAGGAGATGTGCAATGCTGGAGTAATTGAACCATCAGATAGCCCCTGGGCAGCCCCCGTTGTCTTGGTCAAGAAGAAGAACGGTACTTGGAGGTTCTGCGTGGACTATCGGCGCCTGAATGCAGTCACCAAGAAAGACTTGTAACCTCTTCCTCGCATTGATGATGCGCTTGACAACATTGCTGGGTCCAGTTGGTTCAGCTCCCTTGAGCTCCGCAGTGGATACTGGCAGGTGGAATTGGCCCCGGAGGCAAGACCAAAGACAGCCTTCACCATTGGACAAGGGCTGTGGCAATTCCGGGTTATGCCCTTTGGACTACTACCTGCTACGTTCGAGCGACTGATGGAGAGTTCTGGCTAACGTGCCCCGTGACCGCTGTGTGGTGTACCTGGATGATCTGCTGGTGCATGCCGCTGACTTCGACGGAGCCCTGGCTAACCTAGGTGAGGTTTTCACGGCTATACATCAGGCTGGGTTACGGTTGAACCCTGCAAAGTGTCATCTGCTGACCAGAGAGACTGAGTTCCTTGGCCACATTGTCAGTACTCGTGGGGCCCCCACCAACCCAGAAAAGATAGCTGCAGTTCGTGATTGGCCTACCCCTGCAAATGTCAGCCAGTTGCGAAGCTTCTAGGGTCTGGCTTCGTACTACCGACGGTTCATCCAGGGTTTTGCCACCATTGCCAGCCCACTCCATCGTCTCACAGATAAGGGCAAAACATTCAACTGGGAAGCTGACTGTTCCGTTGCCTTTACTCAGCTCAAGACTTCCCTCACTGAAGCTCCCGTCTTGGCATATCCTGATGGGCAGCGGCCCTTTATTGTGGACAAGGATGCCAGCAATGTTGGCGTTGGGGCCGTCCTTTCACAGCAAGGGGAAGATGGAGAACGAGCCGGGCACTTAGCAAGGTGGAGAAGAATTACTGCGTCACCCGTCGTGAGCTGCTGGCCGTGGTCCTGGCCCTGCGTCAATTCCGGCCATACTTGCAATGTAATCACTTCCTTCTTCGAACTGACCATGCTTCGCTCACCTGGCTCTTGAGTTTCAAGAACCCTGAAGGTCAAGTGGCTCGATGGCTGGAAAAGCTCCAAAGTTTTGACTTTGAGATCAAGCACTGGGCAGGAAAGCTCCATGGAAATGCTGATGCCCTCTCATGTCGCCCCTGTGCTGAAGCTGAGTGTCTAGGAAGAACGGGATCATGTGGCACAAAGGGTGATATCGGTGTGCGCCAGCAGCGGGGAAGAGGATGGGTTGGAACTGACACCTCCAGAGCTGAAGCAACAACAGGCCGCTGACGCAACCTTGGCGTTGGTGAAGGGTTGGTTGGAGGCCGGAACACGTCCAAGCTGGTCGGAGGTGTCGGCTTTAGGACCCGAGGTGAAGGCATACCACTCCCAATGGGGTAACTTCGAGGTCCACACTGGTGTGATGTACCGGCGGTGGCAGGCACCAGGGGGAGGAAGAGACCTCCTGCAGCTCATGGTGCCCAAGGCTCTCCGGCCCAAAGTTCTTCAGCATGTCCACGGCTCGGTGGGGGCAGGACATTAAGGGAAATACAAAGACCCTACATCGCCTTCGGAGCGGGTTCTACTGGCCAGGATGCAGACGAGATGTGGAGCTGTATGTCCACTGCTGTGATGCCTGCACTGCCCAGAAGGGGCCAACACAGCGGTCCCATGCCCCACTCCATGGAGAGAGTTGGAGTGGACATTCTTGGTCCCTTTCCGGTGTCGGACTCTGGCAATCGCTACGTCTTGGTGGCCATGGATTATTTCACCAAGTGGCCAGAGGCGTACGCAGTACCAGATCAAAGTGCCATCACAACAGCAGAGAAGTTGGTGGACGAGATGTTCTCTCGGTTTGGAGTTCCTGACGAGCTCCACAGTGACCAAGGGCGAAACTTTGAGTCCCGGATGTTCCAGGAGGTCTGCAGACGGCTGGGGGTGAGGAAGACAAGGACCACACCGCTCCACCCACAGAGCGACGGTTTGGTGGAGCGATTTAATCGCACTCTTGCCACTCAGCTTGCTATCTTGACGAGTGAACATCAAAAGGACTGGGATCGTCACCTACCCCTGGTTCTGTGGTCATACCGATCTGCTGTGCAGGAATCCAGCCAATGCACTCCTGCTGCTCTGATGTTCGGGAGAGAGCTGCGGACACCAGTGGATTGGTATTTGGTGCCCCGCCAGAACCTGAGATTCCTGGAGGAAAGATGATGGATTACCTCCGCAGACTGAAGGACCGACTACAGGTGGTACACGACTACAGTCTGCAGTCTCAAGACAGTGCTGGCGTCCGGCAAAAGAGGACCTATGATACACGCTGTCGAGGGCGTGCCTTTGAGCCGGGAGACAAGGTGTGGGTTTACTGTCCGGTCCGCAAAAAGGGAGTTTCCCCTAAGCTCCGCAGTCACTGGCAAGGACCTGGTGAAGTAATTGACCGCTTGTCTGAAGTGGTGTATCGGGTGCGGCTGCCAAACAGAAGACCCATGGTGGTACTGCACCAGGATAGACTTTCTCCATACCGTCCCCTGAGTCCTTCCCCAGCCGGTTGTGATGTTCCTGAAGACGGTACCTTGAGCCCCATGGACCCTTACTCTCCATCTACACCTGTCGCACCTAGACGGCCTACCCGACAGCATCGGCGACCTGGGAGGTTTAGAGACTTTGTGCTAGATCTTGGGGTTGTCGGGGACGACTGACCCCTCAGGTGGGGGCTATGTAGCGACTGGTGCATTATGGGTCCTCAAGTTCGGCACCATGAGTGAGAGGTGTGGGAGAATTAGTCTGTCTCACCATGTTTTACACGTTACACAAGCCTGTACGGGCGCTGTTAAACAAAAGTCACCCGTCTGTGGCAGAGTGGGAAAGACATCCTTGTTCTCTTTGCCTGACGCTCACTGGAGCTGCTACAATATTGTTTATTAATTGTGTTTTTATTCTTAGCTGCGATGCGCTACTTTGAGCACCAGGTGTCACTAGACTTGATAGTATTACATTAGTTTAGATTATATTACATTAGTTTAGATTATATTACATTAGTACAGATTGTTTCTTCTTCTACAGTCAAGAGTTGGTGCTTGTGTTTGGTCACATGACGTCTCACCTTTTCCCTTCTTCTGCGTCCCAGGTGTGAGTTTGACCTTGAGCCTGAGGACACAAGCGGAGGTTAGCATCTGAGGTCAGGGGTCAGGGGTCAGGGGTAGAGACTGTACTTGTAGGAGGTCAGCGAGGTGTAGGGGGCGCACACCGGCACCGCGAACAGCAGCACGTCCTCCACGTCAGGCTGACCCGTCAGAGAGTTCAGCAGATCTTCAGCCTCCTGCGGCAGAAGCTTCACGTCGAACAAACCCTCAGCACTCATGGTGACCTTTGACCTACCTCAGCTCCAGGGTTGTCCTGGTCCACGTCGTCCTCCTGAAAACAACATCTCTCAGGATCAGCTTCAGGTTCAGGTTCATAGGGACGTGACATGACGGCACCTTGTCTTCCTGCTCCACCGGACCTTCTCCGTCTCCTCCCTGCTGCTCCGTTTTCTTCACGGGCTCCTGGTCCTGGGCTTGAGGTGGTTGAGGTGGTTTCTGAGCAGGTGCTGGTCTGCTCGGCTCCTCGCGGTTTTTCCCCTTCTTGCCCTTCTTGCTCTTGTCTTTGACCTCCTTGGCGGCTCCGGCCGACTGCGACAGGAAGTGATGTCAGCGTGAGACGATCATGTGACGCCTGGTCCTCACCCCGAGCAGCTGCATCCGGAGCTCGCGGTCCTCCTGGTCCTGGTCCTTGTACTTCTCCTTCATCTTCTTCAGCTTGTTCTGTGAGACCAGAGTCATGAAGGTCAAGGTTGAGGTTTGACCTCAAACTGTGGAGCTTCAGCTTCGCCTCAAGCTCTAGAAACTTTTTTAATGTTTTCAGCCATTCGTTGATATATTGGTTTTTAAACACTTTAAACTCTTTCTAATATAAGTAATTATTTGTATTTTATACACACTTTATTGAACTGTTAACCATAAATAACTATTGTTAAATGTAAAGTGTTTTTTTACGTCTATAAAGATTCCAACAGTGAAGAAAAAGGAAAGTTTAAACGGAAATCTGTGTTTCATTGAAGTTACAAGAAGTTCCTCAGCATCGTTACGACAGTATCTGCAGTCGTACGCGTCACAGCTTGAGTGACACATGTCGACCTGAACCATGTTGACGACCTTCAGGTTCGTCAGAGAAACCTTTACCTTTTGACCTCTTTTCAGGGGTGGCTGTGAAGATCCTCCTCCACCTTTAGACCCCTGACTGGTGGCTGACGGTCCGGACGGAACCTTCTCAGCGCCGAGATCTTCCTGCTTCTCCTTCTTCTTCTTCTCCTCTCTTGGAGACCAACCACAGATCAGAACATGTTCATCAAACGACAGGATTTACGTGGATTTAAAGTAGAATCAATCAAATTAAATGTTGTTCATAACATGTCCATCATTTCTCACCGTCGTTGTTTGGCCGTCATGTGCTTCCTCCCTGGAACGTTCTCGCTCTGACGAGAAGAAACAACAGTACGTGACTCGAAGGATCAGAGAAGCTCAGACTAACCTCAGATGCAGCTTCAGATGCAGCTTCAGACACGTGACTCTGATGGTTCCTGTGACGAGACGAGACGATGGATCTTCAGACCTGATGCACACCTGAGGGCCTCACCTGTGCGGCTGGAGATACGAGAGGGAGATGGTCGTGTCCGGAAAACTCGTTTCTTCTCCAGCCTCGTCCTCCTGGCTCTCCTCTCCGTCCTTGTCCTCCTCCACCTGGAGAGCATCTCCCGTGTCGTCGTCTTCTGCCTGTTCCTGCTCCTCGTCTTCGTCGCTGCTGCAGTCGTCTGTGACACACAGTCATGGGTTTGAATCCCGCTGTCATCGTGACCAAGATCTTCTGAAGCCTCGTCGACCTTTCAGCTCCTCCTGCTCCTCCAGCAGCTCCTCAGTGGTGGACGTCACCTCCTCCATGTCCTCCTCCAGCGTCCTCACCTTCCTCTCTCCTCGGTGCCTGAACACGCTCTGCTCGTCCACCTGTCGTCACAAGCGCGTTCACAGGTGCGTTCACAGGTGCGTTCACAGGTGCGTTCACAGGTGCGTTCACAGGTGCGTTCACAGGTGCGTTCACAGGTGCGTTCACAGGTGCGTTCACAGGTGCGTTCACAGGTGCGTTCACAGGTGCGTTCACAGGTGCGTTCACAGGTGCGTTCACAGGTGCGTCGCCACGACAACCACGAGTCACGCACCTTGAAGAGGAAGCCGAAGCCCATGATCAGGTACGACGGCGGCAGGAAGTTCTTCTTTCCTGCAGGTGAACAATCCCAGAAGATGGTGAATCAAGAACCGTGAGGAACATCAGGACGCACCTCTGATCATGAAGCTTCCTGTGGTCAGGTACTCTCCTGTGGGCGCCGTCTTCGACACCTGAGCAAACAAACCAAGACTTTGAGCAGAAAGGAGACGTTTAAGAACTTTAGGAACAAACTGGAGACACGAGTCCGTGAAGAAACCATTGATATTAGAAATCTATTGATCAGTAGGATGACATCAGTGTTTTGGATCATTTCAGAAACAAAGAGGAAAATAACTTCTTGATAAAAAGCACAAAAGTAAAGATCAAAGAAGAAGTTGAGAGTTTGTTTATTTTGATGTTTGTGTTCTTCTCTCCAAGATCTCATCCTTGTGCTTCCAGAGAGTTTAGAGTCTATTAAGACACTTGACTCTCTTTACAGCTTCTGACCTCTGACTGTTGGCGTCTGTACCTGTCGACCTGAAGTGTTCTCACCTGGTGATGATGGACCCACCAGGCGCTCGTGATGATCTTGGCGTCCCAGGCGGCGCTGTAGCACACGGACATGGTTCCCGCCTCGTTCAGGGTCTTGGGAGGAACAGGGTTTCCTGAGGGAAGGAGCCGTTGAAGCCACACCTGGACCGTGTGGTGCTGAAGACTCACCTGATGGATTCTTGATGACGCAGCTGGTGGCTCCGTGCAGGTCGGCGTGGACGTAGACGTCGCCTGAGCACGCAAACATCAGCTCAGGTCCGTCAAACGCGTGGAAGTCGAGGTTTACCTGCGCGAAGGTAGCGTTTGACGATCATCTCGTTCTGCTGCTGGTCGCGCCCGGCGATCACCAGGTAGTTCTCGGACGTGATGAACCAGAGGAACTTCTCGAACCTGAGACAAGTTTGATGAGAATCGTTGGCAGCGACAGCAACGCTTCCAGTCTCACCAGTAGACCTTCCTGGCCTTCTGGATGGTGATGGCCGTCTGGACCTCTTTGAGGGTTTGCTGAGTCTTCTTCTCTGCAGACTTCATCGCCTTGTTGGAGATAAAACATGTTTCTTAACGAACGTGTTGTAATTATCTGCTGAGAACTAATAATAAAGAAAATCTATCTTTTCTTCTAGAAGATGTTTGTCACAGAGTGATGATGTCATCAGTTCAGTCACATGACTTGTGTTCTTGTGTGATTGTGTTACTATAACAACAACTTTATTGATCTACACACTCACAGGAACATGTTAGTGAAGCTGCAGCTGAACCACAAGTTACAACATCAACCAATGAGACGCTTTCTTTGTCATAAGCTCCGCCCACTGAGTGGATCACTAAGAGATGTGATTGGATCAGACGTGTGTCAATCAAAACAGCTGATTTGACGTTGAAGTGAGAGAGTTATGTTTGTTATCGACTCATGTTATCGATTAAATGTTTTTTTAAATGTTGTTTAATTCTGTTAATTGAAGGACTTTACTTTTATCACTCGTTTCCTGCTGAACCATCAACATCATGACAAATAAATCCTGTTGTTGTGAAAACATGTCCGTCGTGCTCCTGCTACAGACGCACAAACATTCACATGTGACACAAACAGACGCACAAACAAACATTCACATGTGACACAAACAGACGCACAAACAAACATTCACATGTGACACAAACAGACGCACAAACAAACATTCACATGTGACACAAACAGACGCACAAACAAACATTCACATGTGACACAAACAGACGCACAAACAAACATTCACATGTGACACAAACAGACGCACAAACAAACATTCACATGTGACACAAACAGACGCACAAACATTCACATGTGACACAAACAGACGCACAAACAAACATTCACATGTGACACAAACAGACGCACAAACAAACATTCACATGTGACACAAACAGACGCACAAACAAACATTCACATGTGACACAAACAGACACACAAACAAACATTCACATGTGACACAAACAGACGCACAAACAAACATTCACATGTGACACAAACAGACGCACAAACAAACATTCACATGTGACACAAACAGACGCACAAACAAACATCCACATGTGACACAAACAGACGCACAAACAAACATCCACATGTGACACAAACAGACGCACAAACAAACATTCACATGTGACACAAACAGACACACAAACAAACATTCACATGTGACACAAACAGACGCACAAACAAACATTCACATGTGACACAAACAGACGCACAAACAAACATTCACATGTGACACAAACAGACGCACAAACATTCACATGTGACACAAACAGACGCACAAACAAACATTCACATGTGACACAAACAGACGCACAAACAAACATTCACATGTGACACAAACAGACGCACAAACAAACATTCACATGTGACACAAACAGACGCACAAACAAACATTCACATGTGACACATCAGACGCACAAACAAACATTCACATGTGACACAAACAGACGCACAAACAAACATTCACATGTGACACAAACAGACGCACAAACAAACATTCACATGTGACACAAACAGACGCACAAACAAACATTCACATGTGACACAAACAGACGCACAAACAAACATTCACATGTGACACAAACAGACGCACACAAACATTCACATGTGACACATACGCACAAACAAACATTCACATGTGACACAAACAGACGCACAAACAAACATTACATGTGACACAAACAGACGCACAAACAAACATTACATGTGACACAAACAGACCACAAACAAACATTGACATGTGACACAAACAGACGCACAAACAAACATTCACATGTGACACAAACAGACGCACAAACAAACATTCACATGTGACACAAACAGACGCACAAACATACATTCACATGTGACACAAACAGACGCACAAACAAACATTCACATGTGACACAAACAGACGCACAAACAAACATTCACATGTGACACAAACAGACGCACAAACAAACATTCACATGTGACACAAACAGACGCACAAACAAACATTGACATGTGACACAAACAGACGCACAAACAAACATTCACATGTGACACAAACAGACGCACAAACAAACATTCACATGTGACACAAACAGACGCACAAACAAACATTCACATGTGACACAAACAGACGCACAAACAAACATTCACATGTGACACAAACAGACGCACAAACAAACATTCACATGTGACACAAACAGACGCACAAACAAACATCCACATGTGACACAAACAGACGCACAAGCAAACATTCACATGTGACACAAACAGACGCACAAACAAACATTCACATGTGACACAAACAGACGCACAAACAAACATTCACATGTGACACAAACAGACGCACAAACAAACATTCACATGTGACACAAACAGACGCACAAACAAACATCCACATGTGACACAAACAGACGCACAAACAAACATTCACATGTGACACAAACAGACGCACAAACAAACATCCACATGTGACACAAACAGACGCACAAACACCAGACACTCGTACCTTTCCAGCTGCTTCCATGGTTTTCTGCTGCTTCTTCTCCGCCGTACGTTTGCAGTCGTAGAACCTGAGAGATCAACGGTTTATCTTCTTCTTCTGCGTCCACGACTGGCTTCACTCACTTCTTGGCGTTGGCGTACGCCGACAGGCCCAGATCCACGTCCACCAACATGGGCTTGTTCTTCTGCAGCTTCTTACTCGCCGCTTTATTCTTGTTCTTCTTGCCCTTGGCCTCGACCTTCTCCTCCATCTCTTCCAGCGGCTGCTCCTCCTCGGACACGTAAGGGTTTCTTCAGCGAGGAGAAGGTTTGAGCACGAGTGAGAACATGAGGACCACTCTGAGACTCACCTCAGCAGCATGGTGATCTGGTTGGTCTGCAGCTTCAGCTCCTTGATGGCACAGGCCACCGGGTCTGCAGCCGCCTGAGCCTCCTTCACGATGACGCCGATCTCGCTCCAGTCCACCTGGTTGGCCAGAGCGCTGCGGACCACCTGCAGGGCTCGCTCCACCATCGGCAGGTTCATCTCCACCAGCTCGCCCCTCGCTCGGTCCACCTCCTGCAACACAAGCCGGCGATGACGTCTCAAGACCTGCACCAGTCGAGACCCGGGACCTCCTGAAGTCTCCGACCTGAACTTGATGCAGAGCTTCCAGCCTCTGCTCATGATCTCGCTTGACGTTCTCCAGCTTCTTGAGCGCCTGCTTCTCCTGATGCAGAGCTTTCACGTCGATCTTCTGACTCTCGATCTTGGAGAAGAACTCGTCCACGGCCTGAGAGAAGATGTCATTCACGAGAACCTCTCTGGAGTTCATCTCCTCTTACTTTGTCGAACGTGTCAAACTCCAGGTACGGACTCTGAGTGTGTTGAGCGAAGAGGAAAGGATGGAACTCATCGTATCTGTAGAAGAACATCTTCAGGATTATTGAGATGATTCATCAACATGATCTGAACGTACGTGAGCAGCTCCTCGCTGGGCTGTCCAGGAGTCAAGCTCAGCTTCTTCTCCTTCTTCTGGATGACGAACCCCTGCCAACAAACACACGTCAGCCTGAGAACCTGGAGCCACCAGTCTGGTGAAGCACCTTTCCATGGAAGTTCTCCGTGTTCTCCATGTAGATCTCTGCCATCT
This sequence comes from Callionymus lyra, assembly GCA_016630915.1. Classification (NCBI taxonomy): domain Eukaryota; kingdom Metazoa; phylum Chordata; class Actinopteri; order Syngnathiformes; family Callionymidae; genus Callionymus; species Callionymus lyra. The sequence goes on from JACEEU010000020.1 coordinate 21,002,927, forward strand.
GCAGAGCCTCCAGGATCTTAGGAGCAACTGTGGAGCAGAGTTGGTCAGAACATGATGGTTCCACATGAAACCACTTGTACTTGTATATTAAACATGATGTTTGTGTTTTACTCTGGTTTCCTCTCAGTCGAAGAAACACACCGAGTTTGATTCTGACTCTAGAGTGTGTGTGTGTGTGTGTGTGTGTGTGTGTGTGTGTGTGTGTGTGTGTGTGTGTGTGTGTGTGTGTGAGAGTGTGAGTGTGAGTGAGATTGTGTGTGTGTGTGTGTGAGAGTGAGTGTGAGTGTGTGTGTGTGTGTGTGTGTGTGTGTGTGTGTGAGAGTGTGTGTGAGTGTGTGTGTGTGTGTGTGTGTGTGTGTGTGTGTGAGAGTGTGTGTGTGTGTGTGTGTGTGTGTGTGTGAGTGTGTGTGTGTGAGATTGAGTGTGTGTGTGTGTGTGTGTGTGTGAGAGTGAGTGTGTGTGTGTGTGTGTGAGAGTGAGAGTGAGTGTGTGTGTGTGTGTGTGAGAGTGAGAGTGTGTGTGTGTGTGTGTGAGAGTGAGAGTGTGTGTGTGTGTGTGTGTGTGTGTGTGTGTGTGTGTGTGAGAGTGAGTGTGTGTGTGTGTGTGTGTGTGTGTGACAGTGAGTGTGTGTGTGTGTGTGTGTCTTGTTCATAGTGTTCCTGACCTCTGACCTTGACCCCAAACATGTAATTATGGTTTAAGATGCAGTCGATCCAATATTTCAAGTCTCATGATTATCACACGATGATTGACATCATAACGAGTTATTTTCTAAACACCTTCAGCTGCAGCAACTTGACCGTCGACCTTGAGAGAACCACCGAGTCCTGCTTCGATGAGACAATGTTCGATCAGCGTCGCTCCGTACGCTGCGCAGGAGAGTTAGAGTCAGAGGTCAAACTAACATTAAAGGTTCAAACCAACATCAGGGTCACACGTACGTAGATGTGGGTTCAGGACTCGCTTCACTTGATCTCCACTCTGTGCTGAACCCATGATTTCTGTGAGTCTGTGAGAGACGTTCAGTCAGACATGGATGGACTCGGACCTCAGGTGTCCTCAGGTGTCCTCACCTGTCCAGGCTGATGAGCGGCTCCGGCGGGCGAGCGTTCTCCACCGGGTACCTCTCCCTCACCGCGATCTTCACGTCCTCGGCGTCCGCCGCTCGGAAGCGCAGCAGGTTCAAGATGGTGAACTCGTGGTCGGCGAGGACCACGTTCCCCTGAAGACACGCGGGATTCAAGGTCGTGCGACGAACCGATGATGCTGCTGTCAATCAAAGTCGCTCACCCGGTCATACAGCTCCACGATCAGGTGGTACGCCGCCTCGTCCGAGCCGAACTGCAGGTCCACGATCCTGTCGATGCCGAGCTGCGTCACGTGCGTCAGGCGGCGAGTCTTCAGGTGTTTCCTGCACTGAAGACACCAGACGTTCACGACCTTCATCTCTGAGGATCAATAAAGTTCTACTTCTTCTCTTACTTTCATGGCGAAGCCTGAAGGCATCATGTTCTTGGGCCACTCGAAGTCCGTGGAGTGGATCCTGGTCCCGGATTCAATGAGCAGAACCGCTTTGCTGTCGGGCCTGAAACACCAGTCAGTGGATCATGAACACATGAAACACCAGTCAGTGGTTCATGAACACATGAAACACCAACGTTCAGTCAGTGGTTCATGAACACATGAAACATCAACGTTCAGTCAGTGGTTCATGAACACATGAAACACCAGCGTTCAGTCAGTGGTTCATGAACACATGAAACACCAGCGTTCAGTCAGTGGTTCATGAACACATGAAACACCAGCGTTCAGTCAGTGGTTCATGAACACATGAAACACCAACGTTCAGTCAGTGGTTCATGAACACATGAAACACCAACGTTCAGTCAGTGGTTCATGAACACATGAAACACCAACGTTCAGTCAGTGGTTCATGAACACATGAAACACCAACGTTCAGTCAGTGGTTCATGAACACATGAAACACCAACGTTCAGTCAGTGGTTCATGAACACATGAAACACCAACGTTCAGTCAGTGGTTCATGAACACATGAAACACCAACGTTCAGTCAGTGGTTCATGAACACATGAAACACCAACGTTCAGTCAGTGGTTCATGAACACATGAAACACCAACGTTCAGTCAGTGGTTCATGAACACATGAAACACCAACGTTCAGTCAGTGGTTCATGAACACATGAAACATCAACGTTCAGTCAGTGGTTCATGAACACATGAAACATCAACGTTCAGTCAGTGGTTCATGAACACATGAAACACCAACGTTCAGTCAGTGGTTCATGAACACATGAAACACCAACGTTCAGTCAGTGGTTCATGAACACATGAAACACCAACGTTCAGTCAGTGGTTCATGAACACATGAAACACCAACGTTCAGTCAGTGGTTCATGAACACATGAAACATCAACGTTCAGTCAGTGGTTCATGAACACATGAAACACCAACGTTCAGTCAGTGGTTCATGAACACATGAAACACCAACGTTCAGTCAGTGGTTCATGAACACATGAAACACCAATATGAAATACGTTCAGTCAGTGGTTCATGAACACATGAAACATCAACGTTCAGTCAGTGGTTCATGAACACATGAAACACCAACGTTCAGTCAGTGGTTCATGAACACATGAAACATCAACGTTCGCAGTGGTTCATGAACACATGAAACATCAACGTTCAGTCAGTGGTTCATGAACACATGAAACACCAACGTTCAGTCAGTGGTTCATGAACACATGAAACATCAACGTTCAGTCAGTGGTTCATGAACACATGAAACATCAACGTTCAGTCAGTGGTTCATGAACACATGAAACATCAACGTTCAGTCAGTGGTTCATGAACACATGAAACATCAACGTTCAGTCAGTGGTTCATGAACACATGAAACATCAACGTTCAGTCAGTGGTTCATGAACACATGAAACACCAACGTTCAGTCAGTGGTTCATGAACACATGAAACATCAACGTTCAGTCAGTGGTTCATGAACACATGAAACACCAACGTTCAGTCAGTGGTTCATGAACACATGAAACACCAACGTTCAGTCAGTGGTTCATGAACACATGAAACATCAACGTTCAGTCAGTGGTTCATGAACACATGAAACACCAACGTTCAGTCATTTCAGTCAGTGGTTCATGAACACATGAAACACCAACGTTCAGTCAGTGGTTCATGAACACATGAAACACCAACGTTCAGTCAGTGGTTCATGAACACATGAAACACCAACGTTCAGTCAGTGGTTCATGAACACATGAAACATCAACGTTCAGTCAGTGGTTCATGAACACATGAAACATCAGTTTAACTCTTTAGACTCGACGATAACTAAACTGTTGTCAGGATTATCTGTCAATAATGATTTAATTAATAAAACTCACGTGATTTAATTCTCCGTTAATAAAATAAAAGTATGAATCGTGTTTAATCCCATTTCAATCTCTTGATAACATTTACGTCACAAACATCTCATGTTATCTTCACTGTTTCTATGGTTACATAGGAATCATTAACATGTGAATTAAAAACTCGTCACAATAACATTGAAAAGTGGATAAAAAGACGTCACTTCTGCAGGCGGATCAGGTACGTCTTGTTGTCGATGTCATACACGTTGTTGACCCTCATGCCGATGTAGCTGCAGCAGAAACAACATGTTAACAACATATTAACAATTTAATTTAACAAATATTAACAAATGTTAACAACATATTAACAACATATTAACAACATGTTAACAACATATTAACAACATGTTAACAACATGTTAACAACATATTAACAACATGTTAACAACATATTAACAACATGTTAACAACATATTAACAACATATTAACAACATTTGAACAACACATTAAAGAACATTTAAACAACATATTAAACTACATATTAAACTACATTTAAAACAACATATTAAACAACATATTAAACAACATATTAAACAACATATTAAACTACATATTAACAACATATTAAACTACATTTAAACACAATTTAAAACAACATATTAACAAACAACATATTAAGAACATTTCAACAACATTTAAACAACATATATAAACAACATATTAAACAACATATTAAACAACACATTAACAACATATTAAACAACAATTATACAACATATTAAACAACAATTAAACAACTCATTAACAACATACTAAACAACACATTAACAACATACTAAACAACACATTAACAATATACTAAACAACAATTAAACAACATATTAAACAACATATTAAACAACAATTAAACAACACATTAACAACATACTAAACAACATACTAAACAACAATTAAACAACATATAAACAACATATTAAACTACATTTAAACACAATTTAAAACAACATATTAAGAAAATTTAAACAACATATTAACAACATATTAAACAACATATTAAACAACATTTTAACAACACATTAACAACATATTAAACTACATTTAAACACAATTTAAAACAACATATTAAGAACATTTAAACAACATATTAACAACATATAAACAACATATTAAACTACATATTAAACAACATATTAAACTACATTTAAACACAATTTAAAACAACATATTAAGAACATTTAAACAACATATTAACAACATATAAACAACATATTAAACTACATTTAAACACAATTTAAAACAACATATTAAGAACATTTAAACAACATATTAACAACATATAAACAACATATTAAACTACATTCAAACACAATTTAAAACAACATATTAAGAACATTTTAACAACATATTAAACAACATTTTAACAACACATTAACAACATATTTAACAACATATTAAACAACATTTTAACAACACATTAACAACACATTAACAACACATTAACAACATATTTAACAACATATTAAACAACATTTTAACAACACATTAACAACATACTAAACAACACATTAACAACATACTAAAGAACACATTAACAACATATAAACAACATATTAAACTACATTTAAACACAATTTAAAACAACATATTAAGAAAATTTAAACAACATATTAACAACATATTAAACAACATATTAAACAACATTTTAACAACACATTAACAACATATTAAACTACATTTAAACACAATTTAAAACAACATATTAAGAACATTTAAACAACATATTAACAACATATAAACAACATATTAAACTACATATTAAACTACATTTAAACACAATTTAAAACAACATATTAAGAACATTTTAACAACATATTAAACAACATTTTAACAACACATTAACAACATATTTAACAACATATTAAACAACATTTTAACAACACATTAACAACATATTTAACAACATATTTAACAACATATTAAACAACATTTAAACAACACATTAACAACATATTTAACAACATATTAAACAACATTTAAACAACACATTAACAACATATTTAACAACATATTTAACAACATATTAAACAACATTTTAACAACACATTAACAACATATTTAACAACATTTGAACAACATTTCAACAGTTCGATCTCAAGACACGTACTTAGCTCGTATCTCGGCGATCACGGCTCTGATGTCCACAGTCGTGAATCTGCTCTTCATGGTTTAAACGTCTTTGATCGAAAGTTAAGTTAAATATTTGACATTTTAGTGAAACATTCTAGAAAAACATCAGTAGCTCGAGCAACATGCAGGGAATGATGCGCATGCGCAGCCGCGCTCGACGGAAGCTGATGTAGGACAAAATGTGTTTTTTCTTCTTTTCTCTCTTCGCGAGAATCAAGATGTTCTTTTATTATTTTATTATATATTTATACAAACACCAAATGATCACAAATGTTTTGTTTGAAGATATGATATGATCAGCAAACATTGTTCATCAATTATAATAAATGAACAATTCCTGATAAATGTAATATCCTTTAATTTAATTTTCAGAAAAAATACTCAATTAACAATAAATTAAATATTTAAAATATTGCTCTGAACAAAATACATATTAATGTTTGTATTCTTTTTTATTTTGATCTTGAAAAATACAAAACCTTTATTTTCTTAACATCATGTTCACACTAACATCTCGTGTTTATAATGTTGAAGATAAAACATTTACAATCAATGACTGCATCAGATTTAATCAAATATCGCTCGAAATATCAAAACATTCGATCGTAGAATTCCAGACATTAATATATAAATGGATATTAATCATATATAAAAATAACTCGTTCAAACTCTGGCTTCATCAAGTCAAGACAACAATAACAAACAACAACAAAAATAACAAACAAACCTCATTTAAGACAACAATTGAACTGTGATCGATTGATTTGATCAAATGTTCTTTTGCATTTTAACTCGAACAGGAAGAAAATAAATAAACATGTTTACATCCATATAAAGAACTATTTTCACAATCAATCGAAAATGCTTGAATATTATTCAAATGTAAAGAATGTGAATTATTTATATTCTGGTGATAATAATCATAATCATGATAATAATCATAATAATAATAATAATGATAATCATAATAATCATAATAATAATCACAATAATAATAATCATGATAATAATCATTATTATTGTGATTATTATTATGATTTATGAGTTTATTATTATCATGAAAATAATAAACTCATAAATCATAATAATAATCATAATAATAATAATCATGATCATAATCATGATTATTATTATTATTATGATTATTATTATTATTATGATTATTATTATTATGATTATTATTATGATTATTATTATCATGATTATTCTTATGATAATAATCATGAAAATGATTATTATTATTATATTATTATTATTATGATTATTATTATTATGATTATTATTATGATTATTTTCATGATTATTCTTATGATAATAATCATGAAAATGATAAACTGTAAAAACACAATATTTTCACATATTTTAGTTCGTTGGAGAATCATGTGCTTGTTATTATTATATTATGATTGTGTTGTTAATTCGTATAAACATTATTTCAGGTCATAATAATGTTTTTAAAACAGATCTGAAGGAAATATTTGACAAAAGAAAACGACAAATATAAAATGCTGCGCATGCGTGATCGAGCTGGACGGAAGCTGACGCGGGACATGAATAGTGTTCTCGCCTTTTCCTCTTTTCTTCGCAATAATCGCGAGAATCTTGTCAGAGCCTCGTTCAGATCCTGGTCCTGGTTCTGGTCCAGAGGATCTGATGTCGAACCTTCACGATGCACTTCTACTCAAACTGGTTGATTGACGTGAAGAACCGCGCGAACCTTCGACAGGCTCGTCCGGCACCTGAACGCACCTCCTGGCGCGGGAACGTCTCGGCGCTGCAGGAGCCGCAGGATGAAGGACAGACGCTCGTGTGCAGGATCCTGTCCAGGAGAGGTATGACGTCACACCTGTCCGTCTGGTGGCACGTGTCACGTGACCGTCGGACGTGAAGGTTCGAGCGCGGGTCAGGGTTCGAAGGCGTGATCTGTTGCCATGACAACGGTCAGCAACATGGCCGCCGCTGAGTTTGATGGACAGATGAGCGACGAGTGTTTTTGATTTAAACATGTTTGTGTTCGAGACTCAGAATGAAACGTGAGGATCTGTTTGTTTGTTTCACAGAAGATGAAGACTTTAGATGCTTTTATAATTATTATGTTATAACGTGTTTAATAGATTTGATCCTTTATTTACATTCATTTAACGAAATGTTGTTTTATGACGTCACAAAAATATTGATTTATTCATGTCTGGAGTCTGTCCCAGCTACTCAGGGGGAGAGGCGGGGGACACTGAACATGTCGCACACACGCGCACACACGCGCACACACGCGCACACACGCGCACACACGCGCACACACGCGCAC